>CM065477.1:12769200-12795990 GCA_032872505.1 Leptopilina syphax
TACAATATTCGAAAAAAATAGTTTTATTTATAAAATAATTTTAATTTTATATAAAAAACGAAGTGTTTACAATATATCTTTCATCTTCTTGCTCTACTGAGTTTCAGTGACCCGTAAATTTAATAACAACTGTTTTGAATTGAAATGTGAAATCTCACTGATTTTCAAATATAAATTATTTTATATATTTAATTAAATAATTGGAAAATGAGTGAACTGTAATTTTTATATACATATATAGTTTCCGGTGTAGACTTTAATAAATTCCTGTGTGTTTTTTTTTGTTTACTTATTTTTATAACGATATATTGTTCCTTTCGGAGATAAAAGAGTCGTTATCATTATTTTTCTATGGTTAAATGAAACATTCTACATTGCATCCGTCGGATGAGAAAACTAGGTTTAATTTAGTGGCGTAGAAATATTTATTATTGTGTTAGACTTGCATATTCCAACTCTAGAATGCATTTCCATATGTTCTGTATATGTGTGCTATGAATATATTTATGTATATAGTCATGGTCCTATATATCGCGGTGTATTTATCTATATATATTGGGTAGTGATTGTTACTAAGTTATACAAAATTAAAAAATAGTTTAACTTCACCAGTCCGGATGTAAAGTGTTTATTATACGAAGCGCTATTGCAGAGAGCAATTGAACCATTCGCTCGAACAACGGCTTAAGTTGAATTTAAGCCGTTTTTTCAAAAGACGCTTACCATCCTGTTAATTAACATCTAAATTATAAATGTTTGATTGGAATTGTTTAAAGCAAAACCTATTAAATTAAATAGTAATGCTTTAAATTACTTAGAATTTATAAATTAGTGTTAATTTTAAGACTTTCCAAAATGCCTCAAAAACACTTAAGCCGTTATTCGAGCGAACGGTTCAATTTTTACTTTCTGCACTATCGCCTGAATCCGGAAATGTTTTGCGTTTTATTGTTTTTTTTTTCTTTGGCAATTTTTTTTGCGTATTTTGCGTCGCGTGAGTCGTGACGTTTATTTAGCACACGATTACTCACTTTAATAATCACGAATTATTTTTGTTGGTTTTTTTACTCGCAATGGTTTTTTCAAGATTGTGTATTGTATTTATCAAAATAAGTATAGAACCATTTGAAATGAAACTCTGTTTCGATAGTGAATTTTTCCTGCTTCTATAATATAATAAATTGAATGTTTTTGGTTGATTGAGTTTTAAAAAAGCTACTTTTTCGACAAAAAGAATGTTAAAAAGAATAAATTTTAGCAGAGTATATTAAAAAGAGAGTAATAAATATTTAGAGTATTGAAAAGATATTTTTAATAATAATTATCAAGTAAAAAATAATTGCAATGATTTATTACAATTTATTTATTAGCAAAAAATTTAAACAAAATATTTCAGGAAAAAAATTTTTTGTCAGGGGGAAATTAAGAAACTTGAGACTTTTTTCGACTTATTTTCAAAAATTTCGATTTTTTATACTTTTGTCCAAACATTGCAACAAAATACAACATAATATTTCTAGTAAAAAAAGTGCAACTTAATTTTGATATTTATAATGCCGAAAAAATAACTATAAACAAATCTTTCAAAAATTGTTTTTGAATAATTTTTTAACATAATTAAATTTTTCAAATTTGTCTATAATAAAAATCTTTTTGAATATAGTTGAAATTTTGTAAAATTTAATTGGAAATAATTAATTTATTTCAAGTATTTTGTTACAATTTTTGAAAAATTTCAATTTCAAATTTTGAAAATAATTGAATTATCAAAAATTTTAATGAAAAATCTTTAAAGGTAAAATTTAAAAATGAAAATTAATGAAAATTAGCTTAACCAATTTTTTAAAATTCAATATTTTCAGTATTTTCAATTACATTATTTCAAAAAATTCAAATCCAATACAAAAATAATAACATTTGAGAATTATTTTTTGAAGAAAACAATCACGTTCAAAATTGTTAATGAAAATTCATCAAAAAATTAATTAGTTTTTTTAAATTATACAAAAATTCTTTTAAGAAATTTCAATTATTTTTGAAAAATTACATTAAAATATTTTTAAAAAAACTAATTATTAGAATTGTTTTGTAATAATTTTTTAAGATTCAATTATCTTCGAATAATGTAAAATAAAAATTTATGAAAATTTACTTTTTGGACTTATTAACATTTTTTGAGAAATCATGGTCCTGTTTATAATTAAAATTCTTCAAAAATTTGATAATTTTTATTTATATTTTTAAAAAATTAAATTATTTTTAAAAGATTTTACCAAATTTTATTCGTTTGGAAATTTTCCAAAATTTACTGTCAGTAAATTGTCAGGGAAATGTCAGGGAAATTTTTAAACTGAAACTTGTGACCACCTTGTAATTACAATTTATTTATTATTGTTTATTTATTGCTATGTACTTGTTACATAAAAATTACAATAAATTATTACAACTATTTTATTTAAATTGAATTAAATTTTGATAATATTTACAAACATGAAGAAAATAAATAATTTCATAAATAAAATCGATAAAATATTTTTGTTATTGTGCTTTTTTTATTGTTTATAGTTAATAACGATAAAAAAAATTGAGAATTAATAAAAATTTATAAAAAAAAGAAAGATTAATAAAAATCTAGTAAATAAAATAAAAAAATGTTTTTTCCAAATTAAGTAAGTTGGCATAAAAAGGGTCTTATACCATATCATTATAACGTGAAAACTAACACGTGCTTGATAATAGTTTTAACATATGGGAAGACTATGGTAATATATTTATACCCGCCTTACCATTGTGTTTTTAAAGTGTGACAAACCCTATTCAATAATAGAGTTCGACTCGTATTTTCTCAACCCTCATATTGTAAAATTGTACAAAAAAAAGTAATTTTTATTCATTCAATAAGTATATAAATAAAAATTTTTTTAAATCATTTTTTTCAAAGTATTTTAAAAATTGTGAATTTTTATCCATATTTAACTGATTAAATTAATTAAGGTAAAAAGTTCTTTTCTTTTAATAGAATTCACTTCATTTATTTGATATATAATTGAATAAAAGCAGTTTTATTTTAATTTCAAATTTCCAAAAATATATTCAGTTGCCTAGGAGGGGCTGATAGTAAAAGTGGTTTAAAAAAACATTGGGAGCAAAAATGAGATAAGTGACTTGGGAGCAAAAACGGGATAAAATGATTTATGTATTTATCGATAAGTTTATTATAATATTGCTTTGCAAAATATTAATTATAATAAAAATAAGTTTTTCTTTACTATTTTAAATATTTTTTGACCATGAATTACAATTATTAATTTATCCATAAATTACAAAATCATTTTAACTCGTTTTTGCTCCCAAGTCACTTATCCCACTTTTGCTCCCAATGTTTTTTTAAACCATTTTTACTATCAGCCCCTCAGTTTTAAAATTTTAAGTCGAGAGACACACGAGACAAAATATATATTTAATGCTTTAGAGCCAAATTAATATTTATTTGCTTAAGAGAAAATTTATTTGGGCCAAATAAATTTATAGTTGCGGACAAATAAATTTTGTTTTAAATAAATTATATTTCGACCAAATAAATCTTATTTTGGTCAAATAAATTTTGTTTTAAATAAATTTTATTTTGGCCAAATAAATTTCATCAGTTTTAAGTAAATTTTATTTAGATTAAATAAATTCTAAATTATAATGTTATTTGGTTCAAGTAAATTTTAGTTTCGTCATATTTTTTTTTGTTTCTATCAATTCTATCAATTTAGGCAAATTTTTGGTATCAATTTGATTTAAGCTTTTAGTAGCAATTTTGATAAAAATTTCTGGTGTCAATTTCATCCAATTAGGTTACCAATTTGATCAAAATTTTTTTGATATCAATTTTATCCAATTTGGTATCAGTTTCATATCAAACAGAAAAAATTGTAATTCTATACGTAGTTTATAAAGTTGATCTATTTATCATTCGAGAAGAAAAAATATATATTGCGCATACAAACAGAATGTAAACAAAAATTTTCACTGAATACCATACTATTATTGTTCTGTTTTTTTTCTCTTCTTTTTATGAAAGAAATAGACAAAAATATTGAGTAAAGGGGCGCGCCAAATCATTGAATGCGTGAATTGGGAAACTTTTTTGCATTTAGCGAATTCCAACAATAAACCGATACGCTTTCTAAACTTGCGTAACGGTAGATCACGGTCGTTCTGTTTTATGACGTTGATATATTGTATATATGTATATACATACGTAGGCGAGTTGAGAACAATGATTTACTCCGATTGCGATGGCACGTGATAAGTCAACCCACAGAGATTAGATGCCATGTGGGCCTCACACAGCAATTTAATTAAGTAAACAAGATCTAATCATTATGTGAATAATGTCAAGAATTATTTCAATTGCTGCGGTTAATTAAATAATTGTCGAATTCGGATTCGAGATGAAGATGATGATGATGATGATGATAATGATGATGATGATGATGCTGATGATGATAATAATGATGATAATAATTACATAACAATATTATAGTGCGTAATGATGAAGGAAACTGAAAATTGGCGTAGAAAAAGGATATGATACGTTCCTAAAGTATTCGAATTTTTTTTTTTTTTATAATTCTTCTTCAAATAAAAATTTTATTTTTTAATAATATTACATCACGCATCAAATATAATTCAAAAGTTTCAAAATGTTTAAATTGATTTTTCGAGAAGTTACAAATGATTACAGAAATTCAATTATTTTCAAAAGTAATAGAATATTCTTCACAAACATTCAAATTAATATATATGTTCAAAAATTTTTGTCAAAATTTCAATTATCTTTATAAATAATAAAATTCTTTTCCAAAATTCAATTCTTTTCAAAAAATTTTAATAAAATTCTTCTCCGAAATTCAATTATTTTCAAAAATTTTCGTCATTTAAATGATTTTCAATATTTACTAATATATTTTAATGAAATTTACCAAAAGAATTCAAATATTTAAAAAAAATTTTAATAAAATTCTACGCAAACAATTTAATTATTTTTATAAATTATAAATATTTCATACGAATTCAATTATTTACAAATTTTTTATGAATTTCTTCGCAATAATACAATTATTTTTGCATAAATAATAAAATTCGAATTTAGGAATTCAATTATTTTCGTAAATAATAAATTCTTTGCAAAAATTCAATTATGTTAAAAAATTTTCCTCAATTTTCATAAATAATAAAAATTTCGCAGGAATTCAATTATTTACAAAAATTTTTCCAAAAATTCTCGTCAATATTTCAATTATCTTTAATAATTTAGCAAAATTCAATTATTTTCATAAATAACAATATTTATCACAAGATAATTGAATTATTTTCAAAATTGATAAAATTCTTCGACACAATTCAATTATTTTTAGAAATTTTAATAAAATTCATTGTAAAATTCAATTATTTTTATAAACAGTAGTATTCATCACAAGAATTCAATTATTTTCTAAAGTAATAAAATTCAATGTTTTTCAATATTCTACTATTTTAATAAAATTTCATAAAAGAATTCAATTATTTTCAAAATTTTTAAAAAAAATTCTAGTTAATATTTAAATTATCTTAAAAAATATAGCAAAATTCTTTGCCGATATTCAAGTATATTCAGGAATTTTAATAAAATTCATTGCAAAATTCAATTAATTTCATAAATAACAATATTTATCACAAGAATTCAATTATTTTTAAAATTAATAAAATTCTTCGCAGAAATTCAATTATTTTCAAAAAATCTAAAATAAAAATTGTCGTCAATATTTCAAATTATCTTTATAAATGAATAGCACAATTCTTCGACAAAATTCAATTATTTTCAGGAATTTTAATAAAATTCATTGTAAGATTTAATTATTTTCAAAAGTATTAAAATTCAATGATTTTCAATACTCTACAATTTTAATAAAATTTCCTAAAAGAATTCAATTATTAAACAAAAAATTTTGATAAAATTCTACACCATAACGTTAAATTATTTTCCCAAAAATTTAAAATTCGACATATGAATTCAAATATTTAAAATAGAATTTGCATAATTTTTTTCGAAAAAATCAAAATGTTTTAAAATTTGTCATTAAGTAGATTTAATTATTTTCATAAATAATAAAATTATTCGAAAGAAGTCAATTATTTTCATAAATAACAATATTCATCAGAAAAATTCAATTATTTTCAATAATTTTTCTTAATTCAAAAATTTGTATATGTTTCCCTAAAAAATTCTTCGCAATAATTCAATTATTTTCAAAAATAATAAAACTCATTGCAGAATTTCAATTATTTTTAATACAATTTTAATCATATTCCTTGAAAAATGTAATTATTCTTGAAAATTTTAATAAAAATTCGTCGAAATAATTCAATTATTTAAAAATTTGTTGATAAAATTATACATATAAGAATTCAATTTTAAGAAATATTTAATTATTTCAATAAATTATTTATGTTAGTATTTAAATAATTGAATTCTCGTCGAATTTTCAAATAAAAATTATTAGTTTCAGTTAAATTTTTAGATAATAATTGAATTTTGGAGTAATTACTAATAATAATAATTACTAATAATAATTATTTTAATTACTAATAATTGCAATTTTTATAGAAATAATTGAATTTTGTTAAAGTTTTAAATTAAAATCTTTGAAAATCTGAATTTTTCATACTTTTAACTAACAATTCTGTAGAAATAATTTTTTTGAAAAAAGTTTAATTATTTTTTTTCTAAATTATTTGAAGTCTTTATTTTCTACTATATATTTAATTAAAGAATATCCGAATCATCGAAATTTCATAAAATTGAATTGCAATTAAATGTATTTGAAAATTCTCAAAGAACTTTTTCAAAAATTATTAAAAATAATTGTTTTAAAGAAAACATTTTTTATTAAATTCTAGAAAATAATAATTGAATTGTAATGATGAAAATAATTTTGAAGAAGTTACAGAACAATATTAAAAATATAAAAATAAAATTTTTATTTTTATTAGTCTTTTTTGATAGTGTAATAATAATTGTTTTTATTGTCAATTGTTTTATTATTCCATTGTTTTGAGTATGATTTTTTGACAATTCTTTTTTCAAGTTTTTACAAATTTCTAAATAACCTTAAAATGATAAAAAAAAATAACCGTCGTTAATCCTTGACTTAAGTGTGAAATTTTTTTTTTATTTTTGAAGTACTTTTGAAGTGTAAACTACTTTAGTGAGTTAAGTGTCTCTGCAGAGTGTTCTTGCATGTTGTAATTGAAGGTACTTTCCTAATTGAGACAAAATTTGTATCAAAAGACTTTTTAATTTACACAATATCACACGTGAATTAATTTTTCCGCATTGTTTTTATAAATTTTTTTCTAAATTAATTATATTTAATACAAGAGAAAATTTTTAGGAATTTTTTCTTAAGTTTAGGAGTAATTTATAAATAATATTATTCTTTAAGTTCAGGAGTGATTTAAGAATATTATTGTAGTCCTAAATTTTTCATCGTTTATTCGGAAAAATTGAAAATTTTCAAAGTGATGAAAAATAAGAAGATAGGGAATTATGACGTAAAGAGGAAAAAAATATATAATTTGCTATGGTCGTCGTGGATTTTTTTTCCAGAAAGAAAGAGAGAATTTTTTTTCTTTTTTTTTTAATTAATTTCCCGGCGGTCGAATCGTACCTGGGTATTTTCGATTAGTTGCCTGTAGTTGTATGAGAGGGGAAAAATAAAGGTAGGAGGTTCGACGACCCTTTGTCATGAGTCATTCCATGCAAGCCTAACAAGTAATGCATATAGGGAACCCTATCGTTCGCCCACCGGAAAATGTCATAAAACACATTATTTAATGTCCGCACGAATATCCTCACCACACGCTTTTCGATCGAACTTTTTAATATTCTTTCTAAATCTGAATCACACGCAGAAGAAAATCGGAGTTGGAAATATGTCATTTTTTTCAATTTAAGCTGTAAAAAATTACTGCTTGAAATTTCAGCTCTCGATTGCACATTCGAAATATTTTTTTTATAAAAAAGAATATTTAAAATTGGCAATTTTTTTCAGAAATTAGGCTTTGGACTAATCTAATAAAAATCTCTATTTACTACTTTTTTTTACAATTTGCTAATATTTGGATCATTTTTTTTTTAGATATCTGATACTAAATGCTATTTTATTCTTTTTCTTTTTGCAAATTTGCACTACTTTAAATTCGCTATTAGTTAAAATAAAAAAAATAATTCAAAAAAATTTTAATAATATTCTTTGAAAACTTTCTATTATTTTCAAAAATTTTCAGTAAACTTTTTGCAAGAATTCAATTACTTTCATTCAACATTCATTCATCAGTTCATTGACAATTAATAAACCTTCTTTGCTAATGAAATTCTTCGTTGAAATTAAATTATTTTCAATATCTGCTACTTTAATAAAATTTCACAAAAAAAATCAGTTATTTGAAAAAAAATTCATTAATGAAATTCTTCGCAAAAATTCAATTACTTTTATAAATATTAATAAATAAATAAATTATAAAATTTTCACAGAAATTCAATTAATTTTAAGATAAGAAATTAATTATTCAATCAATTAATATTTATTTTTGTTTTTAAATAATTGAATTATCGTAGAACTTTCTAACAAAAATTAATTTAAAAATGAATTTCAGTTAAAATTTTATATATAATTTAATATTAGAAACGTTATAGTATACATTTTTAGAAATAATTAAATTTCAAATGATTTTTTTAAATTGTCGTGTCTTTAAAAATTTTAATTGTTGTAAAATTATTGTACGAAAATTTAAATATTTATTATAAAAAAATTATTTATTATTTTTCTAAAAAAGTATTAAACTTTTGAATAATTTTATTTAAAAATTCCAAAAAATGATTGAATTTTGGAAGAATTAGAGTTGTAATTTTTAGAAATAATTAAATTTCAAATCGGTTTTATATAATATTAAAATTATTTAATATTTCAATTCCGGTGAAAACATAAATGAATATTTCTTTAACAACACTTTTTCAAGTTTTGAATAATTTAATTTAAAAATTATTAAAAAAAAAATTAGTCTTTTGAAAAATTGTAATTAAAATTTTTTGAATTTTGAAGATACTTAAATTCCTGTAAATAATTTAAATAGATTAAATTAAATCTGGAAAAGTCAGGGAATTTTGATTAAAATCCTGGAAAATTGTTGTTTTATAAAGTTATTGTTTTTATTCTTGAAATATAATTTTACTTAAGGGGATGTCAAAGTCGATGCGATTTTCCCATTGAAGCTCAATGTAAAAATCCAATCGACTTTGACATCCCCTTAAATATTTCAAAATTAATTCAATTTTAAAAGAATTGCGTTTACAATTTTCATAAGTAGATGAACTTCAAAAGATTGTGATTAAAAATTTTGTAAAATTTCAATTTTCAATGAATTTAATTAGAAATATAAAAAAACTTAGATTTCAAAAAAAATTTTTTAAACTAAAATTCTTCTGAAATTAGTTAAATTTTTTAATATATATAGGTGTTTAATTGATTTTATTAAAAATAGTGGATTTATAGAAGAATTTTAGTTAAAAACTCTAAAACAAATTGAATTTTGAAGCAATTACAAAATAATTGCAGAAATTCAATTATTTTAAAAAGTAGTAAAATTGTGTTGAGAAAATCAATTATTTTCAAAAATTTTAATTATTTTCAAAAACTTTCTTTTTCATAAATAATAAAAATTTCGCAGGATATCAATTATTTACAAATTATTTTCAATTTTTCATAAATTATTATTCAATTATTTTTATAAATAATATTTTTTACAGGGATTCAATTATTTTCATAAATTTTAATGAAATTCATTGCGTAACAATTCAATTTTTTTCAAAATAATTTTAATAAAATTCTTCGCAAAAATCCAATTATGTTTATAAATTTACAAAAATTCTTGTCAAAATTTCAATTATCTTTATATAAATAATAAAATTTTTCTCCGAAATTCAACTATTTTCACAAATAATAAAACTTATTGCAGAATTTTAATTATTTTTAATACAATTTTCATCAAATTTCTCAAAAAATACAATTATTCTTAAAAATTTTAATAAAATTTTTCAAGAGAATTCAATTATTTTAAAATTTGGTGATAAAATTCTTTATGAAAATTCAATTTTAAGAAACATTCATTTGTTTAATAAAATATTTATTTTTATAGTTAAACTAGCCAAACTATCCGCGCGCAAGCGCGCGGGAATGTTGTATTGGGCTGCTTATTTTAAACAATTTAAAAAATTTTAAAGAAATAATTATTATAACCTAACAAAGAGATTTAACTAACTAAAATTCAAATAATTTCACTCAATGGTCTCAATTTAAATAGAATTTACATTACTACACTTAAACTATGGCTAGAACAATTACAATTAGTATCTGGGTCATCTTTTGCATTGCTTATTTTATAAAGCCATTTTAAATTAAATACTTTTCGAAGAAATAATAATTATTACACAATGAAAAAAGTTTTACTTGAAATAGCGATAAGTTTCTCTAGAATAACGAAAGTATTAATTAAAGCACTGAAAAATTTCGCTACTAAAGTGAAATCTGTAGTTCATCCAGCTAAATATTTTTTGCCGTGCATAACGAAAAAAGAATTAAATTAACATCAGATTTTCTACATTAAAAAAAAAAACGAATTCAAATAGAAATTAATCATTTTACAACTTAACCAAATTCACCACAGAAATCACTGAATTCGATAATTGAGAAGAAAGTCAGACAAAAGCAGGGTTCCTACAGAATCTGGAAATCATGGAAATGGTATGGAATTTTTAAAAGGCTTCTGGAAATCAGGGAAATCATGGAAAAAGGCCTGGAATTTTTAAAAGTTTCTAAATTTTTCCAGTTTTCCATTTTTTATCTTAAATAAAAATTCAAATAATAATAAAGCTTAATGGCATAAAAGAAAAAAAAAATAAAGAATTTTAAGAAATTCGATTTTTCGGATTTTTGATAATTTTTGATAATTTTTGATTTTTTACCAAAGAGTCGAGACAATTTAATAAGTAAAGTATTTTCCAAAAGCACAAAAATAATGAAGCTAAATCCCATAAAAGAGAGGAAAAAATGTTGAATTTTAAGAAATTCGGATTTTTGAATTTTTTCGAATTTTTGATAATTTTAGATTTTTTACCAAAGAGTCGAGACAATTTAATAAGTAAAGTATTTTCCAAAAGCACAAAAATAATAAAGCTAAATCCCATAAGAGAGAAGAAAAAATGTTGAATTTTAAGAAATTTGGATTTTTGAATTTTTTCGAATTTTTGATAAGTTTAGATTTTTTACCAAAAAGTCGAGACAATTAGATAAGTAAAGTATTTTCCAGAAGCACAAAAATAATTAAGCTAAATCCCATAAAAGAGAGGAAAAAATGTTGAATTTTAAGAAATTCGGTTTTTTGAATTTTTTCGAATTTTTGATAAGTTTAGATTTTTTACCAAAGAGTCGAGACAATTTAATAAGTAAAGTATTTTCTAAAAGCATAAAAATAATGAAGCTAAATCCCATAAAAGAGAAGCAAACAAGTTTAATTTTAAGAAATTTGGATTTTTGAATTTTTTCGAATTTTTGATAAGTTTAGATTTTTTACCAAAGAGTCGAGACAATTTAATAAGTAAAGTATTTTCTAAAAGCATAAAAATAATGAAGCTAAATCCCATAAAAGAGAAGCAAACAAGTTTAATTTTAAGAAATTTGGATTTTTGAATTTTTTCGAATTTTTGATAATTTTAGATTTTTTACCAAAGAGTCGAGACTATTAGATAAGTAAAGTATTTTCCAAAAGCACAAAAATAATTAAGCTAAATCCCATTAAAGAGAAGAAAAAATGTTGAATTTTAAGAAATTTGGATTATTGAATTTTTTCGAATTTTTGATAATTTTAGATTTTTTACCAAAGAGTCGAGACTATTAGATAAGTAAAGTATTTTCCAAAAGCACAAAAATAATGAAGCTAAATTCCATAAAAGAGAGGAAAAAATGTTGAATTTTAAGAAAAACGGATTTTTGAATTTTTTCGAATTTTTGATAATTTTAGATTTTTTACCAATGAATCGAGACAATTTAATAAGTAAAGTATTTTCCAAAAGCACAAAAATAATGAAGCTAAATCCCATAAAAGAGAGGAAAAAATGTTGAATTTTAAGAAATTCGGATTTTTGAATTTTATCGAATTTTTGATAAGTTTAGAATTTTTACCAAAGATTCGAGACTATTAGATAAGTAAAGTATTTTCCAAAAGCACAAAAATAATTAAGCTAAATCCCATAAAAGAGAGGAAAAAATGTTGAATTTTAAGAAATTCGGATTTTTGAATTTTATCGAATTTTTGATAATTTCAGATTTTTTACCAAAGAGTCGAGACTATTAAATAAGTAAAGTATTTTCCAAAAGCACAAAAATAATGAAGCTAAATCCCATAAAACAGAGGAAAAAATGTTAAATTTTAAGAAATTCGGATTTTTGAATTTTTTCGAATTTTTGATAATTTTAGATTTTTTACCAAAGAGTCGAGACTATTAAATAAGTAAATTATTTTCTAAAAGCACAAAAATAATGAAGCTAAATCCCATAAAAGAGAAGAAAAAATGTTGAATTTTAAGAAATTTGGATTTTTGAATTTTTTCGAATTTTTGATAATTTTAGATTTTTTACCAAAGAGTCGAGACTATTAAAAAAGTAAATTATTTTCTAAAAGCACAAAAATAATGAAGCTAAATCCCATAAAAGAGAGGAAAAAATGTTGAATTTTAAGAAAAACGGATTTTTGAAATTTTTCGAATTTTCGATAATTTTAGATTTTTTACCAAAGATTCGAGACAATTTAATAAGTAAAGTATTTTCCAAAAGCACAAAAATAATGAAGCTAAATACTATAAAAGAGAAGAAAAAATGTTAAATTTTAAGAAATTCGGATTTTTGAATTTTATCGAATTTTTGATAATTTCAGATTTTTTACCAAAGAGTCGAGACAATTTAGTAAGTAATATATTTTCCAAAAGCACAAAAATAATGAAGCTAAATCCTATAAAAGAGAGGAAAAAATGTTGATTTTTAAGAAAAACGGATTTTTGAAATTTTTTTGAATTTTCGATAATTTTAGATTTTTTACCAAAGAGTCGAGACAATTTAATAAGTAAAGTATTTTCTAAAAGCATAAAAATAATGAAGCTAAATCCCATAAAAGAGAGGAAAAAATGTTGAATTTTAAGAAAAACGGATTTTTGAAATTTTTCGAATTTTCGATAATTTTAGATTTTTTACCAAAGATTCGAGACAATTTAATAAGTAAAGTATTTTCCAAAAGCACAAAAATAATGAAGCTAAATACTATAAAAGAGAAGAAAAAATGTTAAATTTTAAGAAATTCGGATTTTTGAATTTTATCGAATTTTTGATAATTTCAGATTTTTTACCAAAGAGTCGAGACAATTTAGTAAGTAATATATTTTCCAAAAGCACAAAAATAATGAAGCTAAATCCTATAAAAGAGAGGAAAAAATGTTGATTTTTAAGAAAAACGGATTTTTGAAATTTTTCGAATTTTCGATAATTTTAGATTTTTTACCAAAGAGTCGAGACAATTTAATAAGTAAAGTATTTTCTAAAAGCATAAAAATAATGAAGCTAAATCCCATAAAAGAGAAGAAAAAATGTTGAATTTTAAGAAATTTGGATTTTTGAATTTTTTCGAATTTTTGATAATTTTAGATTTTTTACCAAAGAGTCGAGACTATTAAATAAGTAAATTATTTTCTAAAAGCACAAAAATAATGAAGTTAAATCCCATAAAAGAGAGGAAAAAATGTTGAATTTTAAGAAAAACGGATTTTTGAAATTTTTCGAATTTTCGATAATTTTAGATTTTTTACCAAAGAGTCGAGACAATTTAATAAGTAAAGTATTTTCCAAAAGCACAAAAATAATGAAGCTAAATCCCATAAAAGAGAGGAAAAAATGTTGAATTTTAAGATATTTGGATTTTTGAATTTTTTATAATTTTTTATAATTTTAGATTTTTTACCAAAGAGTCGAGACAATTTAATAAGTAAAGTATTTTCCACATTAAAAAGTTTGACATTAAAAAATAAAAAATGCTAATACTTAACCCACAAAATTTAATTTTCAAAACAAACAAATGAATGCAGATAATTTGCTAACGGAAAGGAACTTACGATTATTATAATGTATAATTGAATTCTCGTAAAATTTTCTAATAAACATTGATTTAAAAATGAATTTCAAATTAAAGTCTTTGAAAATTTGAAGTTTTTTTTTCTTTACTTGATTTAAGATCAATTTTTAAATAACTAAAGTCAAAAACAATTTTTATCAACTATTTTATATATACTATTAATAAAAATCGTTTTTGATTTAAAGTAATTAAAAATGACGAAGTTGAAGTCCACAACGTTGATCAACGAAAACGCTTTTTTAATTTATTTGAATATTATATTTTTGTTAAATATGAATGTATAAATAAATAAAATTAAATATGCAAATTTTCAAATTAATATATAAATAAATATAAATATACAAATAAATAATTCAGTATGGATATATAAAATTTGTTTTAAGATCAACTAATGAAATTACTCTAAAAAATTACATTAAAGAATTACGTTAAGAATTAAAACGTAAGATGAAATCTTTTCCTGCCAAGAGAAATTATAATTTGATTTATATTTCATTTTTCATTATTCTCTCTCATTACTTTAACAAGTTTCGTATAACTTGATTCTATAACAAATTTAATCTCTTGTTATACTTTTCCTTCATTTCACACCATGAGATTTAGATTTTTATGTTATATAAAGAAAATAAAGAATATGACATTAAATAATTTAAAACTGTGAATCATTTTTAATTAAGAAATCATATTTTATATTTGAAATTTTCATATTAGTATATAATTTATTTATAAGTCGCAAAATTCTCGAATATTAATTATTAAATTGATAATAATGCGAAAAGTATTATTCTAATAATATAATACATTAATTCTGACATAACAATTTATTACAAAAGAGAGGATTGAATACCCGATCTTGCTTTAGAATATAAATAATTTATTTCACCCTGTAATTTTCAATATATTCTTCATTCGCTCTCCGACATATTTAATAGATTTTCTGTCTGGAGTTGATAATTGTGCGCTTTTATTGTGCAAAGGATATATTCTACAGGGAACAATTAGGTCAGAAGCGGAGTGTTTGAATGATGTGCTTGAACGCCTAAGAAGGGTAAATGCACTTATGCAGTTTTCACACTAGATATTCTCAATTAGGTACCTACATTGACGTGACATACATTATGCTGACGATCATTTTTTTTGACGCACTAATTTTCCACTTGAAAAAAAGTTAAAATAACGTACAAAATCAATTTTTCATTGTTGAGCATTTTTTTTATGCGCTCGAACGCATTTTTACGCATACGTCTAGAAAATAAATTTTTCATTCAACAAAACGATTTATTTTCCAATTCGGCACGAATTTCTTTTTTTGATATTTTTAATTGTGAAATACATATATTTTTCGATGTTTACTACATTTTCCCTGGTCAATTTTTTATGTTCCAAAAAATTTGAATAACAATTTTTTTTTACTTCTTTTAATTTCAACTTTTGTTACAAAATTTTTTTTGTATTTTGAAAAAAATTGTTTGTTAACTGAATGTTTAATTTACTGTATTTTCCAGTATGATTGATTTTTAAAAATATTAGGTAGAAATTTCTGTTCCGTTGAAGTTTCAAAACTTTAGGGAAATCTTTTTTTTGGAATTCGTTTTATATTTATTTTTTCAGTTGGTATTTATTTTTTCCAATTATTATTTCTTCTTGCACTTATTTTTTTTTAGACTTAAAATTTCCATTGTGAAGAAATTCTTTGTATGTGTCTAAACTGTAGTTTTCTTTTTCTTTTTTGGTTAAATTGAGGTTTTCCCATAGCAATTGAATTTGAAATCGTGCATTAAATCTTGTTTTTGAATTAAATTAAAATTAAGGGAGTTTATAAAGCGATTGCGGGTACCCACGCGTGTTCACCCAGTGAAAACTTCTTCAAGTCGTGACACGAATGGTGACTGCGAGAAAATGTGTATAGGGAACTAACGTAAACAAGCGACTAGTGCGACGAAGGATTTTCAAAGCCAAATCCGGATTATGTTGACATGCGGACTTTGAAAAATTTTACTTTCCACGAATACTTGAAACGTTAAAGTACAAAAGATTTTCTTTTAAATTGAATTCTCGTGTTTGCCAACTATATATATGAATTGATTCACAATCAGAATAGTTTCGATACTCGTAACTATATATACTGTACAATCGACTACTTCATTTATTTACATCCCGTTTACATCAATTTGCTTTTGCACCTAAAATATGTTATATGCTTTAAGTTTTTACCCTTTTATGATTTTAAAGTTTCGAATCTTCAAATGAATTCAGTGTTAACTTAACAATGTTGCCACAAACATTTAATTTGGTTTTTCCCTGATTTCCAGAGAAAATTTCGTCTTTTTCCCTGACCACCTCCCTAAAGAATATTCTGATTCATTTTAAAAATTATTAGATACAAAGAAAATGTTCTATTACATTTATTTACGAATTTCTTTAATTGAAAAATTTATTACAATTCAATTTTATGAAATTTCGATGATTCGGATATTCTTCAATTAAATATATAGTAGAAAATGGAAACTTCAAATAATTTAGAAAAAAAATAATTAAACTTTTTTCAAAAAAATTAATTCTACAAAATTGTTAGTTAAAAGTATGAAAAATTCAGATTTTCAAAGCTTTTAATTTGAAACTTTTACAAAATTCAATTATTTCTAAAAATTGCAATCATTAATAACTTTTCCAAAATTCAATTATTATTATCTGAAACTTTAACTGAAATTAATTTTTAAATCAATTTTTATTAGAAAATTTTCCAAGAATTATTTCTAAAAATTGCAATTATTAGTAACTTCTCCAAAAATAATTGAATTTCTAGAATCATTTAAAAATGAAAATAATTAAATTTTTTCGACGAATTTTGTAATAAAATTCTTAAGAATAATCACATTTTTCTAGGAATTCGATTAAAATTGTATTAAAAATAATTGAAATTATGCAATAAGTTTTATTATTTATGAAAATAATTGAATCCTTGTAAGAAATTTTATTATTTATGGAAATAATGGTATTATTCGAAAGAAATTTATAAAAAATTCGTAAATAATTGCGAATTACTGTGAAATTTTCATTATTTTAGAAAATAATTGAATATTTGTGTAGAATTTTGTCAAAATGGTTTTTAAATAATTGAATTCTTTTGGGAAATTTTATTTAAATAGTAAATATTGAAAATCATTGAAATGACGAAAATTTTTGAAAATAATTGAAATTTTGCAATGAATTTAATTAAAATTTTTGAAAATAATTGAATTCTTGTGATGAATATTGTTATTTATAAAAATAATTGACTTCTTCCGAATAATTTTATTATTTATGAAAATAAATAAATCCCTGAAAGGAATTTTAAAATTTATGAAAATAATTGAATTCCCTTGGAATTTTTTTTTTTTTTTTTTTAATAATTTAATATTTGTGTAGAATTTTATCAAAATTTTTGTTTAATAATTGAATTCTTTTGGGAAATTTTATTAAAATAGTAGAATATTGAAAATCATTGAATTTTATTACTTTTGAAAATAATTGAATTTCACAATGAATTTTTATTAGAAAATTCTACGAGAATTATTTCTAAATATTGCAATTATTAGTAACTTCTCCAAAATTCAATTATTATCTAAAACTTGAACTGAAATTAATTTTTAAATTAATTTTTATTAGAAAATTCTACTAGAATCCAATTATTTAAATACAAACATGGATAATTTATTGAATAATTGAATGTTTCTTAAAATTTAATTCTTGATACGTATAATTTTATCAACAAATTTTTAAATAATTGAATTCTTTCGACGATTTTTAATCAAATTAAAATTGAATTTTACAATGAATTTTATTAAAATTCTTGAAAATAATTGAATTTTGTCGTAGAATTTTCCTATTCATTTATAAAAATAATTTGAAATGTTCACAAATTTTTTTTAGATTTTTTGAAAATAATTGAATATTGCAATTAATTTTATTTAAATTTCTGAATATACTTGAATTTTGGCGAAGAATTTTGTTATTTTTAAAGATAATTGAAATATTGACGAGAATTTTTTGTTATTTTTGAAAGTAATTGAATTTCTGGAAAGAATTTTTATATTTATTAAGACAGTTGAATTCTTTTAAAGAATTGAGTTAATATTTTTAAAATTAAAACTAATTTTAATAGAATTAAAATTAAAATTTTTCAAAAAAATACTTTTATTAAATAATTTAAAAGTAATAACTTTATGGCAGTTCTTCAATAGGATTAAGTTATTTAAAATAAATTATTGTTAGGAATAGAAAAAATTGAAGGTATTTTTTTAGAATTCATGGTAATTTCATAGTTTATGAAGCAAACAAAAAAGACACAAAAATTCCGAATTTTTTTATGAATTTTAAAAATTTAATTTTTTTTTATTTAAAATCCTGTTTTTTCTGATCAATTCTAAACTTTTAATTTTTCCCAGTACTTTTAATAAAAATCCCTGTCTTTTCCCTGCTTTCCCTGATCAATTCTAGTTTCCCTGACTTTTCCCTGATTTCCCTGACTTAAAAGTATCAAATTGCAACTAATTGATGTAAAAATGTGTATAACTTGTATGGCAGTTTAATATAGGTAGCAATTAGAATTAATTGAGGTATTTAGAAATTTATCAAAAGTAGCTGAATTTTTTTTGTCCTCTCGCTCTGTGAGAATACTGTTTTTTTATTAAGAGAGAACCTATTTTCCACAAAGAATTGAAAAGCGTGCAGATCAAAGTCATTTTTGTTATTACAGTAAGGGATATAATATATCGTACTGTAAAACGTTTCGAGGAGAGTAGCCTGGAACATTTGACATATATAAATCATCTTTGTGAGATGCGTTTTAGCTGCGCGATCCAGTATATGCTTTAGAGTTCCTGACGCATTTAGGTTAAGGGTGTGAAGCAGAAGCTGAACCCCAAACCCCTCTTATCGATCGTTTATACGGGCTAGGCACATAGACGATATTCAGAACGAAATCGCATCTTCGTGCCTGCATTGTGACAGCTTAGCGCTCACTGCGATGCCTTATTCGCAAGAGCAAAACGTGCTTGTCGATAAGTAAAGAGAGTGGATGTTATATAATAATAATAATAAAGAAAAGCTTACACAGCAAAGCAAAATTCTTCCTGAATTTAAGATTATCGAATGTGAAACAACTCCCGTACACTTTTACGTGTCATAAAACAATATAAACAAACAAGAGATATTTTGTTTTCCAAAAATAAAATTCTCCTATTTCATTTCGCCTCTATTTTCACAATTTTTACTCTTACTTAATTAAAATTTATATTCTAAATTCGAAATGTTTCAAAAAAAATCCTCTTTTGAACATTTTTACATTTTTTTCAAATTGTTGAAAATAAAAAGAATTTTAGGAACAGTTTAGAAAAAAAAAATCAAGAAGTAAAAGTTGTTAGTATTTTAATTGAGTACTTATAATTTCCTTGACTTTTTATGAAATCAGAATTTTTGTCGCGACAAACATTAAAGAAAAATCTCGTTTGGACATAAAGACATCCCTTGCGTTTACTTTGATCGCAGATTTTATCAAGATTTCTCTTTTGCGAAATTCACGAAGAAGACATCAGAGATGACGAGCCATAGATTTTCAACACTTCCATCAAATCTAAAAATACATTTAGTAAAAGACGTTTTAAAAGAAAATGATCAATTTCCCATCGTCTGAAAAGTTATCATTTCAAAGTGGAAGTAGCAAAAATGTCTCTCTCAATAGACATTCAAAAGGAAACTTTTTATAACGAGAGTTGGCTCGATCGTATTCATGTTTATATCGCTGTATACAACCAGAAATGGGGTATATTATTTTCAAATTGAACCGGAAATGCAATATGTATACAAGTTGCTAAGATAAGCCATATCGGAAAACCTTCCTCTCTAAATAAAATCATCCTGTCAACGAAACAATTTTTTTTTTCAAATATATATAAACGCTAAACGCTTTCATTTTGAATGTAGAGGTAGATTTTTAATCCATTTTTCTCAAAATTTATTTATTTTATTGTTAAAATTCATTTCTTTTTAGTTATTTATTCACTTATGGAGAAGGGATAATTTCGAAATAATCGCAAATAATTCTTTACGCAAAAGAATAATAATTATAAAATTTAAATATAAACTATACTCTCTAAATTTTAATTAGTAAAAATGTTTACTAATTTAGTGACTGGCTTTTTGCTTTTGAATTCGTAAATTTTACTAATAATAATTTCTGCTAATTTATTAATTATTAATAATTAAAATTTACTTATTCAAAAGAAAATTATAATTTCTACTAATTTATTGGTAAAATTTACTAATTCAAAAGCAGATAATAATTTCTGCTAATTTATTCATTATTATTAAAATTTACTTATTCAAAAGAAAATTGTAATTTCTACTAATTTATTAGTGAAATTTACTCATTCAAAAGCAAATAGGTAATTTCTACTAATTTCTAATAAAATATACTAACTCAATAGTAAATAGTAATTTCTACAAATTTATACTAAAATTTACTGATTCAAAACCAAAAAAGTCAGTCACCAATTAAAATTAGTAGGGGAACATAGTCTAGGTCGGCCACCTTTTTGACTTTTGTTTATAACTTTTTTTTAAAAATGAATTTGGACAATTGAAGTATATGGTTGGAAAGTCCTGTTTAATAGGAACATTTTTTCTGTACAAAGTAAATTGACAGGTTTAAAAAATGAAAAAGTTATGAAGATTTAAAAAAAAAAAAATTTGTAGTCCAGGTTGGCCATTACAGTCAAGGTCGGCCATGTTTAAAATTCAAAGGGCATTAATCGTTAAAAAATAAAATGACATGTTTAGAGTTACGGAAAATTGATTCTTTATTGTTTACAGTTTGTAACTTAATGAAATAACAAAATAATAACAATAAACAATATAAAAAAATAAATATAAATAAAAAAAATTTTTGCACTAAAATATTAATAAAATTAAATAAAAATATTAATAAGATGATCAATTATATTATGAGTTATACAGAATTGCAGTTTTTGCAAATGAAGTAGCTCGTCCTCAACTTTGCGCATTTTAAACACATAGTGGCCGACCTTGACAGTAAGTAACATTACCGAATTGTTGTAACCATAAAGAAATACGTTTCGGGATTCGATTTTTTTACTTTGTTTTCCTTTCAACCATGAGTCCCACAAATTTTCTGCATACTTGCCTTGACGATTCAATTTGTTTTTTATCTTTTATTAATGGTTTTTCACATTATGCACAAAACTTTTTTTGAGCTTTTTTTGTACCGACGTCACAGAAAACACAATTTTCGATTTTCCGAAAATGTAATTGAACAAAAAGTTAGGTTTCACTAAGACAAGCTTCGACAAAAATGCGCGTAGGTGGCGCTAGTGAACTTGACAAAAAAACGCGAGTGGCCTACCTAGACAGTAGGCCAACCTTGACTACATTCCCTAATCATTTTTACAAATTTGAATTTAGAGATCATAATAATAGAAATAGTATTTAATAAAAAAATGTAAAATTTGTAACTTCAAAAATGATGGAAGCTTCAATGAATTTTTTTCATGATCCACAAGTTTTGAACGTTCAAATAAACGAAGTATTATTTATTAATAATATTTTCCTCAATTACTAATTGTAATTGTAATAAAAATTAAAATTCTAATTTGTGCATTTAGAAACTTTATAATTAATTTTTTTATGCAAAATTATTGTAAAAAAATTTATTTTGAAGAAGAAATTAATAAATTTTGTTCATTTGAACGTTCAGAACATTGGGAATATTTTTTTTCAAAATTTTACCAAAAATAACATTTTTTTCTAATTTTAATTCAATCTTTCCAAGAAAATTATTTAATTCCCAAAAATAATAATAAATAAATAATAATTTTCTCTGAAATTCAATTTTTTTCAAAATACTTTTATAATAAAATTCTTCATAGAAATTTAATTAATTTCAAAAATTTGTAAAAATTCAATTATTTTCAATGTTTAATATTTCAATGAAATTTCACAAAAGAATTCAATTATTTAAAAAGAAATTTTAATAAAATTCGTGTCAAGAATTAAATTAATTTTCCCAAAATAATATAACACTTGGCAGAAATTCAATTATGTTTAAAAATTTCAATTATCTTTATAAATAATAAAATTCTTCTCCGAAATTCAAATTATTTTCAAAAAATTTTATTAAAAATTTGTCAAGGGAATTCAATTATTTAAAAATTTGTTGATACAATTCTTTGTAAAAATTCAATTTTAAGAAACATTATAATATAATATAAAATAATAATTCTTGTATTTAAATAATTGAATTCTCGTAGAATTTTCTAATAAAATATTGATTTAAAAAATTGTATCTCAATTAAAATTTTAGATATTAATAATTGAATATTGAAAGCGTGGATTTTTAGAAATAATTCAATTTTCAAAAAGTTTCAAATTAAAATCTTCGAAAATTTGGACTTTTCATACTTTTAATTAAGAATTCTGTGGAATTAATTTTTTTCAAATAGTTTTAGTGGGAATTTTCTTTTAATTATTTGAAGTTTTTAATTTCTACTATACCTATTTAATTGAAGAATGTCAGAATAATCTAAATTTCGTAAAATTAATTTATAAACAAGAGGATTTTTAAAATTCTCAAAGAACTTTTTAAAAAATTATTAAAAAAAAATTGATTTAAAGAAGAATTTTAGTTGAAAATTCTAGTAATGAATAATCGAAATGATGAAAATAATTTTTGAAGAAGTTACAGTTACAAATTAGCAAGTTTTAATTATTATATAAAACATGAAGAATAGGGATGACTCCGAGTGCCCAGGGTTCCTACAGAATCTGGAAATCATGGAAATGGTATGGAATTTTTAAAAAGCTTCTGGAAATCAGGGAAATTATGGAAAAGGCCTGGAATTTTTTAAAAGTTTCTAAACTTGTTTCTGTTTTCCATTTTTACTCTTGAATAGAAATTCAAATAATAATAAAGCTAAATGGCATAAAAGAGAAGAAAAAATGTTAAATTTTAAGAAATTCAATTTTTCGGATTTTTGATAATTTTTAATAATTTTCGATTTTTTACCAAAGGGTGGAGACTATTAAATAAGTAAAGTATTTTCCAAGAGCAACAAAAATATTGAAGCTAAATCCCATAAAAGGGAGGAAAAAATGTTGAATTTTAAGAAATTCAGATTTTTGATAATTTTCGATATTTTCGATAATTTTAGATTTTTTACCAAAGAGTCTCGAGACTATTAAATAAATAAAGTATTTTCCAAGAGCACAAAAATACTAAAGCTAAATCCCATAAAAGAGAGGAAAAAAATGTTGAATTTTAAGAAATTCGGATTTTTGATAATTTTTGATAATTTTAGATTTTTTACCAAAAGAGTCGAGACTATTAAATAAGTAAAGTATTTTCCAAGAGCACAAAAATACTGAAGCTAAATCCCATAAAAGAGAGGAAAAAAATGTTGAATTTTAAGATATTCGTTTTTTTTTTTGATAATTTTTCGATAATTTTAGATATTTTACCAAAGAGTCGAGACTATTTAATAAGTAAAGTATTTTCCATGAGCCCAAAAATAATAAAGCTAAATACTATCAAAGAGAAGAAAAACTGTTGAATTTTAAAAAAAATCGGTTTTTTCGAATTTTTGATAAATTTTGATAATTTTTAGAATTTTTACTAAAGGGTGGAGACTATTAAATAAGTAAAGTGTTTTTGAAGAGCCCAAAAATATTGAAATTAGATTTAAAAATTCCACTGGAATTTCGTAAAAATTTGACCTGGTAATCATGGAAAAGGTATGGAATTTTAAATTCGGATTTCTGTAGGAATCCTGTGAGTCAAAGACTCGGAGTTATCGATGTCTTCATGTTTTATAAAAATATACGTTTAAAAGTTGTTTAATTTCAAAATGGTTGGAATTTGAATGTTTTGAAAATTCTAATTCCTATGGGAAAAAATAATAATTATTAAATATTTTCTTTAAAATGAATAAAGAAGTTATTATTACTGTTTTTGAATAATTTTACTTTTGAAGAAATTTGTAAATAAATGTAATAGGACATTTTTTTTTAGTATATAATCATTTTTAGAGTGAATCGCAGAATATTCTTTCGAGGAAAAGTCAAAATTTTCTTTGGAAATCAGGGAAACGTCAGGAAAAAACAAAATTAAATTTTTGTAGCAAACTCTGATTAAAATCGAATTATTTTTAAAAAAAATTTTATAGAAGCTAAAAAATTTGAATTATATATATGCAAGTTGTATAAACAATTAAATTTTTGTCTTCTTTTTGAGGAAAAAAATTTCCCCTTTTAAAACCTTTTTTTGAATAAAAAAGGTACTGTGATGCCTGTAATAGTAATAATAATATGTTAATAAATAAATAATTTTATATTTTGCTGCTTTGAAAGAGCGTTTTATTATTAAAAATAATAAAATTTGTCAATGATAAATAAAAGTAATAAATAATAGTAATATTATGAAAATTAAAATGAAAAATTAAACGATAATAAAAAAAAAATGAAAAAAGAAGAATGATAAAATTGAGAAGTTAAGTAAAGAATGAGAGAGAAATGAATAATGAAAAAGTATATTATTTCGAATTAGATGCAAAAAGGGGCATAGTTTGACTCTAAGTTTCTGCTACATTTAGAATGCCTTATTAAATCTTTTAGTAACAAAAGAGCACTTTGAGTACTGCGTGAGGTTTACTTGACTCAATTTACAAGGCAGGACAGGAAACTCTTTCGCAATGTCCAGAACAAAGAAATTAATGCTAGCGGAATGTTAGAAAAGACGTCTTTGAAGACACGCCAACTTTGAACTTCTTCTTCCTTACCCTGACGCGCGCCTATATATATACATATAGTTAGACAGTTATTCGCAGAATGAAAAGATTCTTAATTTTCACGGAAGAGAATTACGATTAATTTTAATAACTTTTAATAGTTTTCCTTTTCTTTTGCTAACTTCTTTTAATAGGAGAAATAATCTACACCCCTTCTTCTTTTTTTCCCCGACAATTAATTTTTCTTTGAAAAAAAAAACAAGACCAGATTTGAGACAATTTATTTATTTTCTATTTTTTTTTAAAAAGAAGGAAAAGAGTATATGAAACTCTTCTCACTTAAGTTTTCAGTTTTATTTATTACGTCCCCTGGGCTAACTTCAATTGTGTATCGACTGTGCTCGAGTTTATGATAAAAATCCTGACAATGGGTATATTTCTTACTTAACAAAGAATTTTCTTCTTTTTCTTTCTTTCTCTGTCTTTGCGGATTTTATGCGATTTTTTTTATTTTCACTTTTTTTCCTATTTGCCAGGTATATTATCATTCGCTATTCTCTTTGACAAAAAAATAAAGGAGAAAAATATAGAGAGGAAAAAAGAAATCTTATCAGAGTCGACATTATATTGGGGTTGAAGTGGAAAGAAACTGAATGCTTAGGGGTTCTTTTCGCGAGGGGTTGTTATTGTGGTAAAGAGAACCAATCAACTTCTTCTTGTGTTCAAAATGCGTTAATGCGTTTATCGATCTGTTCATGTTCGTTGAAAAATACACCTCCTACAAATATATACAAGCGCAGGGATTTGTGAAAAAGAAATAGAAAAAGCTTGTTCAGATCAAGTTTATATAGCAGTCCTTCTCTCTCTCTCTCTCACTTTTATCGTTTCCCCTTTTTTCACAGATTGAAATTTTTCTCTCTCCTTTTGAATCAATCATCTTTTGTTTTTTCTCGCTATTGAAAATATATTCATACTTGAGAGCATATTTCTGGAAATAGTCTTTGAATTTTTTAAAGGAATTTTAAGTATTTAATTCTTTTGGTGAATTTTATTTTTACTTTTGAGGTAATAAAATGGTTTATTAATAACTCGAGAAAATTTGTCTCTTTCATTAATATTTGAAGAGAGAGTATGTATGAATATTGTAAAATAAACTATTAAAATCTTGAAGGACTTTTTGGTGTGCGTCAGACGTTTTTAATAGGATTTGACAATTCTTTAATTTTTTGCTGCTGAAAAGAAGGTTTGTTTCTAAAAAAATTCCATATTTACATATTTATAGTTAAAATTAAATATTTATGTATTAATTAAATATTCCATATTTAACAATTAAAATTTCCATATTTCTTTCCTGTGATTATAAGCGATCTTTTCAACACTTTTTTTTTTTATACTTTTTTTATAGCGAATACAGGTTTTGGCTCATTTTTTTTTAAAAGATGATAATTGTCATACTAACTAATACATTTATTAATATTCATTGTAATTTATCAGGACATTTTTATTTATTTTTTTATGTGTGCTTTTTCGTGCATTTTGGTTGAATAATTTAATTATCTCGAAGAACTTTTTAAAAATTTTTATTTATAATTGATTTGTCGAATAATTTTACTAATAAAAATTCCAAAAAACTATTTCAATTTTTGAGGATTGCAGTAGCAATTTTCATGAATAATTTTTTTAGAAAATCTTAAATTGCAATTGTTGAAAATTTCAATTCCAGTGAAAAAATAATATGTAATTATTC
>CM065477.1:12796490-13214869 GCA_032872505.1 Leptopilina syphax
TCGAATATTGTAAAAACTTATTACAACATTTTTTTAATATATATAATAAATTTAAATTATATAAAAAAATAAATTAATGAAAAACAATAACAATAATAGAGAAAAAAATAATAATAAAAATAATGATAATAATAGTAATAATAATCATTAAAAATTTAAAACCTCATTGTAATTCACAGAAGGATATAAAAAAATTACCCTACAATCGAATTAAAGAATTTTTTTTCAAGAAAATTCACTTCAACTTGACCAAAACTCGACAATAAAAGAGTTAGTCACAGAAGATGAGTCTGAAGAGAAGAAGAAGAAGAAAGAACCACCTAAAAAATGACTAGTCATCATCCACTCAATTCATGAATCACTAAAAATGTAAAATATTCTCAAAGGAAAATAAATGAATGTTATAAAAATGAAAGTATTATCATCATCATCATCATCATGAATATTATGATTAGCTATTTTCAAGTATAATAAAACTAACTCATTCATATTTCAGTGGCAAATCTAAATTCACAATTTAAAATTAATATTTGAAAGAGGGATTTATCCTTATATACATATAATTGAATTAAATTCAAAGAAATTATTCTCTAAAAGTCAAACAAAACTTATATTCCTTCTTATTAGTTATTACAGACCGAAAACTTCAAGAAATTTAAAAATCATCTTCGTTTCAATGCTCAATAGAATTTTTAAGCATTATTATTTTTTTATTATTACTAATATCTATAGAAATTGAGGTCCGATTTAATAACACTCGAGAAATTGAGGACTGATTCAATAAATATTCTCGAGAAATTGAGAACCGATTTAATATATATAATATTCGAGAAATTGAGGACCGATTTTAATAATAAAAAAATATGATAAGAAAAATTCAAGAAGGGTGGAGAATTAATAACCGCACTCAATATACAAAAGATATGAACTCATTATAATTTCAAGACGAATGTCTTCGCCTATTTTTCAATATCTCTGCGAGACTAAAAAAAAAGTCTTCATTATTAGTTTGCCTGTGAATACCATTTTTTTTATATTTACGTCAAATGCAGAGAGGTTATTGACTTTTTTCGATAAAAAAATAAAATTATTTTCTAATTACAAGTCATTGATAAGATCATATAAAAACAATTTTCTTCATTGATTTTAAAATATCCTTATTATACACGCATGGGAGTAGAAAGTAAAATTTATTCTATGCGCAACAATTTGTGTATTTTATTCATTTTATTATTTCAATGCCTCGCAGGTAAGATTGAAGAATATCAGAAATTGTCAAGGTCAATGCCACTTTTATACCTTGTGGTTTATGTCTTATACAATATTATGAGAAAATTACACGTATTACGGTTTATTTGGATGAAATAAATTTTTTATTATCCTTTTCCTCTCTACCTTTAATAAATATTAATATATTTTAATTACCATTTTTTATAAGTTTAATATTTTACTTTATAATTTTATTAATATTTTTTATTGGAATTTATTATTTATTTATTATAATTATATTTTATAATTTTTCAAATATTTTTATATCAATTTCACTAAATTGTCAGTATTTGTAATAAATAAAAAGAAAATGAAAATTGTTTTTCTCTCATTTTGTACATTATATATATATAAATTTATATAAGATTTTTTATTAAAAGAAAATTTTATTCCAAGACTTCCTGAATGAGAAAATGTCTTACTCATAAATATAAACCTCAAAGAAAAGAAACAAAGCTAAGGGAAAATTTTCCACTCAATTTAAAGAATTCAGCGATTATCTTTTTCAATCAGAAAGATAATTTAAAAGCAGTCTTATATATGTAAATTGAAGAAAATTTAATAGACATTGAAGAACAAATTGAGTATAATACTAGAAGAACTGGTCATAAATAAACAAAAAGACTTTCATGCCCCGTCGGAAATTGATTTGGTCAGCTGCCAATCGTTTAGACGGGCATACGATTTTCTATAACTATATTTATCACTCGGGATATTGATAACTGCATTTTGCGATAAATGGGAAAATTTTAGAAAATTGTCAATCAATAGATTCGGTCCTGATTGCCTAAAATATTTATCTATGGTTTAGAAATAGAAATCGTTGAAATTTTACATCTTGTCAGAAATTGATTTTCACTGCAGTTCTATACTTTTAAAATTGAAACAGAGACATTTTTTTCAAGAAAAAAATTAATACTTACAGAAATAATGAGAAAATATTTTTAACACGAAAATTATCTGAATAAAACGAAAAAATTTGACAGCATTGTTTTTACAATACCTACAAATAAGCAAAATGTTATTTTAACAAAATTTCCAACCTAGAAATTCTTTCATAAACAATTTTTCAATATTTTTAAACAATAGGAGAAAAATTTTCTACTCGATATACAGAACAGCTGATTGAGAATTGTTTCGGAGTATAGACAAAAACAATGACAATTGCAACCGATAAATCAATTTTTTAATAGAAAAAAAATAAATGAGAAACAATAACAAAAATTTTCCCGCTCTAAATTTGTTAACCTATTTTTAAACGTTTTAAACTAAAGCTAAATGCAACAATTCGTCAAAAAGTCACTATTAAGTTTAATACAGATATACAGAATAAAGAAAAAAAAAACCAAAAACTTACCCAAAATAAAACATTAAATCCAAAGATCATATATTTGAGGAAGCAACTAACTTCGCTGACATCTCGTCTGTAGTATTTCCGCGCGGGCATGGTCCAGACACATTTATGAATCTATTTCTTGCGAATCTCGCGCGCACACACAACCACTAAAAATATTTAAATCACTCGCAAAAAAAACTCCCAAAAAAAGGAAAAAAAAGAAACAATTTGATAATTGTGAGGACAAAGGATAAGAGCTTTAAAACTGGAATAAAATGATGGGACAGTGCACAATGGGGGTGGACAGGGGCTCGGGGTGTCAATCAGGTCAACGACAACATCGGCGGGTTCATCCGTCCACTTGATGTTTTATAAGGATGTTGGGTCGGGATAACGACGTCCCTTTTGACAGCAATGCTTGCCGAAGGCCGATCAGCTGATCACAACAATACACCATAACACAATTAAGAGTACCGCCATTGTCTCACGTCACAACGCACACTGCTGGTTCTGGATCAACCAGACTACCAGCAGGTCAGACTCTTCCCCTACCCCTTTCGCTTCGCTCCCTCTCTCTCTCTCTCTCTCTTTCAAACCATCATCGCTCGATGGTCCACTACCCCGCAACCTTCTCTATCCGTCGTCGTTCACCAGGTTTACATCACCCACTCTCTGTTACCGTCTCCGCCACCACTCGTGTATCCTCGCTCCTTGCTCAGTGCGCAAGGATCACTTCTCTCACATTCACAAACACTTTAAACACTTTACTCCGCGACTTTTTTCACTTTTGCACTCACTCTTGTTCTTCGATATACTTTTTTAGCGAAAATTTACTCCAAAAACTACTGTACTTTTCAGCCGAAGGATCTACGGCAGTTTGTCAATGATTCCCGCCAAAAAACTGACCTAACCTACCGGACAATATCGATATATCGATACTTTGAGAAGTGGGGGGCGTTACCAACCTTGGAATAATGTTAATTCTGTTTGGCGGAAGTTTTTGAATTACAAATTTGATCAGATGATTTTATTTTTATAATAAAAATATTTGTGACGCGACGAGAAGTAAAATTTTACAGATTATGTTTGTTATTTAATATTAAATAGAGAATTCTTATTAACTTTATAAAAAGAAAAATAATTTTTATTATTTTTCAACTTCAAACATAAACATAACCTATAAATTTTTGTTCCTTCGCGACGTGACACGAGTAATAAATAATTGTTTAATAAACAAATTTGTGAATAGTAATATATATAATAGTAATTATATTACTAGTAATAATAATAGTAATATGTTAATGATTTATTAAAAAAAAGTAGTTGCAAAAATATATCGAGTAAAAAATGGTTTCTTTTTTTGAAATTTAAAAAGACAAAATATGAAAGTCGTAAAATATTTCGGAGTTCCCGGTGGATTTTAGAGGAGAAAAAGTACGTAACCATTGTTTTATGTTTTTTGCAATGTATGTACTGCTATATATATTTACACCGGTGTTCTACATCTTGCCTCCTTTAATATACTTTTTTTCATTCACCCTTCATAATCCACCCCAGGTTTATTGTTTTTCCGACAAATTTTCAACTATACCTTCTGTACGCAAGCGCTATACGTCATCGGCGAATTACCTTTTCTTTATTCACTTTTCCCCATGTATACCTAATGTATTCCCCCTCATAATCATAAATATGTACCAGGAATAATTTCCCAACCATAACTCCTCGTCTTTAATATTTCTAAAGTCTAAATATTTCATACTTTTGTAAACTTTTTCTTTCTCATTCTATTTTTATTATTTATTTATTTTATTTTTTATTTCTTCATGTATTATAATAATTAAAGATGGCCCAGTGCCATTTATTATTTATTATTAGTAAAAATAATTGAATTCTTAAGAAGAATTTTATTGAAAAATATTTGAAAAATAATTGAAAATAATTGAATTTCTGCAATAATTTTGTAACTTCTCCAAAATTTAATTTTTTTCTAGTATTTCTAACTAAAATTGTTCTATAAATCCATTATTTTTAATAATTTTTGAAATTTTCCTCTCAATTTTCAAATAAATGAAAAAATTCACAATTTCAAAAACAATGTTTACCCTTTTATTAATTTTCCAAAAATGATTATTATTGTACATGTAACATTATTTTATTTACAAAACTAAAAAGGCATTACGAAATTTTCCAATATTTTGCAAAAAAGGAAAAGTAGATAACAACAGCTAATTAAACTGATAAAAAAAATTGTCTCCTTTTTGAATTATATAAATTAAAACATTCTCTATATGGAAATATAACGACGTTTTTTTAAAATATCACTAATAAGGTAAAAACTCCATACAAAAGGATACATGGATAAGCGATGAGTAAACGTTGTTTATCCTCGCCGGACATTGCAGAAAATAATCGCGAAGCTGATAGTGAGGCCCAACCGACTGTCATTGCTGAGAGAATTAGACCAATTGGACCACGAAGTGTGGTGAAAATTGCAATTCCAGCTAGACCAACAACGGGCAATATACAATAGCCCAAAACAGATGCAACAGATGAAAGTGTAATATTACCAGTGCTACTCATTAGCAATTGGAGAAAATACATGAGAAGACAGGATGTCACTGCTAATCCATAAACATAACCAAAATGTGCTTTCGATCCCGCTAATAATAGAAAAGCAGCGAGAATCAAGCAAAAAGCGACTGGACCAGCTAAATCCGAATCCTGTAGAAGATAATTTGCATCGTCAGTTTGTCCACGTCGATGAAATGGATTTAATACGGCCAGAGTTTTTTGAATAATTCTATCTGGATCTATTCCCAATTCTTCGAGAAGCGGTGGCTCATTCTCCTCGTCCGTATAATCTGTTGGACCTACAAAAAATATTGAAATAATAAGAAGATTCAAACTCAGATGTAAATTAATAAAAGATGTGAATATTAGATAAAAATATTACTAAATTAAATTACCTTTAGCATAATTATCCTGGCCGTAAACCTCATTACCATAAGCACTTTGCGATGGATCTAGAAATGCCTTTTGGGAGTAAGAATAATCAACAGCCTGTTGATCACTATATGATTGAAATTCAAATTGTTGATCTGGTTGTCCAAAGCCAGATGGTTCGAAATTATACTGATTTTGTTGTGGTTGAGACCAGTAATTCTCTTGACCTGTATATCCAGCCATTATGGACCACCTAACCTCAAAATTTCAGTCTTCACGTATTGTCAATCACAGAGGAAGGAACTCCCCTTTAAAATGGCACATCGAATTTTAAACACTTTTTTACACTATTACATAGAATTTTGATTTATCGGATAATACATGCCATAGTTTTTTTTTTATTTTAGAAGTAAATAAATAAAACGTATTTTGTTTTTGCAGTGACACGACTTTAAATCATTAGCACTGCGTGCGGTATTTTCGTGAACTAATTCTAGCCAGTGGTACCAACTACCAATTGAAAAGCGCGCAAATTTTTTCGAATTTAAAAAAATCGTTCTTAATGTAAAAATGCACTTTTATTCAAATTTTTTTTTAATTTACAATATTTTAATTTGCAGCATCACAAATCTTACGCTGTGATGCTCTTTGAGGTATTTTATGGCCTTAGATTAAAGAAGTACTTTATTAAATGCACGCAAACGAAGAAATTGTAGAAATAAGTTGACAATTCTTCGAAAATTTATCGCGACTAATGAAAATTAAAAGTAATTAATATTCATTTCATATTAATATTAATTTAATTTTAATAATAATTTAACTTTAATAAATAATTTCATTTTAATATTAATTTAATTTTAATATAAATTTAATTTAAACGTTAACATTAATAAAAAATAAATTAAATTTTTCCGTAAAGAATATATTTAAAAAAATGTTCAACAATATTATTAATACAATTAACTAAACTAAATAGGAACTCTTTTCATAATAATATTTACAAAAATTAATTAATTGTATAAAAATTGCCGTATACAGTTAATTAACTAATTTAATACTTTATACATTTGTATTGGCGTCATTTGAATTAATTCTAATGATTGTTTTGCCATTAACATTTTTTATAAACTTCCCACTATTGGAAATATTGTGAGAAGTTTCATCACCAATTTGTTTTAATACTGTACTTAGCTCGACATCTGTACAAGCAATTAAAATTGATTCCGTAACATGAGACTGAATACTTTTTGAAATCTCATTTGTTGGTGTCAACAAAATTAGTCGACCTCCAACGCCTTTTAAATCTTTTACGACCGAATTAATTCCCTGAAAAGAAAATATCTTTTTTAGTTTCATTAATTATTAATTATTAATTTTTAATTATTATTTATCAATTAATAATTATATTAATTATAATTATTATAATTATTCATTATTAATTATAATTATTATAATTATTCATTATTAATTATAATTATTATAATTATTAATTATTAACAAGTTTTACTAATAAATATCACCTGTATTGCTGTAAAATCTATTCTATCGATATGCGAACAATCGAGTACAATGTTGACTTTATTTTTCCTTGCATTCTGTTTATCTTCTTTTAAACATTCTGTTAAATATGTTCTTAAATAATCCACTGCGGGGAACATAAGACCTGCACTCGGTCTTACCAAAATATAAGAACACGGTGAGCTCTAAAAAATAATTTTTTTAAATAATAATTTTTTACGTACAAAAAAAATTTTTTTTATAATGTACAAAAGTATTTAGAAACTGAAGAAATACAAAAATATTTAAAAACTAAAATTGCTCTTCGTTATTTCGAAATTAAATTTTTTTTCTCTTTAAAAATAAACTTACATTTCTGTATTCAATATACATTGTTGGCCTTGCATTAAAATAAATAAGGATTGCAATATCGATTATAACTCCAATCATAATTCCTAATTCAACTCCAGCGAAAAGACAAGATAAAAATGTCACTAAAGCTGGAATTACATCTCTTTCTGAAATTATTCAAAAAGTAAAATAAATTTTTAATGTAAAATAAATTTAGAATTGTTTACGAAGAAAACATTAGCTTTATATAATAAAATAAAATAGTTATATACAAGATATAAGTTCGATATTGAATTAAAAACTAAAAATAAACTTACTGCTGCTTCTCCAAATGGACTTCAACATTTCTATCTCAACCATAAAAATAACAGCACAAATAATAACAGAGCTCAAAGTTGCTCTTGGAATATAGTAAAAATACGGAGTTAGTAAACTCAATGCCAAAATAACTAAAATACCTGCAATGAAAAAGAAAAATTGTTACATAGATAATTTTTTCATTAAGAAAAGAAGTAAATTCATGTGGAAAAAAATTGAATAATAATTTAAATTTACACAATATAAATAAATAAATAAGTAAATGAATACGTAAATAAATGAATAAATAAGTAAATAAATAAATAAGAAAGTAAATAAGTAAATAAATTAATTAATTAATCCGAAAATTAAATATTAATATTTTGATTAAACAATCAATGAAAATACCTGTGTATAATCCACCGAAAGGAGTTCTTACCCCGGAAGCATTGCTGACAGCACTTCGAGAAAAAGAGCCGGTTACAGGTATTGACTGAAAAAAGGATCCAACCAGATTGCAAAGCCCCAAGGTTAACATTTCTTGTGTTGCATCTAAAGACTTGCCTCGAGCTTGAAAAAAATTAAATAAATAAATAAACAAAAAAAGTGTCATGCTTTAATAGTCGCTACTGATTTTCTCTCTCAATTACAATATATCTAAACAATTTCAGTATCTTTCGGTAATTTTTTACTGTTACAAAAATTAAGAGCAACTATTTTTTCTCAAATTTATATAATTGATAAAAATATATTAAATAATATCAAATAATATTATATAATATTTGATGAAAATATTAAATTAAATAATAAATGGAAAATAAAAATAGAAAATATAAATATATTTAAAACTCACAGAATGCTTTAGCTATCGCAACATTTCCTATTATCGAAATCAATGGAACAACAATAATTCCAAATCCAAATGCTTTGCATATTCCTAAAAAGTCCAAATTTTGATTTCCATTGTGATAGGAAAATTTCGGTGGTTCTATATTCGGTAATCCAGCGTCGATATGCCCGGTGAGAATAAACGGCGCCTTGGATCGACTTTCAAAAATGTAGGAAATTGTCGCGCATAAAATTACGACAATCGCATTTCTTCCAGTTCCAATAAACCAAATAAATCTGCTCACAAAAATATTTGAGGACTTTATGTCTTTGATTGACTGCAAACAGAGAATATTAAATAGTTACAAAATAAATAATAATAATAATAATAATAATAAAAATATTATAAATTGTACTATTATAATATTATTAAAAAAATTACCCTAAGAGTCAGAAGAACCACAATACAGCCACAGGAAAGAATTAAATCGCCCATCTGAGTTTGATCAATCTTATTAAAAACTTCTTTCCAAATTTCAATGAAACTTTCGCCGTGAATTTTCAAGCCGAGCAAACCTTTAATTTGACTGCAGGCAATTATTAAACTGGCAGCCGATGTAAATCCGGAAACAACTGGCGTTGATACAAATTCCACCAGGAAACCTAAACGCAGTACTCCAAAGATTATCGTCACACAACCGGAGAGGAAACACAGAAGACCAGCATATTCAGGAATACCTCTGGAAAATTTACAGAATTCATAAAAATCATTATTAGCAATTAGTAGTCGAATAATAATTAGTCTTTGTATTAATTAATAATTATTATCGTTTCTCGCATTCTCGTCTCATTAGAAAATATTCACTTAAATAACTTAAATAACTTAAATTCACATATCCTATTAATAAATGAATATTAATTTAGAAATTTTCAATTAATGAATATAAATTCAATTAACTTTTTTCAATAACTTTTTTTTTTAAATTAAACAACTCAATAAATCTGTATATAAGATTTAAATCCGGCAATTTAATGTGCACAGATGATAAATAACATGAATGAAATCGCAGATAATATGAGCTTATACGTGCAATAAATATTCCATCTATTGTACGACTATTAATTCTAATTGCAGCACTCAACTCTAGAAACGATCTCAATGTGGAATTAGAACACGTTAAATTCTCTCGAGTATTTAGTACATTTATATATTTATTTACTACTTTACCTCGCGTACGTAAAAGTTAATAAGGAAATAAGGGCTGTTGGTCCAATATTCACTTCGGGGCAAGTACCAAAGATTATGTAGACGAAACTTCCGGCGAATGCACTGTACAAGCCGAATTGTGGTCCCAAACCGGCTAAACCAGCATAAGCTATTGCCTGTTAAGAATTATCTTTATTATTAATTCTCTAACTATTATTAAAGAAAAACTTCCCAAAAAAATTTCAAAACATTTTTTAATATTAAAAAGAGTATTTTTTCCTATTTATCTTGCTTTAATAATTTTTTTCTCAACTAGAAAAATAAATTAAAACAGAGAGATAAGATATTGTAGTGTGAGAATGTTTAAGAGGATAATTACATTCTTTAAAAATTTACTTCTAAACGCTTTTTCAAATTATTGAATAAACGGTATTTATTCTATTAATAAAATTTTATTCTAATGAGTGAAGAATTTTTATTATTCTAAGTGAAAGAAATATTACCTGTGGAATTAATGTTAATCCAATTGTTAAACCAGCCACAAGATCTCCAAGGGCATCGTCAGTTGAATATTTTGGTAACCAATTTACAATCGGAACTCTTTTTTTGACAATATTCAGTAAATTTAGGTTTTTCATTTTCTTTTTTCTTAAATTTTAACTAGAAAAAAACGAAAAATCTGAAGATTGATTTTTTTATGAAAATTATTTAATCAGAAGAACCTGCAAAAGAAAGATATTTATGTATTAATTTCTTCTAAAAAAAAGGGGAAACAATTTAAAAAATTACTTTTAATTTAATTAAATTTTACAACTCACTTAGTTTATCATTCTCTCGAATTTCCTTTTATTTTATGTTCTCACATCCTCATTTATTCAAATTCTCTTCCCTCATTTCACCTTTTAATTTTTCAATCAACCCTTTTAATTCTCCCCTCCTGTCCGTCACTTCTGTAGAATAAAAATTTCTTTTATAAAATTTCTCTTTAACATCCACAGATATTTTCAATTTAAATTATTTAATTATGAATTAAGTAAAAAAATGTATTCCTTACGAATATTATAAATAATTGATAATTAATTTCATTTCTGGTAAATTTATCTAGATAGGGATAAAAAAAAATTTTATTCCGAAGGTAATATTTAGATAAATTGAAAAAATGCACGAATTCGATTTTTAAATTAAAGTATGTTCTCATTGTAAATTTTCACGGTTAGTGAACAAAATAAGATCCAATTTCCGGCTAACATTAAGTAATCTGGCCATTGAAATATTTGCATTTGACTATTCATTCGACTCTAAACAATCACGGAAATGAGGATTTTTCTAAAATTATGAGAATTTTGTTTGAAACAATTTTTTCGAAATATTTTTAAAAACAATTTATAAACATTTTCAGAACTATTTCATGTTTATAATATTTTATCTCAATAACTGTTAATATTATGTTATTAATATAATGATAATACTATGTTATTAATGTTATTAACATTTTTATTAATTAATTAATATTAATTTTTTATTAAGTATTAAAGTAGATACTAAAATAAGTTTTTTTTATTTACTAAACAATTTTATTTCTTTCATTTTTTTGGAAATAGAAAATTGAAATTGAAATTGAAATTGAAAATTGAAATTGATAATTAAAAAATTTTAAATTGAAATTGAAAATTTACATTGATAATTTAAAATTTAAATTTAAAATTGAAAGACATGTGTAAAAAAATAAATTGATAAATTCTAATACATTTTATAGAATTTATTAAATGATTCATTTTTGAGAATTCTATAAATGAAGATATTTTCGTGAAGATAACTTTCTAAAAAAAAATTAAAGAAAAAAATTGAAGATATTAAAGTAATAATTTAGCTTTATCAAACTGCAAATTACGGTTTAATCAAAGAGAACGTGATTAAAGTTGCTAAGAAACAATAGCATACCTGTGTTTAAAATTATGTATTATTGCAATAATGTTGAATATTCGAATGTCAACTGCTTGACTAAACAAAGTCAAACGATTATAAACATAAATTCCTGATTATTAAACAAAAATTCACTTTTTTCTTCCCCAACATCCATTCAATTCTCAACTTGCGAAATTCGTCTCATCATTCAATAAATTTAGCAGCGAACATTAAAAATTTCATGTACTTCATAATTCATCCTCGTTACAGTTAAAGATGATTTTACTTCTTCCACTCATTGATTTATCATTCATTTTATCTTTGCACGTGAGAAATAAATTATCCTGCAAAAAAAAAGAACAAGATCAAGAATTGAAAAAAAATAAAAAAGGTGCAAAGAGAATAAATTACAATATTGATTTACCTTTTGTCCGGAGATTTGAAGAAATAATTATCCTCTTCTTGTAAATTTTCAAGTACAACACAAATTCGTGACGAAAATAAATTGACAAATTTATTTGTCAATTAAAAAAAATCTTTAAAATGTTTTGAATTATTTAATTTTTCCCTCTTTATTTTATTAATACTTTCATTGAAAATGAAATTAAATTCATGAAAAATAATAAATACAAAAAATTATTTTAAGTTAAGAGAAAAATTAAGAGATTCTTCAGTTGGAAAAAAAAAATAAACTTGTTAGTCCTTGATGCTGAAAGTCACGAGAAGAACTGCAAACGCACCTTTTAACTGAAGTAGACATTTCGTTTTTACAAACTTCAAGTTAGCTTTGTTAATTTAAATTGACATTGCGCTTGCGCTTTATTTTGATTGACTACATCTCAAGACTTAACATGTGTGAATGACTGCTTTTAAACAAATTGTCAAATTGATTTATCTCCTATTATCATCCCCTTTCTAAATGACAATCTCTACATTGGTAATTCTCCAAAAAATATTACTCAATTCCCATTCATAGAGAAAATAAATTTTCTTCTATAATTTTACCTCTAATTTTTTCTTAAAGGAAAATAAAATTAAACAATAAATAAAATTTTAATTGAAAATAATTTTCAAATTGCTTTTAAATTGTCAAATTGTAATTATTGTCCCCTGTTAATTCGCATTGGTTTTTTTTTCAAGAACAATTTCCATCAGAACTTCTATTATTAACAACTCACATTAATTAGCAAAAAAAAAAAAAAATTAGTCTAAAAATGAGGAGAAAAATGCATATTACATAATTTTTAAAAACTACATAAATACCATGTAATTATGTCTGGAAACAATTTTCATATTTTTTTATGAAAAATCACTTTAAATTATTGCAATTTAAAAACGAAAAAAGAGCGATAATTTTCTCTTCCAAGGTTTTTAATATTATTCGATTTTATTTCCTGAAGAAGACAAAAAGAAAAATTTGTAAATTTGAAAAAAACGATTATTTGACAAAAAAAATTAATTTCAACTGCAAATCACTTTCAAAGGAAATTTTTAATAGTTTCAATTTTATGTAAACGATTATCGGCAATTTTATTTTCCCTGTTTTGTATAAAAACAGGAAAACAGCTTTCCAACATTATTTATATTTTTTTAATCGAATGGAACTGACAATGATTACATTGTTAGAATGACGAAGAGAAATTGAACAATTTTGAAAGTTTATTTTTCCAAGAAGAAGACTTTGAGACTTATTTTTGTTAATGGAAAATAATATTTTGTTTTATTTTTTTTATGTAAAAAAAAAACTATTTTTTATTTTTTTCCAAGAAGATTTCGAGATTTATTTGCTAATAAAAAATAAAAAAGTGTATATATTATTTTTATGTAAAAAATACCTATCTATTTCATATTTTATTATTTTTTTATATAAAAAATAACTATTTCATATTTTGTTATATTAATATATAAAAAATAACTTTTTTAAATTATTGCCAATTTTTAAAAATTTCTCTTCAAGGAAAAAAGAAAATATTTTAAGGTTTAATAATAAAAAACTTTTTTTTTAATTTTTGGATCTTATATAAGAACACATTGTGTATCATAACAATTGTTATATTTAGAAACTGGAAAATTACTTAAGACAGGAAATTTGGTTAATTAATTTTTCTGGTAAAAATGCACAAACAGATGAATTATTAGATTTATGAGATGATAATATTTTTGTATTGAAATTTTTTTTCTTTTTGTTCCTCAGTATCAGATATATTCTATATTTGTTCAGGATTCCCATTTTAAAAAAGAATTTCCTTGAAAAATTCTATGAAACAACAATTTATGTAATCAGAATTTATTTTAAATCCACTTTTTGTCAGAGAAATAAACTTTCATCTTTCTCAAAAATTGTTCATTATTCGGAAAATCTTAAAAATTAAATATAATATTAATAAATTTAATATAATAATATTACCACGATTTTTATTTGTAGAATTTTAAATATGAAAATCTATAAAAAAAAATAATAATAATAATAATTTCCGAAAATAAAATGATATTTTGTGTGAAATATTTTATTGTTTAAATAATAATTTATTTTATTAAACTTTTACTAAAAATAATTAAAGACTTCTAATGAATTTTATCAAAATTTTTGATATTAATTAAATTGTTTCGAAGAATTTTATTAAAAACTATTGAAAATTATTGAAAATAATTGAATTCTTTCAAGGAATTTTTGAAAAATTTTTGAAAATAATTCAATTCTTTCAATTTAATTACTAAAATAATTGAATCCCTTTGAAGAATTTTATTATTCATGAAAATAATTGAATTTTTGCCAAGAATTTTATTATTTATGAAAATAATTAAATTCTTTCGAAGATTTTTATTAAAATTTTTAAAAAGAATTAAAAGCTTTTAAGAAATTTAGTTAAAAAAGTATTAATAATAATTAAATTCTAATAAAAAAATTTTATTAAAAGTTTTGAAAATAATTGAATTCTTTCAAGGAATTTTAGAAAAATAATAATTTATTTATTAAAATAATTGAATCCATTTGAAGAATTTTATTATTCATGGAAATAATTGAATTTTTGCCAAGAATTTTATTATTTTTGAAAATAATTAAATTCTTTCGAAGATTTTTATTAAAATTTTTAAAAAGAATTAAAAGCTTTTAAGAAATTTAGTTAAAAAATTATTGATAATAATTTAATTCTAGTAAACAAATTTTATTAAAATTTTTGAAAATAATTAAATTTTTTCAAGGAGTTTCAGAAAAATTTTTAGAAATAATTGAATTCTTTCAAGGAATTTTACAAAAATAATTATTAAAATAATTGAATCCCTTTGAAGAATTTTATTATTCATGAAAGTAATTGAATTCTTTTGAAGAATTTTATTAAAATTTTTAAAAATAATTAAAAGCTTTCAAGAAATTTAGTTAAAAAATTATTGACATTGATTAAATTCTAATAAACAAATTTTAATACAATTTTTAAATAAGTAATTGAATTCTTTTGAAGAACTTAATAAAATTTCTGAAAATAATAATAATTAATTAGTTAATAAGTGATTTATTTTCAATTTTAAATCTGAAATCATTCAAAAATTGAACTTTCTTTTTGAAAATAAAAAAATTTGAAATTTGCACATTAATAGGTAATAAATTAAAGATCGTGTTTCGCACGTTTTATTTACTAGTTAAGAAAATCTTCGTATTTTTCCATTTAAATAAAATTAATATTTTAATAAAAATTAAATATTTATGTCATCATGAAAGGGAAATAAAAACCCAAGTGAATATTTTTTTTATATAATTTTATAGAAACGTAATACTTTTTTTGAATTTATAAATGTAAGTTGAACAAAAAAATATCCATATCTTATGAAAATAAGTATAATCAGTTCATTTAGCACGTTACAGTGTTTTTTTTATAACTTTAAATGCAGTTTTTAAACATATGCACTTGATTCTTTTTTTTTTTATTTAAAGTCTGTGTTCTTTTTCCTATAATTTCTATTTATAAGTAAATATCATATTATATCAATGTGCTAAAAATACTTTAATATAAAGATATTCTAAACATTTGCTTTAGAAAGTTTAGAAAAAAAACAGTTTTATATTTTATATATATACATTTACAGCTCTTGCCCTTTTTCATTACACATAAGGGCACATTGTAAATCAAAACGTGGCTATTTATATTTTATTTTTCAATACTTAGTAATCAAATAGTTTAAAAAACAAAAAAAAAATAAATAGAGAAAATAAAAAAAAAATTCCTATCACATAAGAAATGATTTTACCCTCATTTCTTTTATTGGCAAAAAATACATTGAGATTCTTAAGAAATTACAAAACAATTTTTTAGTTAATCATTAATCAATTTTACTCATTCTTAATTTTTATTTAGAATTTCTAATTTCATAATTTGCAATTTTTTTATTTCTTTTTTTTAGGATTAAAACAAAAAAGTTTCTTAAGAAGAAGTTAATATAGTGTTTTTTTTCTTTTTTAAAAAAGAATCTTTCGAAAAAGGAAAAAATTTCTAATATAAATAGCCACGTTGATTGTGAGAGGTATCTTTGAATTATTATTAATTATTAATTATTAATTATTAATATATAAAAATAGTAATAAGTGACGAGATAAAAAAAGTACTTTGTAAAAAATTGTTTAGTCTTTCATTTTGACGTTTCTACTTTAATCTTTTCTTCTTCTACTACTTTCTTTTCTTTTAATCTGTCGCTCATTTGAGAATATTCTCTCTTATCTCGTATTTCTTTCTTTATTTGTAATAACTATTGACCAGAAAAAAAAAATGAAAAATGTAAAACTAATAATCACAAGTTCTGTCTTATCGAAAAAAGCAAACTAATAGTAAAAAAAAAAATGGAAAATTTTATAAAAATAAAAAAATTTATAGACTTTGTTTCACCAAAAAAAAAAAAAATACATCACTTGGTGAATTGAAACTAAAAGCTAAACACAGCTGCTTTTAATGTTTTTGAAAAAAAAGGTGTTAATAACAAAAAGGGAAAAAATACCTAATTGGTAGGAGGCAATCTCTTTCCACGACCAAATCCAGAACGAAAGCCAGGTCTTGGTGTTTGAGTATTCTGTTTTTTTTGTATCTTATTGTCGTCTCCGTAAGTTTCAAAAAGTCGTTCATTATATGAACCGGCGGTGAATTTTGGCTTCTGGCATACCGTTTCGCTTTCCTCTTCTCTATTATCCTTATTATTTCTGTAAACCTGCAAATTCCTTTGAATAACATTATCCAAAAATTCCACTGTTATTTTTTCCTGTCTCTCGGGACTCTTCCATGAATTCTGATTTCTAAATGTCGGCAAATCATGTTCGTTGTTGTAGATAACTTTTCTCTGCATCGATTTTGCGTAGACGGTATTCTCAAAGCCTGGGGGACAATTTGAGAGTCCCATTCTTCGCGATGGGAGACTCTCGCAAAGTGTCACGAGATTACTGACTGATTTGCCAATTTCCGTGACTGGTGTTGAGAAAATTTCCTGATGTCGCGCGGATTGAATTTGATCGGGACTGATCGGTGCCATTGGCAGTGGAACAGTGGTGATTGGTGTGACAAATTGAGTGGGATAATTTTGACAGGTGATATTCTGCATTGGTATGCGCTGTGAATGACAGAATTGTGGTGGACACTGTTGACAGGTGATTGGATGTTGATGCATGTAATTTATTCCCTGAATATTGCCAACGGGTAATTGGGAGATTTGACCGCAGGAATGAATTTGCATTCCCATGGGATAGTTGATGTGGGGAATGTAAGGATTTCCCGGTTGATGATGATTGTGGACCATGTTCATTGGATGTTGAGGATAGAATCTCATGTCTATGTTTTGCATGGAAAGTGCTCCAGTTTCCTGGGGGATCATTTCTTGAGTGTGCGGTGCACTTGATAGGGGAACTGTTGGTATGAATGGATTTGTTACTAATTTGAATTCCATTTCGTTGGGAATTTGCGATGATGGTAGCATGTTATTTTCGTTTGGACAAATTCCAGTTTGGTGCATCATTTGATAGGGATGATTTGGATAGGGATTTCCGTATAGTATTGGATTATCTTCACTTTGCTCGGATGTAGTTTCCGAAGCGTGATCGTTTATCAGAATATCACTATCGTCGAGACTCTCCTGCATGAACACCAATGACGAACTATCCTCATCCAAAACGGAAGTAGTGCAACTATTCGTCTCAGTCGTTTTAACAGGTTCGTCAATCTCTTCTTTTTTAAATTCAATTTTCTCCACACTGGAACCACTCGATGGTAATTCGGCTAATTTAGTTGCTTCCTTATCTTCTAATTTCTCCACAATTTTAAATTCTTTCTCCGCCGAAGAACTTTCTTCATTCATCATTATTTTTCGATGTTCAGGACACAGATAATCAGACCTCGATTGTTGATTATACTTCTGGGAATTACTTTTATTTCTCTCAATCGGAGATTCATAATCCATTTGGCGATATTTATACCTCGATAGTGAATTAGATTGTAGAAAAGTTTCGCTTTTACGAGGTTGATTCGAATATTGATGATTACATTGTCCTTCACGTTGATTTGAAGTTTGGTAATTTCTATTTCTATACTCTCGTCCATTGTCAAAGTTTGAATTTGCATTCCTTTCTCTGGAATCCTTTTGATTGCGATTTCGGTGATTCCAATTTTTCTCATCATAATTTTTATAATCTCTGTTCCTATTGCCGAAAGTTTCAAAAGTTTTTTCGCGAATATTTCGCTGGTCACTGTGGAAATCTGAATTGGATGTTCGTACGTTCCTGTCAGTGTGTTGATTAATATAATGTTCCTCTCGAACTCTAGCTCCTTTTCCCATAAAAAGATGTCGTTCATTGCGTCCATCAAATCTTCCGTACTTATCAAACTTTATCACGTTTTCTTCTGTATTCGATTTATTGTTCCTATTATTGTTATCATCGTGCGGCTTCTTCTCGAGTTTTACTTCACATTCCCTGTTAGTGTTCTCCGATGGTTCCGGTAAATTTTTACCGACAGCTCCCCTGAAAATATTTAATTTTTGAGATATTTCAATAAAATAAATAATTCAGGGCTCGAAATAGTGAAAGTACTTCAAAATACAAACTGTTCGGACCAAAAATTAAAAATTACGGATCAATTACTGACAAAAATATAACCAATCCGAGTCAAATAAGAGAACATTTTAGTTAAAATTATAAATAAAATTTTTATAACTATAAAACATGAAGATATCGATCACTCCGAGTCTTCGACTCGGAGTGATTGACTTCATGTTTCATAATAATTAAAGATGACTGATTGATTAAATAATTATTTTTAATTATAACAGTATTATTACTGTAACTTCTTCAAAATTATTTTCATCATTTCAATTCAATTATTATTTTCTACAATTTTTAATTAAAATTCTTCTTTAAATGAATTATTTTCAATAATTTTTTAAAAAGCTCTTTGAGAATTTACAAATCTATTTGTTTACAATTCAATTTTACGAAATTTCAATTATAAAATTTTTAAAAATAAATACATTTTTCGTGGAATTTGATTAAAATTGTATTAAAAATAATTGAAATTTTGCAGAGAATGTTATTAAAATTTTTGGAAATAATTAAATTTCTGAGAATTTTATTATTTGAAAATATAACTGAAATTTTAATGAGAATTTTTAAAAATTCTTAAACATAATTGGATTTCTAAGAAGAATTTTATTACTTTTGAAAATAATTGAATTTCTGGAATCATTTATAACTTATCCAAAATTCAATTTTTTTAGTGTTTTTAACTAAAATTCTTCTATAAATCCATTAAATACGTATTAAAAAAATAAACTAATTTAAAAAAAATTAAAATTTTTCAAGAAAATTAGTTCTACAGAATTTTTAATTGAAAAGTATTAAAAAATTCATATTTTCAAAGATTTTAATTTGAAACTTTTTCAAAATTCAAATATTTCTAAAAATTTACGCTAGAATGCTTTTAATATTTAATTATTATCTAAAATTTTAACTAAAATTCATTTTTAAATTGATTTTTATTAGAAAATTCAATGAGTATTCAATTATTTAAATACAAAAATAAATAATTCATTGAATAATTAAATGTTTCTAAAAATTAAATTCTCATAAAGAATTAAATTTTATTTTATCAACAAATTTTTAAATAATTGAATTCTTTCAACGAATTTTAATAAAATTATTACGAATAATTATTCTTAAAAATTTTATTAAAATTCCTCGAAAAATGTAATTGCATTTTTAGAAGAATGTGATTCAAATTTCATTAAAAATAATTGAAATTCTGCTATGAGTTTTATTATTTTTAAAAGTAATTGAATTGCTAAAAAGAATTTTATTAAAATGTTCTTTTAATAATTGAATTCTTTGAAAAATTTTATTAAAATAGTGGATATTGTAAACCATTGAATTGAGGAAAATTTTAGAAAATAACTGTATTTCGGAGAAGAATTTTATTATTTATAAAGTTAATTGAAAATTTTAAAAAAATTCTGTACATAAATAAAATTTCCACGAAAAAATTTTATTACTTTTGAAAATAATTGAAATTCTCGAATAATATTTTTCGAGGAATGCGATAAAAATTGTATTAAAAATAATTGAAATTATGCAATAAGTTGTATTATTCATGAAAATAATTGAATCCCTGTAAAAAATTTTGTTATTTATAAAAAATAATGGAATTATTGCGAAGAAATTGATAAAAAAAAATACGTAAATAATTGAATTTCTGTGAAATTTTTATTATTTATGAAAATAACTGAATTCTTGGGAAGAATTTTATTAACAATTTTGAAAAGAATTAAAAACTTTTAAGAAATTTAGTAAAAAAAATTATTGATAATAATTAAATTCTAATAAACAAATTTTATCAAAATTTTTTCAAATAATTGAATTTCTGTGAGTAATTTTATTAAAATTTTTAAAAGTTTTTTTTTAAAAGTTTTTTTTTTTTTTTTTTTTTTTTTTTTAATTCTTACGAGAAATTCATTTAAATTATATTAAAAATAATTAAATTCCTTTGATGATTATTATTATTTTGGAAAATAATTGAATTCATGAGGAGAATTTTATTATTTATGAAAGTAATTGAATTCTTGCGAAGAATTTTATCAAAATTTTTGAAAATAATTTATTTCTTTCAAAGAATTGTAGAAAAATTTTAAAAAATAATTAAATTCTTTCAAAGAATTTTAGAAAAATAATAATTTATTTATTAAAGTAATTTACGAACTTTTACGTGATTTACGCACCCAGTTCGTGCCCAGATAATTAAATAATAATTTATTAAATATTAAGGAAAAAAATTAATTACCATTCTGGTTCATCAGCGTCGTCAGCCCAATTTTGTATTTTATTTTTTTCAGGTGTCATTCTGAATTGTTCCAATTGTGCCGTGATGATACTCTCTTCCAATGCTTTACTTAATTGAAGATCCTCGTCGAATTCGTCAACTATTGGCGGACCTTGTGCATTGGGAAATAAAGTACTGGCTGCATCGGTTTTGGAATTCCAAACGGTAGGCGGATTTGCAACTGTTATCGCGGTAACTGGCAAAACTTTAGTTTTACGTTTTTCCTGCTTTCTTGAAGACTGTTCTGTATCAGTGTCCGAAGTTTTGGAATTAACGACAGATTTCGATTTCTTTTGCTTTCTTTTCTTAACAGTTTTCTTAGTTTTCTCATTTTCTGTCTCTTCATTTAAATTTTGAATGTCATTCACAGTTGGAATATCATTTCCAGTTTGAATATCATTCTCAGTCTGAATATCATTTCCACTTTGAATTTCATTCGCACTTTGAATTTCATTCACAGTTTGAATCCTGTTGAAAATTGGAAAATTAAAGAAATAAAAATTAATTGCAAGTTTACTTGTCATGCATTTTATAATTTAATTAGAAATATTTTAGAAAATAAAATTCGACTCACTCTGATGATGATGATTTTGAATTATGCTTTAGCCACGACATATTGCATAGATTGTTAATCTTCTTTCCCGATTCCTCGGAAGTCACGTCTGCGTTCGATATTTCCATTTTTCCTAATTAAAACGAATAAAAATTTAGTTTTCAATTTTTTAAAGAATGTTTAAAATGTTTCGGTTATTTCTTTTCACAATCCTTTTAATATAAGTTCAATTAAAAATAGACATCAAATTCTTTTCAGCGGACATGTCATTTACACCTTAGCGTTATCAGATCGAGTTTCAAAATAAAGCGATAAATGCAAATAGAAGCAAGATCTTTAAGAAATAAAATGAAAAATTAGTGTTAATTTAAGTTAATCAAAATATGGATGTAGAATTGTTTGATACTCACCAAACAAAGAATTGCCGTTTCTTTTTCTCTTTTCGGTAAAATGTTGATGAATGAAAATAAAAGAATTTAATCACCGTAAATTTTACAAAGGAAAAATTATGACGCAATTAAGCCGGCATTTTGGTGTTATTCTAAGCTTTCAACATCTCATTGATTAACTGTTGTCAATAACGTTTTAACAACGATTACTTTAAAAATTATTGTAAAAATACTTTCTTAATAGTTAATTATTTGAAAATATTTGAAGATATTTAAGAAAAATAATTTTTAATGTCAACAGAGCACGTTTTAACACGATAACTTTTTTTTCTATGGCAAAAAAACACTAATGCAAGAAGCACCTTTTTTTCTTGTGAAAAATCAAAATAATAAACAAATTTTAATATTTAGAACAATGGAAAATTTGAGATTCAAAAAATTGAGAAGTAGTTGAAGCATTAAAATGAAATTAAAGTATAAAAATCACATTGTATCACCATGCTTTCTTTATTCTTGCATTTATACCATAGAAATTTCTTTTCTAGATTCCACGAATTGACGACAAATGAAAAATTTTGTTTTAATGATAAGCGCCATCAATGGAGAAATGGTGAAGCATTTTAAAAATGTTGACTAGGTAGCGCTGCAAGAGGGTCATTGATCATATGATCAAGAAGAACTGTCAAAAATCCAAATGTCAAAAATATTCAATGTTCTACTTATTATATATTTTTACTGTTTTCTTTTTATAATTTTCAATAATTTGGAATAAAAATTCCAAAAAATGATGCATTTTATTGTCAGACGTACGTATAAATAATTATTTAAAATAATAATTTGACGTTTTTATTACTTAAAATTAAAATTCACATTTTCGTATTTGTTTTGATCTTAGAAATTTTTTACAATTTTTGACAACAATTAAAATTTTATCAATTGTTTTAATTTTGACACAATACTTTACTTACTAACAAGAAAAAGAAATGTTTTAGTGAACTTATAAAAAATAGTATAGGTTATGTTTACTTGGGTGTAAACATAACATTTTATTCCTTTTCAAAATTATTATTTTTTTAATTAAAACGTATTGATTAAATAAATAATGGATACTCCCTCTTATCAGAAATTAGAACAACGATTTCGAAATGTGAACTATGAAAGTAACGAAAGTCAATCAAATGATGACATTTATGATTTAAATCCTCACTCGATTTATAATATTCCAGGTTACTTTTATTAATTTTACTTGAAAATTTTCTTGAATAATTTGAATGATAATTCATATTTAATTGCAATTTCTCACTTTTTTTTAGAACCGCCTACTGAAGAAGATCCATTGACTAAAGAAAAAAATGATAATTGTTGTAATTGTAAATGTTCAAAAGGTGGATTTGGAGTAATTTGCTGTTGCTTTTTTATTTTATCCGTTGCAATTACAGCAGCTTTAATATTACAAATTAAATATGGAGAAAATATTCCTCAAGTAAGTGAAAAAAATGAGTAATATTTCGCTGGTGACAAAGAAAAGAAATTTTCAGAATTTCCACTGATTTCTATTATTTTTAAGATTTTTAATTTAAAAAAATCACTATTATTTTTAAACTTAAATAACGCTAATATTTTTAAACTAAAAAATTGCTATTATTTTTAAACTAAAAAAATCGCTATTATTTTTAAATTAAAGAAATCGATATTATTTTTAAATTAAAAGAAGCACTATTAATTTTAAATTTATATAAAAACTGAGGAACTTTAAAATATTCTAGGGTCAAACAAATCATGGAGCCGTTGCTACAGATTATACAAATTGTTCTCAAATTGGAACGAAAATACTCAGAAAAGGAGGTAATTCTATAGATGCTGCGATTGCTGCCACTATTTGTATGACTGTTGTTGCACCACACAAAACCGGTCTTGGCGGGTTTGTAAAAAAACAATTTTCTTGATTTATTAAATTTTTATCATAATTATTCTTAACAAAAATAATAATTATTAATTCTATTTCTTTTAGAGGTGGATATATGATGATTTACAATCAAAGAGGCCAAGAAACTCCTCTTATTGTTGACTTTGTAAAAAATACAGTTGATGGTTTGTGAAATAAATTTTATTAATATTACTTCAATAATTTAATTAATTATATACTCATATAAATTTATCACTTGGTAAAAAAATTATATAGTTAATATTTTAAAGAAAATTATCAATCTTACAACTCAAATCATTGACTTGGAAGATTGATAATTATGTTTTCTTTAAAATATCATTTGAATTAATTATATTAATGAATAATTCATATAAAAATTAATTAATCAAAAAATTTTATATCGCAAATTTTTTAATGAGAGTATTTCTTTTAAGGACAATTTCTAAAAGCTAATACAAGAATACCGGCAATATTAAAAGCCTTGGAATTGCAACAATCTTTACAAGGCAAATTATCATGGCACGAGTTAATTGAACCGTCAATTTTATTAGCTAGAAATGGATTTATCGTGTCGAGAGAATTTGCTAATGAAATATCAAAACACACTGATTATGAAAAAAAATTTAATTCCGTTCATGGAGGAGAAACGTTTACAAGATTAAATTTCTCGAAAACTTTGGAATTGATCGCTCAACATGGTGCTGATGGTTCGTTCAATTTTTCGTTTTTTCAATTTATATTTATATTTGTTAAGTTTTAGTTTTTTCGTATTTTTATTTATTGCATTTGTGTTTTTCTATTCGTCTTTTTTTTTATTTATTTTTGCTCTTTTTTTATTAATTTTATTTTTACATTTAACTTCTTTTTTTAAATGTTTGCATCTTTATTGGCATAATTTTTATAATTTTACTTTTTTATTAGTTTTATTTTCGTATTTTTTACTTTTCCATTGGTTTTTATTTTCATTTTTTAATTAATTATGTATATTAATTAGTTAAACAAACATTTATTAATTAAATTTAGTAATTTTTCTTTTTTAATTCGCCGTTGATTTTTGCTTTTGTTTCTGTGTTCGTTGATTGAATTGTTTTGTTTGTTTGTTTTTTGTTTGGTTTTTTTTTGTGTTTTGCTTATTTAGTCATCTACAATGGTTCATTGTCAAAGGAAATTACGGAGAAAATCGGCAATGACGAGGGGCTTTTACAAGATTTGGCAAATTATAAACCACAAGTTTACACAGCAAATAAAATGACGCTTTTTCAACACTCAATATTTTATCCACCAAATGCGAATCTTTTAGAATTATCACTGAGAGATCTGAATAAACTTCATTTACAGAAGGATAACGCTTCTACAATCGAAGCACAAATACAAGTCGCCGATACTCTAATTAATGCAAATCTCATCAGTCAAGATTTAAGTAGTTAGTTGTTTTTATCATCGTCTTTTTTTAATATCAATTTTGTGCACATTTTTTAGCATTTTTTTGTTATTTTTATTTTTAATTTTGTAATTTTTTTGTTTTGAAAATAATTTAAATTCTTTGTAATTATATTTACTATTTCAACAGTATCGCAACGTAAATACACTGGTGTCGTCGCAATTGATTGGCAAGGAACTTATGTATCAATTGTGACGTGAGTATAAAAATTATATTTTTTAATTATAAAAATTAAAAATTTTCTCAATTAATTGTTTTCGTTTAAAAATTAAACAGAGGTTTAAATAAACCGTTAAATGTGTCACTACTAATGGACAGCGGATTTTTTCTGGACACGGTTGACGATTTTGACGAATTAATGTCATTAACACCAATATTGTTTCATGACAATGTGCCTATTTGTGGATTAAGTGGTTCATTTAATTCAGATGATCCTATTGTGACTGGACAAATTCTTTATAATTTTCTCGCACGTGAATTGAATCTATCAGATTCAATAGAGTATCCAAGGTATGTTGACAATTTTAGAAAAATTCCTTTTTAAAGAATTCTTTTTTTTTAATTATCATCTTTTTTCATTTTTAACTCTCGTTTTAGATACTATTTATTACCTAACGGAGTAACAATTGAAAGTGATCAAAATTTTGCCATCGATCCGGCAGTGACAAGTCATTTAAATGTCATTAATTCTTCACAAGTCAATGGAAATTCCTTATTGAAGAGTATTAACATGATTATCGAGAGAAGAAATACAATATCAAGTCATTCAGATAGTCGAGGGGAGGGTTTAGCTTCTCGATTTTGAAATTCTTTTTTATATTCATATACAATTAAATGTTTCCTGGGGAAACGTTACAGACTGATGGGTGAAAAAAAACTTTTGTGTACTTAAAAAATACTGTAAAACGAAAGTATTTATTAACTGTAATTTATTGTTAATTGTTTACTTATTTTTATACAATAAACGTGCCTTTTACGTGTTTAAAATCTGTCTTTTTTTCTATAATTTTATAATTATTTGAGTTTTACACATAAAAATTGTTTTCTTAATTATTTTATAAACATACAATTTATAAATAGTTGAAAATTATTTTACAAAAACACTCTTGAAAATAAGTTTTTATAAAAGAATTGGATAAAAAACTCTAAAGAGCTGAAAAAAATATAATTTCTATTTCTTTTTTTTTTACAATTCAGTCTTTGGTGATTTTCATTTATTGTGAAAATGCAATTAAATTTTTGTCTTCTGATCAAGCAAAGTGTACTTTTTATGCTCCTCTTCCATTTTGAGTTGTTTAATGCGCGCATAAGCTGCACTACCAAATAATACGACAAAATTACTCACCCACCATAAACTCGGTTTACTTTCATTGTAACAATAAGTAGCAAGCACCGTTTGTACACATGCTTTCGCTGTTCCACTAATATTATGCGTCAATGGTGACGTTACTTTTATTTGCAACATTGTCACGTATCCAATGGAAAATCCACAAATTCCTCCAATAATCATAATTCCCCAAAAGAATGGCTCGTCAAATAAATTATATTCTATTATTTCCTTATATTCCCCATTGATAAGCATCAATGGAATGAAAATAAATATACTGTAGACATTATTGTAATAGGAAAGTAGCCAAATTTCCTGATTCACAGCGGGAAGAACATGTTTTGTATGAATTGAATATAGAGAAAGTGTTAGGGAGCCAAGTACGCCGTAAATTGTTCCAATTATTGATAAAGATCCTGATAGACTCTCTTGATCGACACCAAGCCAAAATCCAAAAATAATTATCAAACAACAAACAACGGCTCCGTACGAGGTTCTCTCGCCTGTTAAAAAATTTATCATATTTTATTTTTTATCGATTCAAATTTATTGGATTAAAATTATTATTATGAATATATTTCTTACCGAGAATAGAGAAAGTGAAGATAACATTAAAAACCGTGGTTAGAGATCGTCCTATATAATAAAATGCAACACCCACATGCTTCAAACATAAATTATTACAAGCTATCATTCCAGTAAAGAGAATGGATAAAGGTAAAATCTGTAAACAAAAACAAAATCATTACATTATAATATATACACTACGTACATTATAATTTAGTGAAAATTAGATCCTACCCTAAACTATTCTAGAGCTAAAAAATAATTATTTTCGAAAAAAAGCTAATTCAGAGTTACCACAGGTCATGGAAGTCAGGGAATTCAGGGAAAAGTCAGGAAAAGTAGAATTGGTCAGAGAAATCAGGGAAAAGTCAGTGAATTTTATTAAAAGTACTGGAAAAATTTAATTATTAGAATTCATAAGAAAATTAATTATATTTTCAAAAGTAATAAAATTCTTATCAGGAATTCAATTACGTATTTTCAAACATTTTCCTCATTTAATACAAATTTTAACAAAATTTTACGTAAACATTTAATTATTTTCATAAATAATAAAAATTTCACAAGAATTAAATTATTTACTAATTTTTTGTAAATATCTTCGCAATAATTCTATTATGTTAACAAATTTTTAAAAATTCTTCAAAAAATTTCAATTATTTTTACAAATTAAAAAATTCTCCTAACAATTTCAATTATTTTTGTAAATTAAAAAATTCTTCTAAAAATTTCAATTATTTTTATAAATAATAAAATTCTTCGTAGAAATTCAAAAATTTTATTATAAAATTCTCGGCAAAATTTCAATTGTTTTCGAAAATAATAAAATTCTTCGTAGAAATTCAATTATTGTCAAAGATTTTAATAAAATTCTTGTCAAAATTTCAACTATTTTCAAAAGTTTGAATATAAAATTCTTGTAAAATTTCAATAATTTTCCTCAATTCAATGATTTTTAATATCTACTGCAAGTAATAAAATTTTCCAAAAGAATTCAATTTTATAAAAAAAATTTAATTATTCTCATAAATTAATGAGAATTTCACAAAAATTCAATTATTTACAAATTTTTTGTGACTTTCTTCACAATAATTAAATTATTTTCATAATAAATAACACTTTTTACAGGGATTCAATTATTTTTAATCAAATTTTAATCAAATTTCTCAAAAAACGTAATTATTCTTAAAAAAAATTATTATTTGTTGAAAGAATTAAATTATTTAAAAATTTGTTGTTAAAATTCTTTATGAAAATTCAATTTTAAGAAACATTCAATATTATTCAATAAATTATTAATTTTTTTATTTAAATGATTGGATTCTCGTAGAATTTTGTAATAAAAATTAATTTAAAAATTAATTTCAGTTAAAATTTTAGATAATTGAATATTAAAAGCATTATAGCGTGAGTTTTCAGAAATAATTGAATTTTGAAAAGATTTCTAGTAAACATTTTTTAAAATCAGAATTTTTCATACTTTTAATTATCAATTGTTGGGAATTTGATTGAAATTGAATTTTTCTTATTTATAAAAATTTATAAATAAAAATTTAAAGATATTGATAAAAATCAAAATTTATACCTAATTAATAATTTGTAAAGTTCCTTATTGTGAAATAATTGAAAAATGAATCAAGTACCTTTTTAACGATATCCTTCTTGAAAGGATGCCCTTCGGGAAAATAAATACAATTCGGAAATAATGCAGCGCATCCTTTGAGAATTAAACATAAAATCACACTCACTATGCATTGAAACCATGTTACAAAAAGAGGAGCGTTTAAACTTACTAAATCACTTGACAATAGAACTTTATTGACAAATACTGTGAGAATAGATATTGCCCTAAAAAATAAAATTTTCGTGAAAACATTTATTTACGTAAAATTCTTGTTTAAAAATTTCAATTTGAAGAATCAGAAAGAATACTTACCAGTAGAAGGCAACAACAAAGATAATGTGAAAATATTTGTACTTCAAGGTGTTTTCCATTTTTTTCTAATTATTTTATCAAGTTAAAATACATTTATTGTTTCACAAGTTATCCTAAAAAATAAATACATTTGTTTCACAAGTTATCCTGAAAAATGAATAAGTTTTGTTAAAAAAAGAAGTAAAAATATTCCTTAATTGCAACAAATATTAATTCTCGGTTAAGGAGACAAAAATTAAAACTACATAGTAGACAAGTAACAATGTTTTCATTTTTATAATTAGTATAAAATAAAAAATAACCTAGTAGTTAATAAATATTTGTTGCATCAAATTAACTTACGTTAGGTTTCAAAGAAAAAACAAATTAAATTGATTACTAAACTACTTACATTTCTGTCTATATTTCAAAATATTCTGCCACCTCGACAATTTATTATTATTGTTTAATTTTATAGATTTTGTATCACACGAGATTCATATTAGCAGACGACAAATTGAAACTGTCAAAATTGTCAACTCAGTTCAATAAACTTGAATCTACAATTCGAGTTGTTTCGAACAATTCAACTTGAAAAATTGTTCGATTAAATATATTCCCTATATTTAGTATATAATGATTAATTTTTATAGCTCGGGGAGAATTTGTGTTTTTATTCCATTTTTTCAGTAGAAAAAAAAGCGTCTGCTTTTGAGGTAATAAAACTTAAATGACTGTAAATAAAAATTCGGTATTTTACTTTCCCATCCCTGCTGTCATGTTTAATTTCTCACGCATGCGCAGAAATTTATTAAATACTCGGAAAAAATAATTTCTTGATTTTAATTGACATTCTTTTTCTTTTGATAACTTATAGTATTTGAAAATACTTAGAGGGTTTGTAGTAATTAAGAATTGTAAAATAAACAAAATTTTAATAAGGAAAATAAGTGAAATTTGCTATTTTCTAATTGTGAATCAGTGAATTTCCCATGAATCATTGCTTTTTAAAGATGCGCTAACTATTTGCGCAGTGGTAAAAGTGAGTCAGACAAGAGAGACAGAGAGAGGCAGTGTTTAATGTCAATGTAGCGATGGGCATTGCGTAAATTATTTTGGAGCCTGACAGTTTGAGTACATAGAGTTTTTAATAAAAATAAAACAATAACGAGTTGTTTGAAAAATGTGTTTGTAAAATAAACGAGTTGAAAAGTGTAAAACAAGAAGAGGATATTATACAGAAAAAAGCGAGTGCCGAAGAAAATCCAGTTGTTATAAAGCCTATACGTGTCCTTTCTCTTTCTCCCTCACACCTTCTGTCATTTTGTCTCTCTCTCATTCTCGCTCTCCATTCATCTCCTTTACTGGAGAGCTGATTGCAACCAACTCTTGTAAAAAGTGTGAAAAATACAGTGTTCATTGAAACCGGAATTATTCAAACTTTCGTTTATTAAAGAAAATAGTGCTATGGTGCGGCGTCTGTGACATTTTGTGATCAATTGGTTTCCTGTTCCCTTTGAACTATCTCACTCCCTCTTTCACTCGTTCTTGAGGCAGAAGAATGGAGGCGGTAGCGAAACACGACTTCTCAGCGACTGCTGATGATGAACTCAGCTTTCGTAGGAGTCAAGTTCTAAAGGTACATTATATTGCGAATATAAATTTACAATTACAATTTATTCTTGAAAATAAATCATCTATTTACATTTAGGGTTTGTAATTAAAACTCAAATCGATGACCCCATTTGAGAAGCTTGTTTTTTTTTCCATGGGTTCGTCGCCCTGAACAGATCCCGAACTTTCTAAGGCTTCTATAAAATTACTTTACTGTTTATAAAAAAAAGAAATTTATTTGGTTCATTTATTGTTGAACAAACAGTCGAGTTCAATGATGTCAATAATCGTTTTGTTTTTATCAACAGTTATACAGAAACACCTGTTTCTTTATTTGTCTAACATTTTTTATATCTCTTTTATTTAAAGATCAATTATTATGCACATTCGCTTCATTTGATAAACTTCTTTAACTTTATAATTAATTCGTCAGTTTAAATTCCAGGAAAATTTTACCACTCAAGCCACTCAAGACTAGGTCAAGTTTATGCAACATGCAAAGTTTCTTTTTCATTTCAGATCTTGTTTTTATTATAATTTTTGCTGTCTCATTATACTTTTTTTTGACATTTTTATTTCTGAATTATTAATTTTTGATTTTATAATGGAGGAAATATACAATAAGGCCCTCCATTTTATAAAACTATGTTATTTATAAAGTTTATAAATTATATAATAGATAATTAATAATAAAATTGATAAATATAAAGAATAATAATAAAATAATGATGGAAAAAAATATAAATCAGTTACAATAATATTTTTGTATTAAATTCATGTTAGTGACACTGACTAATTCTTGAGAAATCTATTCTTTGATATCAAAGGAGCTGCCAATGAATAATTTCCTGGACGTGATTGTAAATTAAAGATATGATGTATATAAATGTTGTTATGCATTTATTAACTCCTGTCGAACGTGAAAAGTTTATTTTTAATGAACAATAGCTTTACATCTCTATTGAAACTTGATTTTCCACGCTTATAAATACATCATTTCTTTCATTATCACTTTATTTGCATTTAATTTCTTCCGACTACTTTAAAACCACTAATAGTTGAAAAATAAAGGAATTATTCTCAAAATTTTTAATAAAATTCATCTTAAAAACAATTCAACAAATTTTTATAAAATTTTTTTGAAACAATTCAATTATTTTCAAAACATTTTCCCAATATTTCAATTGTTTTCACAAAATAAAGAAATTCTTCAGCTGAAATTAAAATATTTTCAATTTCTAGATACTTACTATTTTTAATCAAATTGTTCAAAGAATTCAATATTATTTTTTTAAAAAATTAATAAAATTCTTCGCAAAAAGTCAATTCTTTTTAAAACAATGTTTTAATTAAATTATTCGAAATAATTGAATTATTCCTTTAAATTTTCATAAAATAATTCAAAAAAATTCAATTATTTCGAGAAATTTTAATAAATCCTTCTCAAGAATTCAATAATTTTTATAAATAATGAAATTCTTTTCAGGAATACAATTATTTTTAAAAATTTTAATAAAATTCATAGCAAGAATTCAATTATTTTCATAAATAGTAAAATTCTTGGCCGAATTTCAATTATTTTTAAATTTTAAATTCGAAAAATGTAATTATTTTCAAGAATTTTATTAAAATTCTTCGCAAGATTAAATTTCTTCGAAAGTAATCAATTATTTTTAAAAAATTTGATAAAATTCATGATAAGTATTCGATTTTAAGAAATAATCAATCATAATTATGTTTCTTTGTAGAAATAAATGGATTCTTGTATAACAAAAATCAAATCTTAAAGCTACTTTTTGCTACTTTTTTTTAAAATTAATTATTGCAAAGCCTGGACTTTAATGCATTGCTGTTTGTAAAAAATAACAATAAGTATGTTTAACTAATGAGACGAGGTTCATCGACTTGAGAATTTATTTTGGTTACTCTAAATTCTAAAAATAATTGTTTACTACTAGAAAAAAAAGTACTAGTAAAAAAAGAAATATTTTCAATATTTCCTTGCAATTGTCAATTTATTTCATTTCAATAAATTTTTTTTAATTGCTAAAAAAAATTCATATTTGTAGTTTACATTGTTTTGTTTCATAATTAAAAAATAATTATACAATATTTCATGGAATTGATTTCAATTTATTTCAGTGTCAGTGAAAAATGTCGAATACATAATAGACATTAGTGAAAGTCCCCTGAGACATTCTTCCGTATCTATTTGTGTCTGACAAATATAAATTTAATCTTGTTACTTTTCTATTTTCTGCTTTAGAAAATATATGTACATATTTTATTTTTACTTTGTTCTCAATTTCGTTTTGCCTTATATTTAAAAAAAAATTGAATAAAATTTAACTCTTCTTTTTCAAGTTACTTGATTTATTTTATTCCAATTTTTTCATTTGACATTTTAATTTCAGATTTTGAATATGGAAGACGATATGAATTGGTACCGGGCTGAATTAGACTCAAGAGAAGGATTAATTCCGAGCAATTACATAGAAATGAAAAATCACGAGTAAGTAGATAATTATTATTTGGATAATACTATTGTAAATAATATAATTTTGATAATAATTTGATAATTTCCATAATAAAATGAAGAAATGAATAGACTAAAAGGATTTTCTGTTCAAATAAACGAAATTTATTTCTTTTTAAAGAGTTCAAATTTTATTTTATAATTGCGTCACTTCTTTAGAATAATTGTAGAGTTTCAAAATATTTAATTTACGTTCTTGATTTTTATTGCCTTTGATCGTTGAGAACTTATGGAGCATGAATTAGAAAATTTAGAAAATTGTTTCGAATGAATTTCAGAGATGACTAATTTTTGTCAAAGTAAAACAATTTATGCGTTAAATTTATTAAAATTATTCTAAAGGCAATTTTATTTTTTTCAGTTGGTACTATGGTAGAATAACAAGAGCCGATGCCGAAAGATTATTGATGAACAAACACGAAGGCGCCTTCCTTATTAGGATTAGCGAAAGCTCACCTGGTGATTTTTCCCTTTCCGTCAAGTAAGTAATTCCCTGCTGAACACTAATTCATTCAATTATACAAGAAAATATTTTCAACTTTATGAAAATCGCTTCGAAATTATTGCCAAAAGTAATAATATTCTTTCTTTCTCTTTTTTTAATCTTAAAAAGTATTTGATTTGTCATTTTAATATTATTAATATTTTCATATTACTTTTCAGATGTTCAGATGGTGTTCAACATTTTAAAGTATTGCGGGACGCTCAGGGAAAATTTTTCCTGTGGGTGGTTAAATTTAATAGCCTGAATGAATTAGTGGAATATCATCGTACAGCATCTGTTTCACGCTCTCAGGATGTTAAATTACGTGATATGGTACCAGAAGAGGTAAAGTTTCTTCTTTTCTTTTTTTTTTTAACAATAATCATTGAATTCCCAAGCACTTTAATATAATTATTGCGCTAAACTGCGAGACTTGACCTTGTATCACGTGACATGCATTTCTCTCAATCATTGGTTGAAAATAGAGAAAGATAGTGTTACGCGTTTAAAAGCCAAGCCGCTAATTATCTTTGATGAATGGCTTGATTGTTGATTTGAGAATTTTACACACACACACAACAATTTTCATTTGAATGCCTCCTTTCAATATTACTCTGAAAGACATTCAAAGTTTACCAAATTTATTATTCAACAACTAATTATGCTTGATTATCAATAATTTACCTCGTTATTTGATAATTAATGGGAAATTAATAATAATTAAGTAATGGTAATTTAATAATGATGATGTAATAATAATTATATTTGTAATTTAATAATATAAAAGTAATAGAAATAATTGAAATTTAGTAATAATATAAGTAATGATTTTATCACTCGCTCATCTTTAATTATTATAAAATATAAAGATAACGATCACTCCGGGTCGAAGACTCGGACTTCTTCATGTTTTATAATAATTTTATTTGAATTTCTTTCTTTATTACTGTTATTTTTTAATTAAGTTAATTAACCACCAATTTAACTGCTAATTATTAATTTTTTACTGCTATTAATTATTAATTTTTGAAAATTTTTTTTCAGTGTCTTGTACAAGCTTTATACGATTTTACACCACAAGAGCCTGGAGAGCTTGAATTTAGACGAGGAGATGTGATTACAGTTACAGACCGTACAGATCAACATTGGTGGCATGGAGAAATCGGTAATCGGCGAGGGTTGTTTCCGTCCACCTACGTAACCCCATATCACTCCTAGGTTCGTATTTATTTTAATATATATTTATTAATTTCAATAAATACAGTGAAATAAATAATTTATTAAAATCCGTTATCACAAGAACATTCTTAACAAATATTTAAAGAAATAAAACTACTATAGAAAAATAATATATTAAAGTAATTATTATTATAATTATTTATTGTTAATTAATTAATTAAATTGATAATTAAATTAATATTAAACATTTTTATTGCATATTTTTTTAAAATTAATTATTAACAGGGTTGCCACAATTTTAGAATTTTGTTGTTCACCAGCCTTTAAAAATATTGAAAATATTTCGTTTAATTCAAAATTCTTTTTATTTTTATAACAATAATTGAACTTGACTGATTTGAAATTTAATTTATTTTAAATAATAATTATTTAATTCTTGAAAAACTGTCGAAAAATTATTATTCACAAATTATTTGACGAATAATTTTATTTAAGAATTCAAAAAATAATTGAATTTTATAAAAGTTGTGCTTTTAATTTTTATATAAATCATATTTAAATAATTTTTGGAAGAATTCAATTATTTAAAATTAATATTAATAAAATTCTGTATAAGAATTTTAATTATTTTCATACATCGAATAAAATTTTCCACAGGAATTCAATTATTTTTAAATATAATATTAATAAAATTTCTGGAAAGAAGTAAATTATTTTTAAACATTTTTAGAAAATTTTTTATAAAAATTCAATTTCAATGCAATTTTTCGAAAAAATTTAATTATTTTCGCAAAATTTAAAAAAAAATGAATTTATTTTCAAAAATGTTAATAAAAACTCTTCGTAAGAGATTCAATTATTTTCAATTTTATTTTAATAAAATTTCACGGAAAAATTCAATTTGAATTATTTCAAATAAATTTTAATAAAATTCTGTATAAAAATTGAATTATTTTCAATACAATTTTAATTAAATTCGTTGAAGAAATTTGCAAGATTTCAATTATTTTCTATATAAAATAAAATTCTTCCGAGAAATTCAATTATTTTCAATATAATATTAATAAAATTTCTTAAAAGAATCCAATTAGTTTTCAACATTTTTATAAAATTCTTTATAAGTATTCAGTTGAAACTAAATTGAAACTGACTCAATTTCTCGAAAGAATTTAATTATTTTCCCAAAATTTCCATATAATTCTTCAGAACAATTAAATTATTTTTAAACATTTTAATAAAATTCTATACAAAAATTAAATTATTTCAGATTCAAAATTATAAAAAGTTTACAAAAATTACAATAAGTAATATAAAAATTTTTCAAAAATGTTGTTTTTTAAAATAGAAAAAATTTCACATATTAACGCAAAATTGTGAAAAATAAATTAATTTATAAATTTCTTTTACAATAATATTATCACAAAACTTATTCTCTACATTTGAATTCTTAGAATTAGTAAAAATTTTGAATTAATTAAATCAAAAGTGATATGAATTTTTTAATTCTACATACAACACGACATTAAAATAAATAAAATTCTGTTTTTTCTCAGAAAATAAATTTTAAAAAAAGCGCATTTTGCATTAATATTAATTAGTTTTTCTACACTAATTTATAAGTATTATTTTTATATTTCAGAATGTTAAATTAATATTGCAAATATTAGAATTAATAAAATTTTAAAAAGTTTCAAATTGAAGTTTTAAAAAATTGTATTTATAAATTTTGAAGAAATTGTTAAGTTTCAAATTGAAGTTTTAAAAAAGTTGAATTTTAAAAAATTGTATTTATAAATTTTGAAGAAGCTAGTTTTTTTTTAATATTTTTGAAATTTGTTATATTTTGGAATATAATTTGTAAAATTGGAATATGTTTAATTGAAAAATTTTCAAATTATCAAAATTTCATGAGACTGAATTGTAAACAGGTGGATTTAAAAAATATTTTTGTCGAACTTATTTTTTCTTTAAATAAATAAGTGAATTCTTAAGGAACTTTTTCAAAAATTATTAAAAATTAATTGAATAATTCAATAATTGAATTATAGAAGAATTTCATTTGAAAATTCTAGAAGATAATTGAATTGAAATCCTGAAAATAATTGTGGAAAAGTTACAGTAACAATTCTTATAAATTATTGAATTTCAGAGGACTTGAAATTTGAAATTTTTTAAAATCTTAATTCCTGTGGGAAAATAATAATAATAATTAAATATTTATTTTTAAAAAATCATTTATGTTCCGAATTTTACAATTAAAGATATTAAAGATATTAAAAAATAAGTGTATTACAAACATTTTTTTGTGTATCTAATATTTTGACAGTGAATTAAAATATTTATATCTTTAGAGTCAGAAAAAAAGTTCAAAGTTCTTTTTTGAAATCAGGGAAAAATTGAAATCAAATTTTTGTGGCAAACCCGATTAAACTAATAATGAATTAATTCTTAATTGTTTATACAAAGTATAAATTTGATATAATTTTCTTTTCTAACATCTTTAGACCTCGCACAGAAGAAACGCAAGGCGTCAAGCGCCATCATATCCGACAACCATCATTTACCGGATAAGGCTTACCGCGGAATTAATTAACAGCATTTTGCAAACACCAGCCATTGAATGGGCTACCAGAATGTATTGGTGGTCAAAGCGTAAAGTTTTCTAACTCTGCAAAAAACAGGGTATAGTCAAAAAAAAAAAAAAATTTCCTTAATCGTTGGCTTAACAACTTTTAAGCCCAATTAAACGAGATAAAATACCACTTGATATATGGAAAAAAAAATTGTCGCAAATTGCAGAATGAAACTGCAGTGACATTAAAATGTCGATTACTTTCCTCTGAATATTCGAGTATTTTTTTTTTTTTTTTGCTTTTTTTTAACCAAAAAGAGAATTTGAAAACATAAAATTCTACACAAAATAAAATCTATATCAAAAGCAGAGAAAATTCTCGACAAAATCAAAATATGCTGTGCTAAAAATGTGGTTAAAAATTTACGTTTAAACGTAAAGCAAAAAAGAAAAAAAAATGTGGTTGTTTGTCAATGGATGTTAAATCGCAAGCTAATTGTAAACGTGTGTAAGCTTTTTCATCAGCCATATATTGTACCAATTTATCACGCTCGCCAAGGCACTTGGGATTGCAAAAAAAAAAAAAAAAAAAAAAACGAATTTGTAAAACTTTTTCGATACAGCTACTCGACGAATGGGACCTACGCGACATGTCGATTGCGTTCGAGTGTATTGTCAGCATTTTTTAAAACGAAAAAAAAATAATATCTACAAGATTTTATTAGTGAGAAATAAATTAAATGCTGAGAAATTGAATATTTTTTTTTTCTCTTTCGTCTATAATTAAACATCTCGAGCGCAGTCAACGGGCCTAAAAGCTGATTTCCCACGAAAAAAAGGAACTACGTATACATAAATATTAATAGTATTTGAAAATGCGTTATTCTTCGACATTGGGTTAACACGCATTGATGAAAAAAAAATGTGTTTACCTGTATTGTAGAAATTATATCTTTACAGTGATTATTGCAAAACAAGAAAAAAAATTGACAATTTGCACAATGGATAAATGCAGTACTACTTATTATAGACAAAGCAGCACTTTTTCTTGGAATATTGTTATTTTTTTTTTCGAGATACTTTTTTTCCCCCTAAATAGAATACCAGATCGATAACAGCGCTGGAGTTTGAAAATAAGCCTCGTTAAAAAAAAGAAACAACAGAAAACAAATATTTGAAGCATTTTGTTTTGTATTAAAAAGTGATTCTTCCAGTTGCATGATGCAAAGAAAAAAAAGAAGGAAAATAGAAGGAATTAATATAAAAAGAGAATATAAAAAAAAATATTACCTTAGTAAAAAAAAACCGAGAACTAATCTTTTACGGATTATCGAACAGAAAAATTGACTGATTTTATTCGTACATTATTTGTATACAAAGCACAGTATCGGAACTTGGGATTTACGAAATAGTACCTACGGCACTAGATCTCAAACATCAATTTGTAGCTTCTTTCCGATCAGTTTTATTTTAGCCAGTACGACTAAGATACTTTTTTTTTTAATTGTCAACTGTTAAAAACTGTTTTTTTCTATTCTTGTGTAAAGATTATCATTTACAGAATATAATGAAAGTTATGTATAATTTTCCGGCAACGTTTTTAACTTGTACATTATTGATGAGAAAAAAAAATTACTTTGTAAACATTTTTTTTTCGGCAAACTCTCTGCTCACATTACGTTCCATACGGACAAAACTATTATGTAATTATTATTATTATTATTATTATTAATTTTTATTGTGTTATGTTACATTTTATTATTAACAATATATTATATTAATTGTATAACTTATCGCTTTTTATATTTTTACCTTTTTCTGTTTTCTAATATTGAGTTTTTTTTTCTACGAAATTGATCTAATTTAATGTTCAGGATGAAAAAAAATTATTGAACTTTTACATGGTTGCCACAGGTCAGGGAAGTCAGGGATTATTATTAAAAGTACTGGGAAAAATTAAATTTTTAAAATTCATAAGAAAATTCTGAATTTTGGTGACTATTTTGTTTGACTCATAACAAAACCTTCAAATTTTTCTATTTCTGACAAAAATTTCTTCTTAAATAACTTAATTTTTGAAGAACTATCAGACAATTTTAATTATAAATTATTTAATGAATAATTTTACTTAAATATTTCAGAATTAATTGAATTTTAAAAGAGTTGCGTTTACGATTTTCATAAGTAGATCAACTTCAAAAGGTTTTAATTTGAAATTTTAGAAAATTTCAATTTTTAATGAATTTAATTAGAAATTTTAAAGGACTCAGGATTTTTTTAAAGTTTTAATAATTCAAATTCTTCTGAATTTAGTTTAATTTAATTTTAATTTTAATTTAATTTTTGAATTTAATTATTGAAAATAATGGATTTATAGAAGAATTTTAACTTCAAAATACTAAGAAAAATTGAATTTTGGAGAATAATTACAAACGATTGCAGGAATTCAATTATTTACAATTTTTTTTTATAAGTTTCTTTGCAATAATTCAATTATTTTCATAAATAATGAATTTTTTACAAGGATTCAATTATTTACAATTTTTTTTATAAATTTCTTTGCAATAATTCAATTATTTCATAAATAATGAATTTTTTTACAAGGATTCAATTATTTTCATAAATAATGAATTTTTTACAAGGATTCAATTATTTTCATAAATATCATCGCACAATTTCAATTATTTTTAATACAATTTTAATCGTATTCGTCGAAAGAATGTATTTTTTTAAATTTGTTGAGAAAATTCTGCATGAGAATTAAATTTTGAGAAATATTCAATAATTATTCAATCAATTATTTATTTTTGCATTTAAATAATTTAATTATTGTATTCAATAAGTTATTCAGTTTCTGTATTTAAATAATTGAATTCTTGTAGAATTTTCTAATAAAAATAGATTTAAAAATAAATTTTTGTTGAATTTTTAAGAATAATTGAATTATGAAAAAGTTTCAAATTTAAATATTGGAAAATCTGAATTTTTCATACTTTTAACTAACAATTTTGTAGAATTAAGTTTTTTGAAAAAGTTTAATTGAATTTTCTTGAATTTTTTAGTTTCTAATATATATTTATTTGAACAATTTCTGAAGAAAATAATAATTTTGAAAAAGTTACAGTAACAATATTCTTATAATATAAATTAATGATTTTATCACTCGGTCAATTATAAAACATGAAGACATCAATCACTCCGATTTGAAGACTTGGAGTTATTGATTTCTTCATGTTTTATAATAAATATTCTTACAAGTTATTGAATTTAAAAATTTTTTAAAATCATAATAAAATATTATTTATTTTTTATAAATATTTATTAAATATTTACTTTTTATAGATATTTATTTGAAATAAAACTATTCATGTTTTCAAATGATTTTACAATTATTTTGAGAGTGAATCAAAATATTCTTTAGGGTCAGAAAAAAAGTCAAAATCAGTCAGGAAAATATCTGGATATCAGGGAAAAACAAAATTTTACATTTTTGTAGTAACCCTGTTTTAGAATATATTTTTATTATTATTTCCTTTATGAAACAAATTCTAAAAGACTTGTAATCAATATATTTTAATATCTACATGAATGAAATATTTTAACATCTAATGAAAAAGAAATCAAAATGTAATGAAAAATGTATTTTTATTTCATATTAAAATACTTAACATTTATATTACGCATTTACCGAGAATAAAAAAAAATATAGAAATTAAGAAGGTAAAATTAACAAACTAGCCTATAGGAAATATAACGTCCTGCAGTTTCCGAGGGTCGAATAATTTTGACAACTTGACCACGTTTAAGACCAAAATATCGTGCGACAGGATCACTGGCTTGAATTCGCATAAGTTGATTCTCCTTTAATTTGTATCTACTCAAAAGTTCTTCTTTCTCGTCAGGCGTCAGGACAATGTGTTCAGGAACTAATTCATGTTCCGTTATGTTAATCAACAATTCAGATTCGAGAAAATTTTCTAGAATATATTTTGGAGCCATGTCAACTAACGATTGTTTTGCAGACGGTGTCATTCCTTGTTGTACGACAATAATCGCTCTAAAAGAATGTAAATTATTAAAAAGTGTCTTAAAAAGAAAAATCCTTCAAGAAAAAGCCTTCAATTTAAGAGAAATATTTTTCTCTTATTAATTAATTAAACTCTTATTAATTCAAGTAAGTTTGATAAATAATTACTTTACCTGTGAATTTTTTCGTCCTGCATTCTTTGGCAATAAGTCTTGATTGTTTTTATTCCAATTTTCGGCTCCTCTGGGAAGAAAACAAATAACTGATCAGTTGGATCGTCATTGTGGGCCACGAGAACAATTAAATCGCTTCGTGACGGTCTCTTTTCACTCGGTTTGTCTCCAAATTGTTCTTTAAATTGATCCAAAGTTTGATCCAATTCATCCTGTGTGACAAGATAACCTCTATCGTGACAAAGTTGCATCACTGTTTTTCGGATTCTCCATAATTTGTAAGTCTCCGCTTCGTCATCCATTGTTTCGCTGGACTTTTAATTTAACTTATTTAATGAAGAAAAATATTATAAAACTCAAATTAATTGGATAAATTTGATAAATTCTGGAGAACTCTAGACTTTAACGTTTTCTGTGCGTACGCCACGTAGAACATAACCTCACTTTTCGATCGCAAGCACGTAAAATGTTACAAATGTCTTACGTCATATAACGTAACGACAAAATTTAAAAATTTTTACCAAATGTTTTAATTTGTATTATTGTATTGAGGAATAAATAGGATAAATAATTAAATACTTAAATCGTTGTTAACTTGTTTAGTGTGTATTAAAAATTAAAAAACCTTTTTTTAGAAATAAAAAAAATAGAAGAGTCTTTTGATAAGAAACGTAATGTACGTATCGCAAAGGTGAGTCTTGACCGTAACGACCCAACCCTGTTCATACTCGCCCACCCACCAACACCAAGATGGCTCCTCTACGGGGCAGTACTCAACATTTGACGTTAATTTATGTACAAGCTTGAATTTAAACGCCTTTACAAATCCGATTGAAGGATACAAGGAGTTTTTCGCGAGTGCAGAAAGTGTGAGGTGAGATATTGTGAATGAATTTAGTGTAAGAAAAGATAGTTTTTTCCCAAAAAAACGCGCGATCGGCCGGCTGGCGTGCCAGACTCGTACATACTCCCCTGCTCGGACTTCAACATTCCCCAGGTATTTTACAATATCAATCAAAAGTTTCATTGAGTAATTACAATAAATTTAAGCATTTCAAATTATTATTGACAAATTTCGGAGAAATTCAATTAAACACAACTGAATGGGAAAATTTCTGCCAAAAAAATCCAAAGTACCAAAGCTGCTCGCGATTGTGTACAATGCATATTGATCTATTCGCCGCTGTCATTTGGAAATGTGAGATAGTTTTTTTCTCTCACATAGATTACATTTAATGGTATTATTTTCCAGTAGTTTTTTAAATAAACAATTTAATTAGACTCGATAATTTTGTGCATTTGACAAAAAAAGGATTACATTTTTTAAAGGCTATCGTCATTGACTACCTGTCAAATAGTATGTGCATTGTTGTGACAGACGCAAAGGTTCGGTTTTTTTTGTGCCCCCCTGTGCAACAGTTCTCGTTTCCATTCACACAGGGATTGCAGATGCAGCTTTCTATTTTACGGTGTCAAGTCGCGATCCATTTTGGGATGAAAACACAGGAAAAAGATGTACTTAAGTAGTAATTGCGGTCAATCTACTTTTTCAATTTTTATCTCTTTGTTTATCTTATATATATATGTGAGCTGGAAATCTTGTGCAATCTATTATAAATCGCACTTGAACAAAAAGTGTATGTTAGTGTATATCTTTTTTTACGTTTTTTATGAATTTTTCTTGATATTTTGATATTGATGGTGAAGTGAATAAGAAAAAGTGCTGTCAGCTTCTTTTCTTTTAAGTTGCAAATATTCTATCTAGTTTCTTTACAAGGTCAATGAGAAGCGTTAATGAGGTCTGTAATTTCACACCTGTTCTAGGTTTGTCATTAGTATGTACTTCTATTTCGGTAAACGTATACCTTCTTTTGATACAAGTTTTTAATCGATATTTTGGACCCCAGCAGTGATTTTAGCAGTTGGAATTTTCGTCTGTAGAAAAATCTTTTTTTTAAGATAATTTTCGTCGTCTATAGAAAAATTATTAACTATTACGTAAAATTTTTACAAAGAAAATTTATGACTATTATTATAGGTGATTTTTGTTTCTAGTGACTCAGAATTGAATTGTTATGAAAATGATTGCAGTGTTAAAAACTTCTTTGTTCTAAACATTTTAATGTCAACTTTTCTTCGTTCCTTTTTTCTCTCGGTGAATTTGAATTTTATTCTTCGAGCCTGTGCGGTAAATATTTTTTTCTAAAATTTATAATAGTGTGAAGATTTTAAAGATAAAATTAAAATGATATCAAGAAAATGTGTGTGAGTAATCATAGAGAAATGTATTATTCATTGTTTTCAATTTGTGCGAAGTTATGAGGAATATATTTAAATAAATATAAGCAAAGACTAATAATTTTTCATGATCTTTAGAATTTTTATTTTGCATTGAACCAGATGGATTGAATTACAATATTTTACTTTCGAGCGGGATCGAAATAAAGTATCATTCGTACAAATTTGGTTTAGTTGTTTTATACATATGTGCAAAACTTGAATATGGTAATGAACTTGTAACAAAATTCATGCAATTTTAATGAAGGCGAAACTGATGTCCGGTATTCAAACGACAACTTTATTTCCATAATGCCGGAAAATTTTTGTAACCATATTACTCAATGGGCAAAAAAAAACTCAATGTTTACATAATTTTCAAGTGTTTGAAATCGTATATGTGTGTGTCTGAATCACCAGATTGATTAAAAAAGAATTAAAAAATACGGAAAACTTGTGGTAAATTTTGTGTATATGAAATATTTTTTTAATCTTTGACACTCTTGAAATTTTTTTCATCTTTCATTCTAGGTTTTGAAAAATTGTCACGAACTAGAGCCAATTAGCAGATATTTTTGCTTTTCGAAGCTGATTTTAATTTTAATTTTATCTTTTCTTAATGAGTTCGGTAATTTTATCAGTTAATGAAAATATTAACTAATATTTATTAATTCCCGTTTACAGTTTATTTTTCGCGCTTTTTTTGAATTGATCTTTTCTGGAAATGTTTGAACTTCTTTTAGTTATTTGTTTTTTTTTTGATAATTGAAATTTCGAAAAACTAGATGCATTTTTTCATTTCGAAAAAGTAAATAACAATTTTTTCGATATTTTGTATTGTTCAAAAACCTTTTATGATATTGTAAGTATTGATTTATAAAATTGTTGATTTTTCGTTTTTTTTAAACACTGGCACAATTTTTTTTTTAAAGTGAATAGAAGAAAAAAGTAAATAGCGTTTGAAAGACTTTTTTTTAATAGAAAACAAATCTCTATTTTGTTTTTTCGAAACATGTTTGTCTTTATCGACAAAAAAGTAAATTTAAAACAATTTTTAAAATTCATATTTATTTTTAATTCAGATTTGATAATTGTTTATTTATTTATTTCAATATTTGTGATAAATTACATAATTTTTTTTCTTTTTCAGAAAAACAGTGCCATTCCAGACAACCATTGCTCATTGTTGTGTTAAAAAAGAACTCGTACATCGTACAATTAACGATAGAACTAGCATTTAAATACTCCAAAACTTCGCCTGCTAATTAATACCTAGAAAATTCACTGGAAATTACAGATCCAAAAAAAGACAAGAACAAAAATTGTCCTTTGAAAACGTTGAGTATTAAAAATCTGGACGAATGTTTTTTTCTAAACGCACACGATTAACATAAAAATAGTTTTTAATCTGAGGAAATAAAAAAAGGAAGTGAATGTAAACTGTGATGTCATTTAATTATCAAGCTTATTGAAAGAGAGAAAGCGAGAGAGTCAAATTACAATTTTGAATTGTTTGCAATGTCGCAAAGATGTTACCAAAGGGAAATAATACTGATTTTTATATAAAATTTTGAATCTCTGATGACCAAAGTTATTATTCGATAATTAAGAAAGTCTCTATTCTTCTAATTGAACGAAAAGAAAAAAATGTCCTGAAGAACAAAATAGAAAAAGAAAAGATTGTAATTTTGCAACGAAGGTAATTTCACATATGACCATATTTTGTGCATTACCTGGATGCGTGTAATTTTTTTACGATGGCGCGAAAAAGCGATAACTTGAGGATCATCAATGTTGCCGTCGTTGGTTTATCTGGCACAGAAAAGGACAAGGGACATGTTGGCGTTGGAAAATCATGCCTCTGTAATCGCTTTATGCGATCTCTTAGCGACGATTACAGTGTGGATCATATTTCCGTTCTCTCTCAGGTAAATATTGAATTCTTGTTTATTTTAAATTAGTCGGAAAAGTCTCGGTGAAAAACTTCACTTAGTTATTCTCTTTTATAAATTTTTATTTTAACGATCACAAATTATTAATTGCGCAGTAAAAGCACGATTAAATAGAAGATTTTTAATCTGAAGGGGATTTTATCTTATTTATTTAAAAAAAATATTTTTTTGAAAAGACATTACATTTTGAGTTTATTAATTGAGAATTGTATCATTTTTCTATTGTATTGAATTGAATTTGTACCACTTTTAAAAATTAAATCATATTCTGTTTGAATACACATCTTTTTTGTTTTAAATTAATATTATAATAAAGTTACAATTGTGAATATTTTGCAATATTGAAAATGATTTCCAAAACCATGATTAAATTGACATAGCGTATTCAAATAAAGGTATGTAAATGCAATAATTAAATAAATTCAATAATTTATTCTGCTTATTAATGCAGTGAGAAGAATATTTAACATTGAAAATAAAGCACTTTGTTGGTAATTTTACACAAAAGGCTTTTTGTTGCCTGGATAATTTTAGTTGAAATAAAATTAGCTTTTGTTTCCTCAACATTCTTTTTTTTGTAAAAATAAAATACGTTTCAAGTTTTTAATTGCCTAAAATTGTGTATTCTTTTCTACTCTTTTGCTTTCTTTTTTCTCAACTTGTCGCGTTTAAAATTTCACCTCGTTTTAAGTGGTCATATTTTTTTTTATTCTCTTCAGAAGTTGGAAAAATGATCAATTTTGTGAATTTAATTTAATTTATACATTCGATTTGAATTTAAATTTAGAAAAGTTATTTTCTTCATTGAAAATGATTTTATTTTTATTTTAGTCGGATTTTAGCGGTCGAGTGGTGAACAATGATCATTTTCTCTATTGGGGTGAAGTTTACAAAACAGCCGAGGATGGTTTGGAATATCAATTTCAAGTTATAGAGCACACAGAATTTATAGACGATGCATCATTTCAACCTTTCAAAGGCGGTAAAATGGAGCCATACGCAAAACGTTGTTCAGGAACAAAAATAACAAGCGCTGAAAAGCTGATGTACATTTGTAAGAATCAGCTTGGTATTGAAAAAGAATATGAGCAAAAAGTTTTGCCCGATGGCAAATTAAATATCGATGGTTTTTTATGCGTCTTTGATGTGAGCGTTGTGCCTAATCGTCCGATAGAAAAGCAAATTGAGATTGTTGCCAATGTTCTAAATAATTTAGTGAAAACAAAAAAGCCCGTTGTTTTGGTGACAACAAAAAATGATGATGCAAATGAACAATATGTGAAGGAGGCGGAGAAGCTTATTTTACGTAAAGAGTACAAAAATTCAATAGCCTTCGTTGAAACATCGGCGCATGAAAATATTAATATTGATTTAGCATTTATGATTTTGGCGCAATTAATCGATAGAACTAAAATTCGTAGTAAAATAATACCATTTAGTGAGGCGGCAAGAGGACGAAAGGAATTATTAGATGCATCAACTGAATCATTGCAGAGGCTTATTCGACTTCATGTCTCTGATTATCGTGCTCTTTGGTCGCAGGCTTCGAAAAAATTGGCACAGCACAAAGAATATATGACATTTGTTGAGCATTTTGGCATTGACGCGACACAAAGATTATTCAGAAGGCATATTAAAAAATTGAAGGACGAACAGGTCGCTAAAAAAGTTCAAGGCTATCTCGATATGCTTCCTGATATTCTCCATGAAATTTGTCCCGATATTTCTAATTTGATCAATGAGTACGTATCAAAATTCGATAAATTAAAAATTATCGATAAAATAAATTAATTTCCTCTAAAGACTGAAATTTAATATTATTTTTATCATTTTACCTTTTTTTTATATATTTTTATGTTTATAATAATAATAATTATTATTATTACATATTACTTATTATTTTAATTTTTATTGTATTGTTTATTTTTCAACAGAGAGTGGTCAATCATTCAGCAATATATAAAAGAACATCCAGACTTTCATCAATACTTTTATGAATGCCCTGAAGATATATCCTGGATTGATTATGACTTTGGTGAAAATAATACATCGAAAATTCCATACGACGTATTGGAAACGTCAGAGGCTGAAACTGTTTTTAAGAATCATATAAATGCTTTACAACAGGAGCAACGGAGACTTGAGTAAGATTAGAAATTTTAATGAATTTTTTTTTTCTAAATTCTTAATATCTTATTCTAGAAATAGGTTTTAGATTTTAGAATAGTTTCCGGCTCGATACCTAATTGTATCTTGCACCAAAAAATAAAGAAAAAAAAATGAATTAACTAATTTTTTTTTAATTTAAGATTATAGCCTGTGATATTTATATCGTAGTGTACTAATGCTTTGCTTTATTCTGGGTGGCGTTTCTTTTTGCAGACTTCCAAAAAGGTAATTCTACACGCTATATTACTGCTAAATTTTACTTATCATAGTTTTCACACGCTGGGCATTAATTTTTCTGGCAGCAGAAAGTAGCATAGTTAATAGCAACCTATTTATCTCGCGCCATTCGCTAGTAGCTTATAAAGATGTTGGCGAAATTTTTCATTTTTAGAAAAATTGTTTTTATAGAAATAGATATATTTTTGAACTTTTCAAGTATAAATTAGATTAGAATTAAAATTTTAGTTTTAAATAAAATAAAAAACACGTAAAATAAAATAATCGAGAAAAAATGAAATAAAAAAAAGTAAAATAACAAAAGGTTGAAATAAAATATGAAATAAAATATCTTTAAAGATAGATAACAAATGTGTAATTTTTCCAAAATAAAATTTCTATATTTGGGTCAAATTAAAGTTGAAAAAATTTGAAAAAAAAATTGCCAGATTATTAGGGAAGTGGGAAATTTTTTTGATTTGGTAAAAATATATTTCTTTTCTGATTAGATACAAAAAGCAATTTAAGTTGTTGCTGGAGGAAACTGGCTACGTTACACCAGGAAAACATCTTTCTGAAGTTAGAGTACTTTTCATGGGTCGAGAATGCTTTGAAGCTCTATCACATCATGACTGTCAGGAAGTTTATGATCAGCATCAGAAAGAGATTATCGAAAAAGCGAAACATAATTTTCAAGTAAGTTTTAATTATATTCTACGCTTCATTATCTTTTTCTTCTATTTTCGAGAGTTTTTCTTTGTTTTCCGCTGTATTGAAAAATTATCTATTAATATATTCTTTTTTTTGTTTCGTTTTGTTAATCATACAAAACTAATCAGAAAATTCAATTTTCTTGTTTTTACAAGAAATTTATTGAAATAATTTTTCCATTTATTTTTATCTATTTTCTTAGAAGAAAAAGATAATTTAATTTATAATAAATAAATAAAATATTAACAAAATTAATAAAATATGAAATAAAATAATAATTTCGATGCACAGGAAACTTTTCGTTTAATTTTGGAGAGAATTTTTTGTTTTCAATTGTAACGAATCCTTCTTTTCAGGAATTATTATTAGAACACGCCGATCTCTTTTATCATTTTAAAAGCTTAGCACCATCCGGTACTATTACTCAAGATGATATAAAAGACATAACTGACGCATTGTTAGATGACTTTAGGTAAGTTCTTAATTTTTTCAATTCTTTTAAATTCTTAAATTGTTTTATAATTGCAAAGAAGGTATTGTTATCATTATTCGAAAAAATGGTCTATTTTCTAAAGTATAGATTTAAACAAATTTTAAGGTGCTAAAATCTTTTTAAATTGATCAAAAAAATTATAAACAAGAAGATTGGGTAGTTAGATTTTTAAAGAATTAAAAAATAAAAATTATCAAATTGAAAAATGAAACGATTTTTTATATTTATAGAAAGAGTAATTTTCTGAATTTTTAGTTTAATTACTTTTATTAAATGAATGAAATGAATTAAATGAAATTGAATTAAGAGTAAAATAAATTATTTCCAGATATAAGGCTTTAGATAGATTGGATCAAGATAGAAAGCTGATGCTTTTTCAGCATTTAGGATTTGTACATTGTCCTATCAGGGAACATTGTCCCGCGTTTCCAAATTGTATGGACGCTCTTATTGAGCGAATACTTGGAACAAAGGCGCACAGGTAAAGAAATAATTGTTTGCTTATTGAGAATTAATTTTCTCGAAAATTAATTAATTGTTAAATTGTTAAATTAAACTATTTGTTAATTGTTAAAATTAATTAATTTGTGAATCAATTAATTTGTGGTTTTTTTTTTGTGAATTACTATTGTAGACCGTCTTCCTGGAACCATAGTAGTCAGTGGCAATTAACGTCCGATAATAATCAGCTAAATTTAGTAATTCTTGGTAGTAATGGGCTTAGCGAGGAATTTGCTTGTGAAATTAGAGCGCAGACAGAAGACGATGAGGTGGAAATTGATTGTCAGATGTATACTCTCGGCTATAGAGTTATCGATGGAGATGTTGGATTACCGCATAATTCATTTACAACATCGGATTTTATGCCACATGGTAGGAATTGTTTAATAATTTTCTTATTAACTTTGGAGAATGGAAAATAATATTTAATGCGCTCGTTAATATTTTTTATTTTCTTGAATATGTTTTGTGACTAAGAACGAAGATGATAATATTCATCAAATTTTTTCTTGTCTCTTTTGTTCTTGTTATTAAAATAACAAACTTTTTTCTTTTCGTTTCAAATTATTATTAGAATAAAAATAAAAGTAGAATAAAAATAAATGTAGAATAAAAATAAATGTAGAATAAAAATAAAAGTAGAATAGAAATAAACATAAAATAAAAATAGAAGTAAAATAAAAATAAAATGAAATAAATTAAAAATGACTGTTAAAAATAAATTTTTTTGCTACTTTCTTCTTGCAGGATCATTTTGCATTTACTCGAACGAAGATTCATTCGAGTATATTCGTTCGTCTTTGGAAAAAACTCTTCTATCGAATTTGGAACAGGAAGATCGGCTACCATTTCAGGGATTGCCGATTGTAATTATGTTCGTGCCTGATCAATGTATTGATGAAATGGAAGCATCACGGTTACGAGTTGAAGGTCAAAATTTAGCTGACAGTTTACAATGTCCGTTTATTGATGTTTGCATTGACGATTTGGAGCAAAACAAACGATTTCCAAGTTCGTTGGTAAAGGAAGCTCTACAGCAACTTGTGCAGTCAATAAATCATCGCGCCGGTTTTATAAACATTTATCAGAGTGTGATTGAATGTCTGGAACCTGATATTAGGCAAGTTTTAATTATTTCATACTGTTTTTCTATTGAAAAGCATTTCTCTAAACTTACTTTTCATTTGTTCAGACAATTGTTGAAAAAATGACTTAAGTAGAACAATTTTTCAATTGACAACTTTTCTTTCTTAAAAGATTGAGTAAAAAAATTGATTTAAATTTAAAAGTAGTTTTCAAATATTTATTTTTGTAAATTTATTTTAAAAATATAATTATACAATATTTTCAGTTGTTGTTTTGATAATTGGAAATGTTTTTTGATATTCGATGTGAGATATTTGTTATTTATATATTTTTATATTTGTTGTTTCAGAATTATAATGTGTATGTTTTGCGGTGATCCCTATTCCGTCGAGAATGTTCTTGGCCCTTTGCTAAGTCATCAGTGTTGTTTTTTAAGTGGTGAGAGATCGATTGTACTGGAAACCTTCTTAGGTGAATCAAAACGACGAGTCGAAGTGATTATATCAAGTTTTCATGGCGCAAACGCTTTTCGAGATGAACTTGTTCATGGTTTTATATTAGTCTACTCTACTAAAAGAAAAGCCTCTCTCGCGACTTTAAAGTGAGTAAAATTAACAAATTATTCAAAAATTTTAATAAAATTTGTCGCAAAAATTTCATTATTCTCATAAATAATAATATTTTTTAAAGAAATTCAATTATTTTCAATACAATTTTAATAAAATTTCTCGAAAGAATACAATTATTTTTTAAAATATTAATTAAATTAAAATATTAATTTTCATTTTAAAATTGAAAACATTTAAAAACTAAAAGTATTTCAAAAATTAGGAAACAAAAAAGCAAATAGCAACTAAAACTTGAAACTGCGAACAGATTACCAGAATACAACGATTATTAATATAGTTTGTTAAATTAATAATGAAATTAGAATTGTTGAATTAATATTTAAATTTAATTTGTTAAATTGATAATTGAATTTAGATTATTAAATGATTAATTAAATTGAAATTAAATAATTATCAAATTTGTTTGATTACAGTGCGTTTTCAATGAATATTCCAAATTTGCCAATACAAATAATGGCTGTAACGGAAAGTGGAGGAGCCAATGCGTTCTTCAGCAATGATTTGAGTCATTTACTCATCACGGAGGGCAATGCGACTGCGGATAGGCTTCAGGCTCATTTCATGACATCTTCATCCAGTTGTCAACAAAAAAGTACGTAGAAAATGTCAATCGATAGTAAATTAAATATAAGAATAAAATACTGCTTTTATTTTGATTAATTAAAATTAAGTAAATTGTAATTAAAATTACAAAAAAAGTAATATTATAAAAATAAAAAAAAAGTACGTAGAAAAAGTGAATCGATAGTTCGTTATTAATTAAAAAATTAAATTCTGGCATCATTATATTAATTAAATGTTAATCGATTAATTATGGATTTTTAATAATTTATTTTACTTTCTTCTTACAATTAGAAGAATTTTAATTTCTTCTCTCTACTGAGTTAATTATTTTTGCAGCTGCTTTCTACACGCCATTCTTCAAGGAAGTTTGGGAGAAGAAGCCGGAAATCGAGCAAGCATTTAATATGGAGGAGCCGGGTAATTTGAATGACAGTGGAGAAGGAACACTGGAATATTCAGCACTTCATCCAATGCCACCACCTCGTCATGAGAGTTATCATCTTCAAACACCTGACGATGGGTAAGTTTTCTAGGAAAAATTTTGTTTTTCCATCAAAAATTGTTGTTTATAAAAACAATATAATTAATTGAATTAAAAATCTAACTCGAAATAGTATGTCTGTCACTTTTAGAAGTGGTTCCGAGTCTTACGAGCAATTAACACCTGATGGCGAACTCGGCGATACTGGTTTGAATGAGCATTTTTGTCACAATCGTGCGACGCCCAGTGATGATAGCGATATCTACAGTCAGGTAGACTTTCATCGCGAGGAAAGGGAACGAGAAATGCACAAGGCTAATAAATTACCAGGTAATCAAATTTAGAAATTTGAATATTATTTTTAATTTTCATAAGCAGAGTTTCCACAGGTCAGGAATTATCTTGATAAATAACAAAATTCTTCACAGAAATTCAATAATTTTTAGGAATTTTAATAAAATTCTTTATAAAATTCAATTATTTTCATAAATAACAAAATTCATCCCAAGAATTCAATTATTTTCAAAAGTAATGAAATTCTTCGAAGAAATTCAATAATTATTTTTAAAAATTTTCATGAATATCTCGTCAAGAATTCAATTATCTTTACAAATAGCAAAATTTTTCGCCAAACATTCAATTATTTTCAAAAATTTAAATAAAAATTTTTGAAAACTTTCAATTATTTTTAAAAGTTTTTCGCCATTCAATAATTTTTCAATATTTACTATTTTCATAAAATTTATCAAAATATTTAATTATTGAAAAAAATTTTTAATACAATTCTACAAAACCATTCAATTATTTTCATAAATAATAAAATTTCATTTAGCATTTCAATTATTTTCATCGCAGAATTTCAAATATTTTTAATACAATTTTAAATAAATTCCTTAAAAAATACAATATTTATTAAAAATTTTATTAAAACTTGAGAAAAGAATTCAAATGTTAAGAATGTTAAGAAACATTCAATTATTCAATAAAACGATAAAATTCGTTGCAATAATTCAAGTATTTTCATAAATAACATTTAATTCGTCGCAGAAAATCAATTATTTTCAAAATGTTTTAAGTAATTCTGCAAAAGAATTCAATTAGCTTGATAAAGATTCTTCCCATAAAATCAATAATTCTAAGGAATTTTAATAACATTCTTTTCCAAAATTCAATTATTTTGATAAATATCAAAATTCATCACAAGAATTCAATTATTTTGAAAAGTATGTGATAAATTACTTTGCAAAAATTAAATTATTTTCAAAATTTTTTAAAAATTTTTGTCAAGAATTAAATTATTTTTATAAATAGATAGCGAAATTCTTCTTAAGAATTAAATTATTGTCAAAAATTTTAATAAAATTCTTGGCAAAATTTCAATTATTTAAACAAACATTAATAAAATTCTTCGAATGAATTCAATTGTTTTCAATAATTATTATTTTAATTCTTTTCAGAAATTTAATTATTTTTAAAAATTTAATAAAATTTTTCAAAAAGTTTTCAATTATTTTCAAAAAAATTTCATGAAAGAATTCAATTTTTTAAAAATTTTGAATAATATTTTTAAAAAAAATTCAATTATTTTCTAAAATTTCATTAAATCCTTCGAAACAATTCAATTATATTTATAAATAATAAAATTCTTTCCAAAAATGCAATTATATTCAAAACAATTTCACGAAAGAATTCAATTTTTATCTTAATTCGTCATAAAAAATTTTAATAAAATTCAAATATTTTCTAAAATTTTAATAAATTTTTTGAAAAAATTCAATTGTTTTTAATACAATTTTAATAACATTTCATAAAAAATTTCAATTTTTAGTAATATATTTCGAAAAAATTCAATTATTTTCTAAAGTTTTAATAAATCCTTCGAAACAATTCAATTATATTATTATAAATAGTAAAATTCTTTACAAAAATTCGATTATTTTCAAAAAAATTTCACGAAAGAATTCAATTTTTTTTAATTCGTTGTAAAATTTTTCAAGAGAATTAAATTATTGTCAAAAATTTTAATAAAATTTTTAAAAAGTTTTCAATTATTTTCAAAAATTGTTATAAAATTCTTTAATATAATAAATTTCATTAAAATTTTAATTAAATTCCTTAAAAGAAATTAGGTAAATATTTTTAAAAGTTGTTAATATAATTCTTCGCAAAAATTAAATTTTCAGAAACATTCGATTATTGAATAAATTCTTTATTTTTTATTTAAATAATTGAATTCTCGTAGAATTTTTTACTAAAAATTGATTTAAAAATGAATTTTGGTTAAAATTTTAGATAATTGAATATTTATCACCCGTTTATATATCTAAATAAATAAATAATATTAAAAGCATTACATCATATAGTCTTAGAAATAATTGAATTTTGAAAAGGTTTTAAATCCAAATCATTGAAAATTTGAATTTTTCCTAGTTTTAACTAACAATTTTGTAGAATTATTTTTTTTGAAAAAGTTTAAATGAATAATGAAGTAATTGATTTAAAGGAGAATTTTATTTGAAAATTGTAGAAAATGGTAATTGAATTGAAATTATGAAAATAATTTTGAAGAAATTACAGTAACAATATTCTTATAATAATAAAATAATGATTTTGTCACTCGGTCATCTTTAATTATTATAAAACATAAAGAAATGGAGTCGAAGACTTAGGGTGATCGATTTCTTTATGTTTTATATTTTCCCTGATACAATAAAAAGATCGATATTTTTTCACGAAACAGGAAAAAATCAATTTTTAAAGGATTTGGATTAAAAAAAAGTCTCTAAAAAAAGACTTTTGTTTCTCTATTTAACTCGAATATAAATAAAAGAAGTAGAATAAAATCACAAAAAATGAACTCCTGGGACATAAATTTTAATTGAAGGTGATTAATAAGAGGACAAAAAAACATATGGTTATACAAAATGTTACAATTTTTTTTTTAGGTTGGGTGAAGGAGACTTTCATGAATCAGGACAGCGTCTCGAATAGCTATTCTCACAGGGCATTTACAACAGGACGTCGTCATATATCGCAAACGAAGCCGCGTCCAAAAGGGAATAGCCAAACGCTTAAGCAACCGGGAAAGATAAATTTAAAGGATTTTTCAAATGTGACAGACGCGATTGCCCGTATGACCATTGGCGAGAAAGATGAGCACGGTTCGAAAATGTTGGGTCACGCGCCACTTGCAACTCCCGAGTTGGTTGATCTCGGTTCAGAATACGCTCAGGTCAAGGACGTTGTTCCAAATTTATACTCATACGATGGAGATTACATGTATACACTTGTACACGATTCTATTGGAAATAATAAATCCAAAATGAGATATAGGCGAAAAAAGGGCCTACCATGTAAGTTGGCATTTTTTTTAATTTTTCTGAAGTAAAAAATTGAAAAAGAAATTGTTCTATTCTTGATTTTCTTTTTGCTTCCTCATAGAGGAAGGATTGAATTTTTTCTGAATTTTTATAATCATTTTCTTCTCTCTTTTTTGTAGCTTACAGTGATTCAGATTCAGAATGGAGTTCATTGGAGACATTGGCTGATTATGTTGGTTCAGCGAATAAAAAAGCATCGGCTCATAAAAGAATACGCAAAAAGCGAACTGCAATTCCAGTTGCAACACCAAAAGTTCCATCTTTAACTAGCATGAAAAGTGGAGAAGGTATTGTTGGTCTAAATTATACAATGAAGGACGATAAGAATTGGAGAGTTGATCCAAATGAAAGAGGTAATTTTTGTATTTTTTTTTATATTGAATATATACGTTTTCCTTTGTTTCTAGAGAAAATATTTATTCTATTTTACATTTTGTTTTGTAAACAGTTTCCAGTGAATCTCCAGACTCTTCAGAATCGAGTGATCCAGAACATAATTCTCGATCAAGATCAAAGCAGTACTTACAAGCTGCGGCACATTTACAAAAGAGATTCGGTAATTCCATTCCACATCAACATTTAGCAGCTACTTTGCAGCATCCATTTAATTTGAAGCATATGACGCACGATATGTTTTCTACACATTGTAAGTTTATTTTGTTGTTTATCAATTTCGGTAATCTTTGAAAAAAAATTTATAGATAATATTAATTTATAAATTTAATTTTGGTTTATAAATTTTTATATTTATTAATATTTAAATGTTCTCTATTCACTTAGGATTTGAAATTTGTTTTGATATTAATTGAAAAGTTGTTTAATAATTACAAACTAATAATTAATTATTATATAAAATATAGTTATTATTATAATAAATAATTATTATTAATTAGTAATTGTTAATAGCGAATAATTATTAACTGATATTAATTAATAAGTAATAACTAATAATTAATACTTAATAAATAATCACTATATAAATTAGATGAATTAAATTAATTTAATCGAATTAAAAATTAAAAAATAATTGCTTAATTATTTATCTTTTAAAATCGAATGATCGTAAGATAATCTTTTTTCTTTCAGCCAAGCATAGAGGTGATAATAGTTTCGGAAACATGCCTGATGATGAGTCCAGTATTGATGTTTCCTCACCGAGGGAAATTAACTCTCCTAGTGTGAGTGAACTTTTCAATATTTTATAAAATGTATTTTTTGTCTTTGTTACGGAAAATATTTTTTTCGTTTTTCAGTAATTTAATTATTTAGATTTCCGTTCTCGATTCTTTTATATTTACATATTTTTTATAATGCTCTATTTTTAATTATTTCCTTCCTTTTCTTAATTTAAATTTTTTTCTTCTTAATTAACTTACTTTTTTCGTAATAAAAATTAATTTTTACAAATTTGAAATTTTTATTTTATTTAATTTAATTAATAATTATTTAATTTATAATTTTATTTTATTTAATTTATAAATTCATTTTTAATTATTTTGTTGACTAAAAGAATTTAAATAATAGTTAAAATATACTTTGATCTTTTTTACTGACTTGGTCTTTTTATTTTAGAATATTGAGACTTTTTTATTATTGGTGTATAGATGAATTATTTAATTAATTTTATTTTCTCTGTAATTTATAGTTTGGTATTCTTACTAAGGGCAAGGACGGTGATAAATTAACAAGAAAAAGAGATAAGCAGAAGGCGAAGGAGGATGAAAAAATGGAGAAACGTCGATTGAAGGAGGAGAAATTAAAGAAACACGCGGAGAAAGAAAGAGAACGAGAGAAGAAGAAGCAGGAAAAAATGAAGCAGACAAAAAGCAATACTGCGATAACAATGTCAAGCCAAATGCAACAGCAGCCATTAATTGAAGACTTTGCTCAAAGTGAAACCAATCGAATACCTCTTTTTCTTGAAAAATGTGTACGCTTTATTGAGGACGAGGGACTCGATTCCGAGGGAATTTATAGAGTACCTGGAAATCGAGCACACGTTGATCTTCTCTTTCAAAAGTTTGAGGAAGGTAAGTGGCACACGTGACAAGGATTTTTAATTAAAAAAAATAATATTTCTAAAGTAATTTTTATTTTAAAACATTTTTATTTCGAAGTATTTTTTATTTTGTAGTATTTTTACTTTAAAGTATTTTTAACTTTGAATTAATTTTTACTTTGAATTATATTTTATTTTGAAGTATTTTTTATTCTAAAGAAGTTTTTATTGTCTTCAAGTATTTTTTGTTTTAAAGTATTTCTTACTTTAAAGTATTTTTTATTCTAAAGAAGTTTTTATTGTCTTCAAATATTTTTTGTTTTAAAGTTTTTTTTATTTTGAAGTATTTTTTACTTTAAAGTATTTTTTATTCTCAAGAAGTTTTTATTGTTTTAAAGTATTTTTTAATTTGAAGTATTCTTTACTTTGAAGTATTTTTTACTTTAAAATTATTTTTTATTTTGAAGTATTTTTTATTCTAAAGAAGTTTTTATTATCTTCAAGTATTTTTTGCTTTAAAGTACTTTTTATTTTGAAGTATTTTTTACTTTAAATTATTTTTTATTCTAAAGAAGTTTTTATTGTTTTCAAGAATTTTTTGTTTTATAGTATTTTTTAATTTGAAGTATTCTTTACTTTGAAGTACTTTATACTTTGAAGTATTTTTTATTCTAAAGAAGTTTCTATTGTTTTCATGTATTTTTTATCTTGAAGTATTCTTTACTTTGAAGTATTTTTTACTTTAAACTATTGTTTATTCTAAAGTAGTTTTTATTGCCTTCAAGTATTTTTTGTTTTAAAGTATTTTTTGTTTTTAAAGTATTTTTTATTTTGAAGTATTTTTTACTTTAAATTATTTTTTATTCTAAAGAAGTTTTTATTGTTTTCAAGAATTTTTTGTTTTATAGTATTTTTTAATTTGAAGTATTCTTTACTTTGAAGTATTCTTTACTTTGAAGTACTTTTTACTTTGAATTTTTTTTATATTCTGAAGTACTTTTTACTTTGAATTATTTTATATTCTAAAGTATTTTTTACTTTAAATTATTTTGAAGTATTTTTTATTCTAAAGAAGTTTCTATTGTTTTCATGTATTTTTTATCTTGAAGTATTTTTTACTTTGAAGTATTTTTTACTTTAAACTATTTTTTATTCTAAAGTAGTTTTTATTGCCTTCAAGTATTTTTTGTTTTAAAGTATTTTTAATTGTCTTCAAGTATTTTTTGTTTCAAAGTATTTTTTATTATTGAAATTATGTACAAAAAAATATTTTATATTGTAAAATTAGATAAAAAATACGTTTTTACTTTCAGTAAAAAAAATAGAAAATTAGGTATTGTAGAAAGTTTTAATTTTTCGTTTATAATATAATTTGTCAAAAAGTGAAATTTAATTATTAATTTTATTAAAGACGTTAACGTCGACATACATTCTCTGGACATTCCTGTAAATGCCGTTGCGACGGCTCTAAAAGATTTCTTCTCAAAGAGATTGCCGCCTCTTATCGATAAAGAACGCATGGCCCAATTGGAGGATATTTCAGGTAAAGTGCGAGACATCTAATTGAAAAGAAAATATTTTTTTCTGGAGATTTTAATTTTGATTTGTTGTTTTCTTGCAGGCGCGCGTGGAATTAGCACTTCAACTTCATCAACTTGCATGAATATGGAAGGTAATTTGAAAGAAACTTTAATATTTATTAAATTTATTTACCTATTTATCTAAATTATAAAGAAAATTAAAGAAATTTAATTACTTGAAATTAAAGAAAAACATTTTTTTTTGACTAATATTATGGAAACTTGAATATTAATTTTAATTTATGCCATTACAGATAGAAGTTGTAGACTGTTAGCTCTGCGACAGATGCTGAGTAAATTAAATCCAGTCAACTTTGATGTTCTCAAATTTATTTTTCAACATTTTGTAAAGTGAGTGTCTTTAGAAATTTAATTTTAGTGAATTTTTTGTGGGTATTTTGAAACTTTTTATTTTTTTTTGTCTTAATCGAGATAATTAATTTGAAAAAAGCAAATTTTATTTTATTAATTAAAAAAACAGGTTTAATTTTTTTTTATTCAAATATTTAAATTAATTTAAATGAATAGAAGAAAAAATATTAAAATAAAAACTTTTTCAAGAACTCCATTAGAATAAACAAGACTTTTTTCTTTAGAGAAATCTTATTTTATTTTATTATTCGATTTTTTAAGAGTTTGAAAATTGATGTTATTATTAAAAATGGATTTTTTTTTGTTTCTGAGATTTTTGGAACTCTTAATGATTTTTATTTCTTTTTCGCAGAGTGGCTGAAAATTGCAAGCTAAATAGTATGGATAGCAAAAATTTGGCAATCTGCTGGTGGCCTACGCTTTTACCAATTGAATTCAACGATTTGGGCAGATTTGAAGCAATGAGGCCGTACTTGGAAGACGTTGTGCAGACAATGATAGACCAATACCCTTTTCTATTCTGCGGCAAGGAAGCCATTGTAATGGTCTAGTGAAATGAAAAAGCGCCAAGACAAAGGTACCGACCATTTGAGCAAAAAAAAAATGCTTTCTCTTTGTATAGTAAGGCACAATTGTTGTATAATTTTCTTCCCCATATTCAATGCTCAATATTCAAGTGAGCAAAAGTCAGCTTTGAATCTCTTCGAATCTATGTCACAAAAAAAAAAAAAAAATGAAAATAACTTGAACAATATTACGCATAATAGTTGGTCTCATCTTAGTTTGTAATAGGGATATTTTTTTTAATTAGTTTAGCAATTAAAATGATAAACGCGAAATGAAGAAACTTTTTTTTTACTTTCAGGGTCCTTTCTTTTTAAGTTTAATTGTGACTATATAATTAATCCGATTCCTGATAAGCCGAATTTTCAAATTGACAATTGACGATTTATCAAAAGTCGTTTAATGTGTCATTATTAATAGTATGCATGAGTCATGTTGGATGTATGGAAGACATTGTATTTATTAGCATGTGTTAGAGTCGTTAAATATCGATATTGTCGATAATAGCGATTAAATGGTACGAAACATACTCGATGTTGCTCTTTACGTTTAAATGCTTTTTGTTTATTATTATTTTTCCAATTTTCAATTCTTGCACAGGCCTCAACGCACAAGTTATTGATGATCACTCTTTTCTCAGGAATACAATTACAAAAAAAAAAAAAAAAACAAAAGAGAAAAAAAAGATTAGATTAAAACTCGCCTATTCCCATAGTTATTTTTTTAAGGCAATTTATTTTTCAAATGAAACATCAACAAAGAAAAAATTCACAATTGACCCTCATTTACATTCAATAATAATTACCTGAAAGATATTTTTATTATTGAAAACATCTCATTTACTCGCATTTTTAGGTCAAAGAGAAAAATTAATACGAAAAATAGTAAATATTTTTATTTTTTTCTTTAGTTCGCGTTGCAATTTTGAAATGTGCTTCAGTAAGACTAGAAAACAAGTGTCATCTATTTAGATGTGCCATAAATTTATGGAACTTGATGTTAAGATGATGATGATGATGATGATGATAGTGGTACATTTCAGCGATTCAACATCTAAAATCATTGGTCGATGCGACGAATGTTACTTTCAATATGTGATAACATTTTTAAATATAAATAAATAAAAAATATATATAAATATATATTATATATTATTAAAATACAGAGAAACTAATTGAATGCTGTGTAAAGACGTTATGAACTTCGATATCAGTACAAGTTTAAATATAACAAAAGAAAAACTCAAATCAGATCAAGTGAGGTCTTTTATTTAGTTTTTTTTTAATTATTAAAATCTCAAATGCTTTTTAGTCGAGATGCTTTCGGATGTTGCGATTGCTGCAGTATTTAAATCTCGTGTGATGGCAAAGGAATTTGGAATTTCAATGTTTTCTATAAAGAAATAAAAAAAAATGTGTTTTTCAGTTTCAAGGCATATGAATTTGATGTTTTGAGATCTTTCGAATACTACGATATCATGCTAATAAGAATAGCAATAATAATTATAATAATAATAAAAATAATAATAATTATAATAATAATTATAATAATAAAATAATAATAATATTAATAATAATAATAATAATCAAACAAATCAAATACAACGCCTTCTAACGTGAAAAAAAAGCGTGCGTGTTGTCGTATTTATAAAGGAAAACAGAAAAAAAACCAAGCGTTTTGAATATAGTGATATAATGCGTGAATGTAATTGTTAAGCTTCGGTTAGAAATTGATAAACAGATTGTTCATTCACTTTTGATCGTACCAAAACTTTTTGTACATTCATATGAACATATTTGTAGTATAACTTTTTGCAAATGACCACGAATCTTGCCTTGATCGTATCTTCGTTGAATTATATTTGAAAAGCGCTTTTTAATACTTTTTTTTATCCATTATATTCATTATAATTAATATCAATTTTATAATTTGAATTTTCCCAGAATTTTTTAATTAATACAAATTAATTTTTTATATATTCACTTTCGATTCTATTGAATTGAATTTTAATAATTTCGAGGGGTTTTTTTTTTTTTTTTTTGAAAATATCCTTAATGAGTAAATTCGTTTTAATATTTATTGATTACAAAAGAAAATTTGAATTTCTGGAAAATTTCAAAACATTGAATTGCAAAATCAAAAAAACAGATAATTTATAACGTTTTTTGGAAATTTTCAGAAATCAGAAATTCTTTAAATAATTTTGTCGAATATTCAAAAAATTATTTAAAATTAAATATTCAAATAATTTTTCAATTTTTTAATAATTTTTGAATAAAATTAAAAAATTCTCAATATTAGTGAGCAAAATTCATGTTATAATTGAGAATCAAAAAAAATTTAATTCAACGAAGAAACGATTAATAGAGGCAAATTTTTACTCAAATATTTGACGTTGAAAAAGAAAAAAATGGTACAAATAATGAGCTGATTCTTTTTACAATGGAATTTTTTAAAAGAATGATCAAAAAAAGATTTTTTCACGAATCAGTCTTTCATTAATTGTACCTTAAAATCTAAAATAAAAAGCCTAAAAAAAGAAAGAAAGGAGAATCATTAATAGAGTACGTCCGTAAAAGAAAAATGTTTCTCCTCTTTAAGGTGCGAGAGACAAGAAAATATCTTGGATCGATCATAAGTCCTCTTTTTATAAAACGGTTTGCCTAAGAAAAAAAAGAACGAAAGGCCTCTATCACTAAAACCGACATAGAGATTTTTTTTAATTATTAATAAATTAGATTTTACGTCTAAAAAGTAAATTTTAACAAAATGAAAAGTTTTTAATTAAATACGAAAATTAACTTTTTCGTGAATGGAAACAACAAAAATCCAAAGTTCTTTAAATTATTTTAATCTATGCAAACAACTGGCAAAAATGTCAAGAGATGGTCAATAGAGATAGAGACTAGAAATGAGAAATATTTCAATATTTTGTTCTTCAATTTACTCTTCAAAATCAAAAATGAAAGAAGTGGAAATTTTTCTTCTTCAATATTTTCTGAATTAAATATCGAAACTGAATTGAATATTTCATTCAGTCAAATTTATTTAATTAAAAATTTCATTTAGTTAAATTTATTTAATTAAATATTTCATTAAATTACATTTATTTAAATAAATTTGTCGAAAAAAGTAAAAAGATTGTTTGTAAAAAAAGATTTTTAAGTATTGAAATATTTCTCATTATATAAGGGGGGGAATTGTCTTTATAAGATTTAATCCTTTTTAAAATGTCAGAGGAAAGGCGAGAGATGGTAAACAAGAAGAAAAAAACATAAAAAAATGAATATCGATGTAAAATTGAAGATATGTGCAGTATTAGGGCTTCTTAAATAGTCTTAAGGCATTTACGTATATGTATAAATATTATAATTATACGAAACATGTATAATTATTTATAAATATTATATATAATTCTAATATATAATATTTATACATCCAACATGGCATGTTCTGTGACACCTATATAAAATTATGTCAAAAAAAAGAAGAAAAAAAAACAAAAACAAACGAGTGTCGTTCCAAAGAGCCTGCAACTTGTAATAAATTAATACGAGTTGTGAGAAATCGCTAATTTGCATTCGCGTTTTCCCTCCTACGAAATTTGGAGAGTCAACGAGAATGCGGCCTAGGGGCGCAAGGGAAGTTAATAAAAAAAACAGAAAAAAAAATTGTGAGCAAGATTGAGAGAGATAGACGAGAATAAAGAGAGTGAGAGACATGCGAGAGCGAGGAACAAAAAATTCCTAAACATTTTCCAACTCGAGTAATTGAAATTTTAGATTTTTTTTTCTTTTAGTATTTTATTTTTTTTTAGCTGGAAAATTTATGGGAAAAAAGTGAAGAAAATTTTATTGATCAGATTTACGTATTTTTGTTTTTTAATTTTTATCTTTTATCTCAATTTTTATTTTTTATACATTTTAATTTATGTTGAGCGTAATTTTTTGCGTTTATTTATATTTTTTATTAATTCTATTTTCTATTATGAAAATTAATATTTTAGCGAAAATTAATATTAATAAATAAAATATTTATTAATATTGTATTGGAGTAACAGAATTAAAAGAAAAGGAATTTTTTTTTTTGATGAAAAATTTCTTGATCTCGCAAGTCTTTCTAATTGTACTTGTATCAATGCTTTTTAATGTGTATATATTGTTGCTTGCGTTCGGCCACTGTGTATATTGGGCTGCGGATATTAAAAAAAAAAAAAAAAATAAAAATAATAACGATAATACTGGATATGTGGAATGATTGTTGCGATGAGTGTCTGTGAAAAGAGAAAGCAAGGATAGAGGAAAGAAAAGAAAAAAAAACGAATAAGAAAGAAAGATACCAAGAAAAGAGACAAGTATAAGAAAAAAAATGTAAACTCTTGCTAAATTTGCCTGATTGTCGGCGTTAATAGATTTTGTGAAACATAATGCTTGAACGAATATCCGTATCTAGTTCCGACCTACGAATAATGTTTAAAAATTTCACTACTGTCGAATTTTCACGATTCACGCTGGAACGATGAAGAGAAATGAACATTTTAGCTAAAAGAGAACTTAAATATTTAAAAAAAAAATATATGTGCGTATCTTATACTTTTTGACGCATTTATATTTAAAAAAAAAGAAAAATATGTTACGCAGCTAGATAAAGGAAAAAAGGAAGATGTGTGAGGCAAATGAAGACTTAGTATTATAGAGATTATTTCTGTCGCCACAATACTCATTAATTTAAAAAAAAAATATCTTCACCTTTGTAAAATACTTCCTGAAAAAATCACCGGGAAGTTGATTTTTTTTTACAGAAAGTATTAATTTTTATTTATGTATCATCGTACACGAGAAAAAAGAAAATTGAACATCGATTAGTTTAATGAAAAATAAGAAATATAAATATATTGTATAATGAAATTGTTCCCTGTGAATTGTGGGTGACGTTCGACAGATTTCTATTTCACGAAATGTTCATAACGGACTTTGTTTATCGATAAAAAAAAGAAACAAAAAAAAAATTGTTTCAAAATCATTTATGAATTCCGTAATGACTTTTCGTGATAAAAACTTTTTTAATAGGCTAGTTTTCATCCTCGCAGAGCGATTAAAAATGAAACTGCGAATAACGCACGTATAACAAAATGGAAAAGAGTTTTCGTTGTCATCGATAAATAAAATTTTATAATATCTTGAAAGAAGAAAAAAAAAAGAAACTTTTTTTATTGTACCATTGATATACTCATTCATATCGAGAATTTAATGGAATGACTCGCTTTTTATAGTTAGTTGATAAATAAATTAAAAAATATATATTATATAATAGTGGATAAATGATAGTAACTTTTTACTCTTTTCCATCGCGGTATAACGAACGTTTCGCAGCAATCATGCGACCATTTTTTTCAAAGTCTATAACAGATTTTAAATCATTGACAGTGAGCCGTACAAAAAAAAAAATTAAGAAAATAATAAACGCGAGTACGCGAAAATAGCGCCTACGATGATTTAAATGAAACGGTGAAGAAATAAATAAAAAAAAACAAACACAAAAGTATCGGTGTCCAAGAAGTATTTAAAATAAAAATCGTCTTTATGTACAATTTCAAATTTATTGTCTTGTTATTTATTTATTGTTTAATTCCCAATTTTGTTATTTCGTTTATTGTAATTTTTAGATAAGGGTAATTTATTAATTATAATAATAAATAGGTGACTTATTTTTGTCAACGTTTTTTAAAACAGTGAAACAATTTTATGTATTTTTTTACGTTTATAATATATTTATTTTTAGGTATTTAAATTAGAGAAAAATTGAATTAATTTAAAATTAGAGAAAAAATATTGTGAAAACAGTAGAAAATTGATTTCTTTGTTTCTCGACCTTTTGTAATTATTTTTTTATATAGTTTTATAATTAAAATATATTAAATTAAAATTAATTCAGTTTCGAGAAAATTACGTTAAAAATATTATAGTAAATTGAATATTTAATTTATTATTTTAATAATTTATTATAATAATGTTGATTCTATCACTCAGTTGTTAAATAATTAAAAATTGAAGTTAACTTCAATTTTTAATAATAATTTATTATTTATTATTAAAAGAATGGAATTTATTATTTAGTTTATTAAATAAAATTTTATTTCAATTCAAATTAATTGAATTTTGATTTCTATTTGAATTGTATTTATATTAAAAATATTTATACTAAATTATAAATATAGAGAATTATTGATTTTTTACTTAATGTAGAATTAAAAATTATTTATTGTAGAATTTACAAAGAATAATTAATAATTATAATAGTTAATAATAATTTATTGTAAATTCGAAAATGTATCAGAACGGTTTAAATATTGGCGCCTATTCAAGGGAAGTATTCACGACCAATCAGAACGCTTGTTATATTCCTGAAAAATAATGGCGGACGCTTCTGGTGTGACTAGCCAATCAGAGCGCACTTATCACTTGTAGTGCGCGGCTCAGTTCAAGATAGTTCGCCAACGTACTTTTATCAGTGTTACACCGTTAAATTTCGTACTTTTTCCTCTAAAAAAAAGGTAATTGTTTATTTATTTTCAATACATTTTGATTAAAAGTCGTAAATAATTGACTATTAGTTAATTATTTATATGATTTTGGTTAAAACAGATGCAGATGTGCGGATGTAAACAATGAAAATTCCATTCAAGAGAATACTGTCATCCCGGCTGATGTGTCTTGCGAATTGTTTGAATTTAACTCAAGGTACGTATTGTTTTGATAGATTAATATTAATTGTTACAATGGTATCAATTTTGTTACTGTTTTTTGTTTTAAATACAATTTACATATGAATATTCGTAATACGATGTGATCGATTTCCGTCATTTTCATGGTTTATTTGTAGGTTAGGTTCGGTGCGCGCTATATCGTGTGATCGTATGTGTAAAAAAATTATTGTTTTCAAATACATTTTTCTTTGGTTTTTTAATCAGTAACGTATAGGAAATAGGGGTTTGTGTTAATTTTGCATATTTATAGGTTATGGTGAAAAAAGTGTCACAATTATATATTCAATTGCGACAGTTTTTTCAAGGTGTAAATACGTGCACCTATTTAACGTGAAGTTGCAGCGCTTGTAACAATATTGTTTTTGTTTCGACAACTTTTACATAATTGTTTACTTTTTTACATTTTAGGCATCCGTTTCTTGTGGTCTTGAGTCCTGGGGAAGCATTCCTCGATTAGACGATATAAAGTAAAAATTCAGAAAAATTTTGTTTCTTATTGAATCGGATGTGCTGTCATCGCATTTATATCACGACGGAGCGTGTATATCAATACTGGTAAGAGTATTTTCAATAATTACTTTTATACTAATTTATAAATTGATGAAAATTAATTACTTTCAAGATATTTTCTTTACACGAAAATCATAATTTTTGCTATATATTTACAAAATATATAACCTCTAAACTGTCAGGAACTTCGGCACATTTCTGTCAACTTTTACTATTTTTAGAGTAAATTTTACTACACTTTCGAAGGAAATTTTACTTAATTGTACCAAAAATTACTTCGGAAAAAGTAACATTTACTCCGGAAATAGTTAAAATTTACAGAAACGAGCAGAAAATCCAGACTTACATAGGTTTTATTATAAAATTAGTAAAAATTACTTTTTATTTGTGCTTCTCTAATAGGTAATAATGATAATAATGAATAATAAAACAATAATAATGTAAATAATATATAAAAAGGTAAAATAATAAGAATAATAATTAATAAAATAGTAAAATAAATTATACATGAAAAAGTAAATTAGTAATATAAATAATTTATAAAATAATTTTTTATTTATGAAAATAATTGAATTGTTCCGAAGGATTTATTACAATTTTAAAAAATAAATTAATTTTATGTAAATATTTGAAAATCATTAAATTCTTTCGAGGAATTCATTTAAAGTTGTTTCGAAAATAATTGAATTTCTGTAAAGAATTTTATTAAAATTAAGTATATTCAAAATAATTGAATTTACCAGAAGAATTTTATTATTTTTTGAAAATAATTGAATTCTTTCAATTCTTTTGACGAATAAATTTAAAAATTGCATTGAAATTAATTTTATTTTAATTAAGAATTTTTAAAAATATTTTGAGAATAATTGAATTATTTTTAGAAAATTTAAAATTCTTATTAAAAGTGAATTTTATATACAATTTTTGAAAAAAAAATAAATTCTTTCGTGCTATTTTATTTAAATTGGATTAAAATGTAATTTCATTCCTGCAAAGAATTTTAGTATTATTTATAAAAATAGTTGAATTGTTTCGAAGAATTTATTAAAACTTTTGGGAAATAATTGAAATTCCTGGAAATATTTAAAAATATTTGATTTCTTCCGAGGAATTCAATTCAAATTTTTTTTGAAAATAATTGATTTCTTCATAGGAATTTAATTAAAATTGGTTTGAAAATAATTGAATTTGTGCAAAGATTTTACTATTTATAAAAATAATTGAATTGTTTCGCAGGATTTATTATCTTTCGCGAAATTTTATTGAAAATAATTAAATTTTTGCAAAGATTTTACTTTTTAAAAAAATAATTGAATTGTTTAGAAGGATTTATTCAAAATTTTAGAAAATAATTGAATTCTTTTGTGTGATTTTATTAAAATTTTGTTAAAAATAATTGAATTTTTGCAAAAAATTGTACTATTTATAAAAATAATTGAATTTTTCCGAAGAATGTTATTATTTATATAAAAATAATTGAATTCTTGCGAAGAATTTTATCATTTATTATTTATTTATTCATTTAAAAAATGAAATAAATTAAATATCTAATAATAAAATAAGGAAAAGAAAAAAATTGTGTAATTTAATTGTTTAATAATTTTCTTAATTTTTTCAGTTATTTTGCAAAAAAGCAACCAGAAGGATGAAAGGATGTGAAAGGAGAAAAGCAGTTCCTGTATTCTGCGGAAGTGGCCCACCAAATTTAATATTTTTTTTATTTTATTTTCCTGGAGGAAGCGCGATGGCACAGCATCCATCGCCCAACGTGGGAATCACCGTTCGATGAGTCTTTTCTAATTCTATTTCTTTTTTCTTGCGTTTTTCCTTCCCTGTTTAAATTAATTTTTAATTTTATTAGTCTAAATTTGATTCATTTAATTTTATCTTATTTTCTAAAATCAATTGGATTTTTTCTTATAAAAAATACGTTTTGTTGATAATTTTGTAACGAAATTGTCTTAAAAATTGAAAATTATATAGTTTCATAGATATTATTTTTAAATTTTTGAACGCGAATAATTTGCTCGATTTTCTAAACAAGTGAATAATTATTTCCTTCGAGTAAATATTGAATTTTTTGAAACAGGGAAGGAATGATAATATAGTGACACCAATAGTTAAATTTAATGTTTTTGATTTATTGTTGTTTATAATTGTTTGTATTGTTTATAACATTCTTTTATAATTTATTCAATATTTAATAATTCCTAACTTCTCCTATAATTTAAATTTTCTTTTTTTTAAACAAATTGAAACCGGTTTTCTAAAATTTTCTTCATTTTAAAATTAATTATTTATTATTCTAAAAGAAATTATAAGTTATTTTGGAGTAATCAACATAAATAAGTCTTTGAATAAATATATAAATAAACAATGAAGTAGATTTTCTGTTTGTGTCACCATATTATTTTTTTAAATATAAATTAGCGATATTTCGCTATCGATTATTTCATTCAACGATATCAAACTGATATTGTTTTGAGCAAAGTTATTATTAAAATAACAAAAAAAGAGTGAGTGATTTATAAAAATAGTGAATTAAAAGTGTAATATTTTCCATTGATTTTTCTGTGAATAGTGTGAATGTTTTGGAAATAGTGTAATTAGTCATGTAACTTTAGGAATTCGTTCTTTGATTTCGAATTGTAGTAAGTATTATAAATTGTATTTGTCTAAAGTAAGTAAAAATTTATATTATTTCTACTCTGTTTTTATATTTTTAATAATAAAATCCCATGTAAATTTTATTATTTTCAAGCATAGATCTTCTGCGAACATTTATCTGGAATGGAAATAATTTTCACTTTTAATGAACTTTTTGAATTCCTGCTACAAGGAGGGGTAAAATAAACGCGAGTCGTTCGTACTGCGAGAGAGGAGAAACGATTAACTTTCTGCTTCCCTGATACTTGACCGTTCATATGGGCTCATTGAAATTCATCTATAAATTTGTAGAATCCTAGATACTTCTAGAATACACATGAAGCGTAAGTAAACTAACTATTAATAATTCTAAGAACTATTAAACAGAAAAACTTAGAAAAAAATTAATAAATAAAAGTTTACAAGATTCTTGCATTTTGCAAGTTTTATAAATATAATTATTTATTTAAAAATTTGTTTAATGCCAAAAGGAGCAAATTTTAATAATTTAAACTTAAATATTCAGGGGCGTGGCTCGGGGTGGCATCTTTTGAATGAAACTTTTATCAGGATATTAGGAAAAACTGGAGCATGTTTCAATATCCTTTGAATACTGATTTTATCGTTTCTTTTTTGTCTGCAGGTCGATTTCAGGGCCGTTGGGATAATTAACCCTTGATGCCATAAGAGTGTGTGTGTGTCTTCCTACCAATACAAACAGTTGATTCCAGCATCGCCCTCCTTACAAAAGTGAGTTTTCTTTCGTAAAAAAATTTCTTATGCAAAAAAATTCTTTTTATAAACCAAAAATAATAGGGTATTTGAATTTTCGGAAAAGGAAATACAGAGGCATTTTTTTGATACTTTTGTAACGAAATTCTCTTATTTTTCGAAATAACAGAAATAATTATAGAATAAATTTACAGAAAAAAATTTATCTGATCAAAATAACTGATTATTTGCATTGAAAAATTTTTTTTATTCAAATAGCACTGAAAAAAAATTTATTTGATTCAAATAACCGATTACTAGTCTATTATCGAATAAATTAAATAAATATTTACTTGAATCAAGTAATTTTTATTTAAATCAGAATAAATGGTATTTGCTTCAAATACTGAAATTATTTGTTCAAATTGATTCGATTTGAATAAAAATTATTTGACTCAGGTAAATATTTGTTTGATAATAGACAAGTAATTGGTTATTGGAATCAAATAAAAATTTTTTCACTGTGTCAAATAAATATTTATTTTTACCAGATAATTTTTGTTTAAATCAATTTGTATTTGAACCAATATTTTCTGTATATATTACTATATTTGAAGCAAATACGATTTAATTGATTTAAATAAAAATTACTCGATTTAAATAAATATTTATTTGATGGCAGAAAATGAATCGTTTATTTAAAACAACTAAATTTTTTTTCTCTTTGTTTATTATCAAATAAATATTTACTTCAGACAAATAATTTTTATTGAAGTCAATTAATTTGTATTTGAACCAATAAATTTAGTAATTGAAGAAAATACGATTTAATTAATTTAAATAAAAGGTATTTAATTCAAATAAATATTTAGTTGATAATGGACAAATAATCAGTTATTTGAATCATAAATTTTTTTAACTGCGTGTCTATTACCAAATAAATATTTACTTGAATCAAATAATTTTTATTTAAGTCAATTAAATTGTATTTGCTTCAAATAATGAAATTATTGGTTAAAAGACAAATTAATTGGCTTAAATAAAAATTATTTGGTGCAATTGACTTGTATTTGAACCGAAAATTTCAATATGTATTTAAAGAAAATACGATTTAATTGATTTAAATAAAAATTATTCGACTCAAGTAAATATTTATTTGATAACAGACAAGTAATCGGTTATTTTAATCAAATCAATTTTTTTCTGCGTTTAATACAGTGAGAAATTTTGTTTAATTCAAATAATCGCTAACTTGACTATTTTTAAAAGCTACTGAAAAAATACTAAAAATCTACTAAAGAAACTAAAAATTAATTTTCTTGTAACATAGTTAATTGTTAAATAATTATTTCAAAAATAATTTATTAAAAATTCATTTTTATTCATTAGATAAATAGTATTGTTAGCAGCAGGAATTTATTTCCTAAATCCAAATTTGTTATTAAACCGAATTTTCGAACAACAAGAGAAGTTTGTTACAATATATCAATAATTATTAGGAATCAGGAGCATATGTTTCTACAAAGTTTCAATGATTGATTTCATTTCCGAATTGCGCAAGTACTTTGAACTTTCCAAATCGTCATTTATTTTTCTAAATTCATTTTCTTTAATGAAATCTTTCTTCTATTGTAAAATATTCATTTTTTCATTTGTGGGAATAAATCTAAAATACTTAAATTTCAAACTCCTAATACTAAAAAAAAACATTCAAGAACCTTCACTAGGTTCACTATTTGCCAATATACAAACTAAATTAATAGACAAGAAGATATTAAATGAATATTTTACAAAACTACAATTTTCAACGAGTGTAATATTCATGGAGTGGAATATTAACTTTAGGAAAAATAATATATACTTATACATAAGTATAATGTATATAAAATGTTGAACTCTTGTAGAATCATGTGTTTCTGATACCACTTAACCACGGCGCCGCGTGCCGACGCAGTCTACGAAGTTCTATCATCTGCGTGTGGTAAATTCGCCAGGTAATACCTGTTGCGGGTAAAAAATTAATTTGACCAAATTTTGTCCTAAATGAGAAAAAAATAAAAAAAAAGAAATGGCAGCGGTGGGATTCGAACCCACGCCTCCGAAGAGACTGGTGCCTTAAACCAGCGCCTTAGACCGCTCGGCCACGCTACCTCGAAGGCAAAATTCGAAATTCTGCTACTTGAATTTATCCGAAATCTATTCTGTCTAAATTTAACAATTTGGAGAAATTATTAACAGTTTCAATTAATTTATTGACAGTATTTAACGTTTGGTTATTTGATTAAAGTACCGAGGTTTTTTTTGGATTTTTTCTGCTAAACTGTTTTGTCGGTTCGTTGAAAATTATTATCCGAGGTTCTGTACTTAGAAATCTATTTTATCAACTAGCCGTATAAATTTGAATCAGTTCAAAATTTATCTGTTTTAAATTTTAAGCCTTTTTTAAATTTATAAATTAGTTAATTAAGACACCAGTCTGGAAAAAATTTATTTGATTTAAATAATCTATTATACTTGTTTACTTCATTATTTTAATATTAGTTATTATTTTATTAGTGGAATATTGGATATTACACCCAGTAAAAAGATATATTGAACTCAGAACCAACTAGACTTTTTTATTTTGTTTCAAATAAATTTTATTTCGTTTATAAAAAAAATTTTATTTGTCCAAAAAATATGTTTTATTTATGTGGAATAAAATTGTTATTTATAAAACAAATAAATAACCTACTTGACTCTAAGACAAATATATGTTTAAATAACTGAAATAAAATATATTTGGTTTAAATAAAATTTTTCTCTGGATGTAGATTAAACATTATTATACATGGAGTTTATTACTGTTTTAAATAAAATTAAAAATTTTTAAAGTAAAAAAAATCCTTCGCAAAAATTCAATTTTGTTTAAAAATTCAATTCAATTGTTTAAAAAAAATTTAATAAAATTCTTGACAACATTTCAAATATAAAAATTCAATGATTTTCAATAACTACGATTTTAATAAAATTTTACTAAAGAATTCAATTATTTAAACATTTTAATAAAATTCTAGGCAAACATTTTCATAAATAATAAAACATAATTGCAGAATTTTAATTATTTTTAATACAATTTTAATCGATCTCCTCGAGAAAAGTAATATTATTCTTACAAATTTGATTAAAATTTGTCAAAACAGGGTTGCCACAGGTCAGGGAATTCAGGGAAAAGTAAGGAATTTTTATTAAAAGTACTGGAAAAAATTAAATTTTTAGAATTCATAAGAAAATTCTGAATTTTTGTATTTTTTTTGTTTGCCTCATAAACTATAAAATTGCCAAAAAACCTTCAATGTTTTCTATTTCTGACAATAATTTTTAATTAAATAATTTCATTCATAAATAGATGAACTTCAAAAGGTATTATTATTTTGAAATTTTATAAAATTTCAATTTTTAATGAATTTAATTATAGAAATTTTACAGAACTTAGATTTTTGAAAAATTGTAATATTTCAAATTCTTCTGAAATTAGTTAAACTTTTTAATTTATGTATCTAATTAATTGTTAAAAATAATGGATTTATAAAAGAATTTCAATTAAAAACACTAAAAAAATTTGCATTTTTGAGAAATTACAAATGATTGCAAAAATTCAATTATGTTTGAAAGTTTAAAAAAATTCTCGTCACAATTTCAATTATCTTTATAAATAATAAAATTCTTCTCCAAAATTCAATTATCTTCAAAAATAAAATTTAATTTAATATCAATTAATTTAATAAAATTCAATTATTTAAAACAAATTTTGATAGATCTCTACGAAAACATTTAATTATTTTCATAAATATTAAAAATATCACAGGAATTCAATTATTTTCATAAACTATACAATTTTTTAAAAAGATTAAATTATTTTCGTAAATAATAAAATTCTTTTTAGAAATTCAATTATTTTCATAAGAAAATTTAATTATTTAATTATTTGAAAATTTAGTACTAAAATTCTTTATGAAAATTCAATTTTGTGAAACATTCAATTATTCAACAAATTATTTATTTTTGTATTTAATTGATTGTAAAATAAAGAAATAAATAAATAATTAAATTTTCGTAGAATTTTCTAATAAATATTGATTAAAAATGAATTGCAGTTAAAATTTTGAATTATAATTGAATATTAAAATTTTTACACGGATTTTTTTTTATTTTAAAAAATAATTGAATTCTAGTAGAATTTTTTCATAAACATTGATTGAAAAATGGATTTCAGTTAAAATTTTAGATTATAATTCAATATTAAAAGCATAATTATATAGAGCGTAAATTTTTAGGAATAATTTAATTTTGAAAAGGTTTTAAATTAAAATCTTTGAAAATCTGAATTTTTCATACTTTTAACTAACAATTCTGCAGAATTACTTTTTTTGAAAAAGTTTCACTGGAGTTTTTTTTAAAAATTATTTCATGCTTTTATTTTATATATCATTAATTGAAAAATTTCCGAATAAACGGAATTTCGAATTGAAAAATTGTAAAAAATAATAATTGAATTGTTGATAAAAATAATTTTGAAGAAGTTTACGGTATCAATATTATTTTATAATATAAAATAATAATTTTATCACTCGGTCATGTTAAATTATTTATAAAAAATGAAGATAGCGAGCACTCTGACTCTTCGAATCGGAGTGTTCGATTTCTTCATTTTTTCATAATAATATTCTTAAAAGTTATTAAATTTTAAAAGGTTTAAATTTGAAATTTTGAAAATCTTAATTCTCATGGAAAAGTAATAAAGATTTTTCATATTGTCAACTAAAAATTCTGTAGAATTAATTTTTTTGAAAAAGTTTAATTGAATTTTTTTTTTTTTTTGAAATTATTTCGAAAAATCGAATTATTGTAAACAAGTGGATTTGAAAATTCTCAAAGAACATTTTCAAAAATTATTGAAAATTAAATATTTTATTTGAAGAACAATCTTGGTTAAATATTCTAGAAAATAATGAATGAATTAAAATGATAAAAATAATTTTGATAACTTCTTCAAAATTATTTTTATCATTTTATCATTTACCCGACTGCCGAGTATTTAACGAAAATGGAAAATATTATTTTTAGTTGATTATTTATTGATTCATCATTTAAAGAAACGTTTTTTATTTTAGTAAGGACGTGAAATAAACTTTAAGTGCTGGTGATTTAAGTTAATTTATTTAACAGCTAAGTAATTTCCATTCTTTGTTGATCAAATTATTGCTATAACGACTAAGTCTAATATTTAGCAGAAATACCTGTTTGGAAATTTTATTTAAATTGAAAAGTATAAATAACAATTGTAGGGTTATGTGTACATTTAATTTAATAATATTAATTTACATTGATGTTATTTACTTTACTAAAAGTAAAATAAATAAAATTTATATGTAACTACTGTCTTCCCCTTATTGATTAAATTGAAAAGCTTTTTAAGAATTATTAGGAGTTATATTTAAAGTGTTTTATCAATTTATTTTCCTTTTGGTGTTAGAAAATTTTCTTTCCTCTTTCGGTAATGTTAACGTTGGGAACAGTCCTTTTATTAAAATTGACCTACATTTACAGAATTTATTAGATGTGTAATTAATAAATTTCAATAATTAACATTAATCACAATAAGCGGGTTAAAGGCAGTTAATTATAAGCATTTCTGTTTCTATTTTATTTTTATTCTCTTAATTATTTTTTACCTATTTACATTTTATGCAATTTTGCAGTGTAATCTTAGTACAAAATTGACGCATGAGTTTAGAAAACATTTACACCATGTGCATTTAAATTCTACCACACATAATTGGCTGTACAATATTTTATTAACTATGTTCAGCATATTTTGAAAAACACTCGTCTCTCTAGAATAGAGTAAATTAGACTTAATTTCATAGGGTACTGTTGCAGAAAGCTTTCTGAAAAGTTGCATCAAGTTTACTTAGTAAAGTCGCAGAAAGCTTGCAATAAAACCTTTCATTTTCTAATCTTAATCTCGTATAGAAGGAATTTAATCTGTTCCTAAAAATTCTTATAAATAATTCAAACAGAAAGCTGATTACTGAAATAGAGTATCCAAAGCCTAACACATGAGATATTATGAAAAACAGTTTATCCTGTTTAATCTCTTCTGGCGGTGAAATTTTGCCTGATAGCACGTTATTTACAGAATATACTTCATCAAACAACCCAAATTCTGTAGCTCTTTGAATCATTTTATTGTAAAAATCTGAAAAAGGTTGCTTTCTATACGCTTGCCACAAGACAAAATGATAACCAACAGTTTCTGGCAATATTTTAACATTCACCACTTCTTCTTTTATTGCTAAATATGCATTAACATAATCTTCAGGATCTGGAAGAAAGCAGCTGACATTTTTATACCTAGTCAAATAATCTAAACAGTCTTCCGTCGAGAATATCAGAGAACGTTGAATACATTTGGCTAATAGCTTTTCAATGTAAGGTGATGTAGTAGACTTGTTTAATTGCTGGAAAATAAGTTCATCTATTATCGGTGTTAAAGACGATTCAGCTAATTCTTTTAAAGTTGAAATTTCAGGCACTGATGGCTGTAGACTAATATCCAAAATTACTGAATAGATAAAACCTGTGTAAACAGTGCATGCAATCAATAAAGAACCGAATACAATTCTTTCTAACCAGTTGTTTGGTTCTTGATTTGCGGGCATTCCAATTATAATTTGACTGATGTTTAGAGTTTGCCACATTTCTCTGTTGAATTTTATAAAGAAAGATATCAAACGAATGATAATAATCGTGCCAATAGTGACCAATATCGTGTGTATAAGTTCTGGTGAAAAATCTTTATCATTTGTAATATTTTCCGTTCTTGGAATTACAGCTTTAATGACACCAATTTTTTGAATTCGTAGAAGATTATAAAGATTTGGACTTTTTCCCATCTTTGGTTTTTGCTGCAAATCATGATCCTTACCATAAGTTCGGAAATAAAAGTCCCATTTCTGATCCTTTAGATCGTTTACTTTATCTGGGAACCATTGAGTTTCGGGTGTTATATCCTGAAGACGAAAAGTAATAATTGTAGCTGAACTTATATGACTCAAAAAAGGTGTCACTTGGTGATTTTCGTCATATGTCATAATTGTGAAGTCAAAATAATTCCGAATCCAAAAATTTTCCATGGTTATTGCAATGAACTCATGAGTTGAATTAAAAGAATTCATAATTAAACATTTCGGTAGTGCCAAATCACTTTTCGACTGTATCTTATAAAGGTCTTCTCTACACAGTAAAAAGTAAATCTTAATTTAAGAGCTGCCTTAAATTCAACACTGTCTGCTATAATGTTAAAGGATACGAAAAACGTGCGTAAATTCAACATTGACTGTCTTAAAAATGTTGCATCTTAATTTAAGGCAGCTTTCGTGCCTCAAAATAAGATTTTCTTTTTACTGTGTAACTAAATCCATTCTTTTATCATTGTTTACTTGAAAGACAAATAAAGTGGTACTTCTATAACTCAGTTCACCATACCTTTTGGAAAATAAATAATAATTTATCATTAGATATAGTACTAAAAAAAAAGAAAAAATTGCTTGCTGTCTCAAGAATTTGATTTACTAAATCCACTTTTTTTTAAAATAACAGTTTTGTACTTTTAACGCATATAAAGTAATTGTAATCAAAAAGTTAAATTCTCTAATTAGCTAGATAATTGTTTTAACTTATTTACTATACCTTTTATCCCAATTATAAAAGTCATTATAATTAATGCTGGAACTTGGAAAATTTCGATTGACTTCTTTCATTAGCGAATTCAGCATTGGATCTTTATTTTCGAATTGATCTTCAAGAATGAACACAACCCGGTAGAGTTTAGATTCGTTTTTTAAATAATTTATTAATCCATCAAAGTAATCTGTTCTTGCAGGTTTGTCTAGACTAATTGTTGAACGTTCTGCAAGAATTTCTTTCCACAAAATACAAATAACAAAACCTAATTCTACTAAGCTTCATATTTACAACCATCACTTCTGACAAAATATGACTGCAGAGTATCAAACCAAAATTGAAATGATTATTTCTATTTGATTATATAAAAATCCATCGTTTTAGGAAACGTTTTCTATTTCCCCAAGGACATGAAATATACTTTAAGAGGTAATTTAAGTTCATATATTTAGTAGCCAAGTAATTTCCAATTTTGGTTAATAAAATTGTTGCTACAACAACTAAGTAAATAACAAAATATATTCCACTAAGCTTCATATTTACAACCACTTAGTGCGATTGACAAAAGATGATTGCAAAGCATCAAACCAAAATTGAAATGATTATTTCTATTTGATTATATAAAAATTCATCGTTTTAGGAAACGTTTTCTATTTCCCCAAGGACATGAAATATACTTTAATAGATAATTTAAGTTAATTTATTTAGTAGCTAAGTAATTTCCACTTTTTGTTGATAAAATTGTTGCTATTACAACTAAGTCTAATATTTACCAGAAGTACCTGTCTGGAAATTCTATACAAATTTAAGATTATATCAAAATTAGTCAGTTTATATGTACACGGAGAAACTTTGTATACTAGTTTCTGTTAAACTCACCATGTGTTCTTAGTAAATTGACTACTAAAGTGGGGAAAAACTGCGACGGTATCAATATTTCGTAGTCTGACTATTAAACACAGAAAAAGAGTTTGAAAATTTAGTAGTCAGTTGATCAACATTAAAAATTCACGATTTCGCTAAAAAAACAATGTCGAATGTCAGTGACTAATTCCCTAACATACAGATAAAGTAACGCACACTGTAATCGACGGAACGCATATACAATTCATATAGAGAAAATAAGTCAGTGTTCTTATATACTAATCCAACAATTGTATTTCCACTTGGGAGAAAATTTGTATGCATATGTTGAATGCCGTTTTAAATAATATTTGTTTGTTATACAAAATTGATAAAGTCAATTAATTACTTAAAATTAATAAGGTCTATTTTTGAAATGAACAGAATTAATTTTCATCAAACAGGATTCTTGTAATAAATTATAAAAATGTTTGACATATAGAAAAATAAAATATAATGTCATTATTATTTCGTAAAATTGTTTATTTAATTATTTAATTTAATTAAAAAAATAATTACACTGAGAAAAATATTAAAGCAGGTCAATAATATCTGTGACAATGAAATATATAAACATTTTTGTTCAAATTTAAAAGACTTGTTCAAACATAACCTCACATTTACTGATAAAAGAGAACCAGGTTAGTCCGGGAGCTAGCGACCAAAACAACTATCTCATTTCATACCGGCTGGAAATTTGAGTATAGATTACTGAAGACATGTAAATAACAGAAACCCACGTCTGGCAGGCCAGCGCTGGGGCAGGGGGCGGCGGCGGGGGGGCGAATAGGTAAAAAATAATGTAAAATTTTCTGATTTCATACCGCTTAAAACCTTCATAACTCGAAAGTAGACACCCACACGAGTGTAAAAATGTGCGTCTGGCAGTTCTGTGGTGGGGCAAAGTACGTCTGGCAAAGGGTTAAACACGCAAAAAAATCGAAAATTTTTTCTGATTTCATACCGCTTAAAACCTTTAGAAATCGAAAGTTTACATTCACACGAGTGTAAAAATGTGCGTCTGGCAGTTCTGGGGTGGTGCAAAGTACGTCTGGCAGCCCTTCGAAGATGCGGCAAATCGGTCAAGCGGTGAAAAAAAAGTAAATTTTCTCATTTCATACCGATTAAAACCTTCGTAACTCGAAAGTTTACATCCACACGAGTGTAAAAATGTGCGTCTGGCAGTTTTGGGGTGGGGCAAAGTACGTCTGGCAAAGGGTTAAACACGCAAAAAAATCAAAATTTTTTTCTGATTTCATACCGCTTAAAACCTTTAGAAATCGAAAGTTTACATCCACACGAGTGTAAAAATGTGCGTCTGGCAGTTCTGGGGTGGGGCAAAGTACGTCTGGCAGCCCTTCGAAGATGCGGCAAATCGGTCAAGCGGTGAAAAAAAGTAAATTTTCTCATTTCATACCGATTAAAACCTTCGTAACTCGAAAGTTTACATCCACACGAGTGTAAAAATGTGCGTCTAGCAGTTTTGGGGTGGGGCAAAGTACGTCTGGCAGCCCGTCGAAGATGCGGCAAATGGGTCAATAGGTGAGAATAGCCTACATTTTTCTTATTTCATACCGATTAAAACCTTTTTAAATCGAAAGTTTATATACAAATAACTGTGAAAATACTTATGTGTCAGTTCTGGGGTGGGGCAACAGACGTCTGGCAAAGGGTTAATCACATAAAAAATCATAAAATTTAATCTCATTTCACATTGATTAAAACCATCATATATCGAAAGTTTACATTTAAACAAATATAAAAATCTACATCTTCAAAGGGCTGCCAGACGTACTTTGCCCCACCCCACGACAGCCAGACGAGTATTTTTACACTTGTTTGAATGTAAACTATCGATTTCTTAAGATTTTAATCGGTATGAAATGAGAAAAAAAAATTCGATTTTTTACGTGTTTAACCCTTTGCCAGACGTACTTTGCCCCACCCCAGAACTGACAGACGCACATTTTTACACTCGTGTGGATGTAAACTTTCGATTTCTAAAGGTTTTAAGCGGTATGAAATCAGAAAATTTTACATTATTTTTCACCTCTCGACCGATTTTTCGCATCTTTGAAGGGCTGCCAGACGTACTTTGCCCCACCCCAGAACTGCCAGACGCACATTTTTACACTCGTGTGAATGTAAACTTTCGTTTTCTAAAGGTTTTAAGCGGTATGAAATCAGAAAAAATTTTCGATTTTTTTGCGTGTTTAACCCTTTGCCAGACGTACATTGCCCCACCCCAAAACTGCTAGACGCACATTTTTACACTCGTGTGGATGTAAACTTTCGAGTTACGAAGGTTTTAATCGGTATGAAATGAGAAAATTTACTTTTTTTTTCACCGCTTGACCGATTTGCCGCATCTTCGAAGGGCTGCCAGACGTACTTTGCCCCACCCCAGAACTGCCAGACGCACTTTTTTACACTTGTTTGAATGTAAACTTTCGATTTCTAAAGGTTTTAAGCGGTATGAAATCAGAAAAATTTTTCAATTTTTTTGCGTGTTTAACCCTTTGCCAGACGTACTTTGCCCCACCCCAGAACTGCCAGACGCACATTTTTACACTCGTGTGGGTGTCTACTTTCGAGTTATGAAGGTTTCAAGCGGTATGAAATCAGAAAATTTTACATTATTTTTCACCTATTCGCCCCCCCGACGCCGCCCCCTGCCCCAGCGCCGGCCTGCCAGACGTGGGTTTCTGTTAATTACATGTCTTTAGTAATCTTTACTCAAATTTTCAGCCGGTATGAAATGAGATAGTTGTTTTGGTCGCTAGCTCCCGGACTAGGTGGAATGACGGCGGCCATTTAACTCGAACACATGTATATGAGTTAAGGTGGTTATGTGTGACTACACGAACAGCGGTACTCGTTTGTATGCGTGCAGTTCTGATAGTTTGACTACTAAATTGTAAACGCAGCGCGAAGAAAATATCATTTTTACGAATATAGAAAATAAAATTTCGACATTCACTTTTTCAATAACTTTTTTTTCTCGTACATCATAAACGAGTTTCTCTTAACTTGACTACTAAATATTGAAAAAAAAGAGAACATGTATTATTATCGAAACTTCTATTAAATAAGAAATTTCGTCTTTTGGTCACTTTTTCCCCACTTTAGTAGTCAATCTACTAACAATACATTGTGAGTTTAACAGCAATTGGTATTCAAAGTTTTTCCGTGTACAGTTTATTTAGTAAAATATTATTTAATAGATATCATATTTAAAATTACGTTACTTTTTTTCTAATTATATTTTAGTTTAAATAACATTGTAATTTTTTTCTAAAACTAGAAATTCACTTTCAAAATGATTAACTTCAACAGGAATTAAATTATTTAAAAAGTTTTTATAAATTTCTTAGTAATAATTCCATTATTTTCATAAACACACTGAGAAAACATTATGCTTAATTCAAATAGAAAAATAATTTTAAGTGATTTTGTTTAAATGAAATTAGTTTGTAAGCTTAATAACAATATATCGAAAATATTTACTGCTTTGATTCAAAAATATTATTTGTTTGAATAATTATGTTTAATTCAAACATATTTTCTGTTTTGATTTAAACAAAAATTATGTTTAAAAATTTTATGCTTGATTCAAACTTAAAAGTTGATTATAGATAATTTAAAATCAACCAAAACTTATGTTTGACACAAATAAATCGTTTTCTTAGTGCAATAACATTTTAATAAAATTTTCCAAAAGAATTGAATTATTTACAAATTTATTAAAAATTTTTTCGCAATAATTACATTATTTTTATAAATAATAAATTTTTTTACAGATATTCAATTATTAACATAACGAATAAAACTCATCGGCGAATTTCAATTACTTTTAATAAAATGTTAATCAAATTCATCGAAAAATTTAATTATTCTTAAAATTTTTATTAAAATTCCTCGAATGAACATTAATCTGTTCGCAGTTTGAAGTTAGTTCTTTGCTTCTTTGTTTCATAACTTTTTTATAATTTTCCTTTTCAAATATTTTCAATTTTAAAATTAATGTAGTAAAAATCATCGAATTGTTGCAAAGAATTTTATCAAAAAAGTTGATAATAGAATTCCTTCAAAGAATTTTATTATTTAGGAAAATAACTGAATTATCGCAAAGAATTTTATTAAAAATTTTTAAGAATCCTAATTAAATTTTTTTGAAGAATTTCTTTGAATTTTTTTTAAACTAATGGAGTTTCTTTAATAACTTTAATTAAAAATTTTGAAAGCAATTGAATTTTATGAAGAAGAATTTTATTAAAATTGAATTGAAAACAATTGATTTCTTATAAAGAATTTTACTATTTATAAAAATAGTTGAATAATTGTTTCGAAGAATTTATTAAAATTTTAGGAAATAGTTGAAATTTATGGAAATATTTAAAAATATTTGAATTCATTCGAGGAATTCAATTTAAAATGTTTTGAAAATAATTGAATTCCTGCAAAGAATTTTACTATTTATAAAAATAATTGAATTTTTTCGAAGGATTTATTTTAATTTTAGAAAAAAATTGAATTTTTCCGAGGAATTTAATTAAAATTCTTTTGAAAATCATTGAATTTTTTTAAATAGTAAAATTTTAGAAAATAATTGAATTCTTTCGTGAAACTTTGTTAAAATTTTTGAAAATATTAACAGTAATTTAATTAATTTTGTACTTAATAAGTGAATTTTTAAAATTTTGTTTATGAAGTTATTTAAAAAATTTATATTTGAAAATAAAAAATTTTTTAATTTGCATAAGAATAATAAATTGAACATTACGTTTCGCGCACTAGCACGCGTATAAACATTTGCTAGTTGAATAGTAAAAGCATTAATACTATACCAATATTCTGTACAATTGATTTTTTTGAAAAAGTTTATTTGAAATTGTTTTAAGTTTTTATTTTCTACTATAAATTTAATTAAAGAATTTACGGATAATCGAAATTTCGTAAAATTGAATTGTAAACGAATGGATTTGAAATTTTTCAAGAAACTCTTTCAAAAAAATTATTAAAAATTTATTTGAAATAGAATTTTAGTTAAAAATTCTAAAAAAATAATAATTGAATTGAAATGATTTCTTCATGTTTTATAATAATATTCTTCTAATTTATTGTATTTCAAAAAGTTTGAATTTAAATTTTTTTGAAAATCTTAATTTCTATTGAAAAGGAATAATGTTTAAATATTTATTTAAAAAAGAAGTTATTGATGTTTTCGAATAATTTTCCAATTAAAGAATAATAATAATACCTAATACCTTTTGAAGTTCATCAATTTATGAATTTAGTTATTTAATTAAAAATTATGGTCAAAAATAGAAAAAATTGAAGATTTCTTGGTAATTCTATAAAAAAACACAAAAATTCAGAACTATCTTATGAATTCTAAAAATTAAATTTCTTTCAGTACTTCCAATAAAAATCCCTGACTTTCCTGAGCAATTCTACTTTTCCTGATTTTTCTCTGAATTTCCTGACCTGTAGCAACCCTGTATTAACTACATTGAGAGAAATTTCTGCATAAAATAGTATGAACTGTAGCCCATTTTACCCCACTCCCCCCTAATATATGTAGACAATTTTTTTAAATATCTAATAATTTTTAGAGTGAATCAGAATATTCTTTAGGGTCAGGGAAAATGTAAAATTTTGTTTGTAAATCAGGAAAAACAAAATTAAATTTCTGTGGCAACCCTGCTAATTCTTATGAATTAGTAAATTTTACTAATATTAATAATAATTCCTACTAATTTATTACTAAAATTTAATTAGTAAATATCTACTATAATCCTGGTTTAGAGGGTATTTAATAATTACTCGCTGAAAATTCGGTCGTCTTCGGTCTCTGTCGATGCTTTCCGTTCAAATGAATTTCAAATGGCGCGGAATTATGATGTTGCTTTTGAAATGATTTTTTCTCATCCAAAATATATAACGCAACCGCGTAAAGAAGCGGCGCGTCTTCACTATATGAGACTTTTGCGAAATCCCAAGAGTGTTTTAAGAAACGCATATCTATCCAGAAGTTACTAAAGAATTTTGTTTCTTCTTTGTATATGTGTGCCACATATAGAAACACCCCCCACGTTCACCAATACGCTTTCAAACCTGTCACGAATATATACGCAGCACCAGACGCTGAGCTGCACACTTTTTTTAGTGACTTTCGTGGATAAACTGATTTTGAAGAGTCAATTTTCTTCCATTGTGCCAAGTCCAATTAGAAAAAAAAAAATAATTCATCATGCCTGGACGTCCTCTTTGGCAGGTAAGGCATTATTTTATTTCGTATGAGTTTCTCTTTGGCGCAGTTTCCCTCGAGAATTATATTTCTCGAATATTCGAATTTTCGAAGTTTCTCAAAATATTATTTTCTCTTTTTTTTATTAGAAATTATGATCGTTTTTATTGCATATTCTCTTTGACAATGTTTGTTGTTTAGGAGGCAATTTAGTTTGGCAAGTAGATGATTTGACAGTTAGTGACGGTCTCACTATTCCCGTGAGTGAGTTTAACGCATAAATACGTTACTCCTTTTGATAGGATCGTGTGCAAAGTTTTTGTTATTACGTTATACCGTGTTACGGAAAATGAGTTCGGGTGCAAATAATGACATTGATTTCCCGCCACGTTGTGTCATTTTCCGAAATATGATGATGATGATGATAATAATAATTTATGACTTTTTCAGTTCAGCGAACTGTGATATTATTATAATGAGACAATACAATTTTCATGTTTCAAAATTTAATAAATAAAAAATAAATAAGTGAATTTTTCAAATTTTTAATACGTAATATTTTATCGAACTGGAAAAAAATTATTTGACCAAACCTGTTGCATCTGTTATCAAATAAATATTTATTTAATTCAAATAATTTTTATTTATATTCATTTTATTTGAATTAAGAATTTTAGTTCTTTCTGTATATGAATCACTCTCTAAATTTGAATTAAAAAAAATGTTTATTAATTTGAATTAGTGACTGATTTTTTGTTTTTGAATTTTGTAAATTTTATTAATGAATAAATTAGTAAAAATAATTATTTATTAGCAAAGTTTACGAATAATTCAAAAGCAAAAAGTCAGTGTCTAATTTGAATTAGTAAGAATGTTTACTAATTTAAATTAGAGACTTTATATTTATAGAGCAATTATAATTTTTGGTTAAAATACTCTCAAGTGTTTAAGTTAAATTTTTTACTTAATTTAAATCATTGATTGACTTCTTGCTTTTAAATAATTAAAAATTTACCGATTCGTTAGTAAAATAATTTTTTTTCTGATAAATCTGGCAAATTTCAACTGATTTGAAAGCAAAGAATCAGTTACAAATCAGCTAAAATTTTTACTGCTTCAAATTTTGAGAGAATTCGAAGCAAATTCCATTTACAATTTAATTGACTCAAATAAATATTTATTTGATAATAGACAAGTAAAAGTTTATTTAAACAAAATAAATTTTTTTCAGTGGACATAATTTTGATTTCAATCAATTTTCTGGTTAGGAAATCTTGTTTTAGTCTTTTTCTAATTTGTTGTGATTTTATATTAAAAATTATTTTTTGAAGTCACTTTAAGTATAGGAACAAAAATAAAGAATAATTTTTAAAATAATTTAAGGAAAAAATATAAAAAGAGGAAAACAGAACAATTAGTCTGGGAAGAAAACAAAACCGATGATATAGATTTAATTTTGATTCGGTAATTTAATTTTTTTTTCTATTTAACTAATATTTTATTAATTATTAAATTGTTATTAGTTACTTCCTGTTATCAATTAGATAGCAAATATATTGATAGGAAAGATTTCATTCTCTTTAAAATTAAATTTGTGATGAAAAATTATAATATTTAATTATTAAACAATAAAAATTTTCTCTGAAATTCAACATTTTAGTAAAAATTGAATCATAAATTTACTATAGTAAGACTATTCAATTTTTTAGTAATTTTTTGCTAAATATTCAGTAAACTTTAGTAATTCGGTAAACTTTACTAAACAAAAGTAATATATTACTAATTTTTAGTAATTGAAACTTAATTAAACTTTAGTAATTCAATAAACTTTACTAAAGCACTAAACTTTATTTAAAAAAATAGTGATATTTCACTAATTGTTAGTCATCGTTCAGTAAAACTTAAGTAAATTTAATAAACTTCAATAATTCAGTAAACTTTACTAAACAAAATAGTAATTTTTTTTCTAATTTGTAGTCACTGTTCATTAAAATTTAATTAAATTTATTAAACTTTAGTAATTCAGTGAGCTTCAGTAATTCAATGAACTTTACTAAAAAAATAGTAAATATTACTAAAAAATTACTAAAAATTTGTGAATGATCCTACTAATGTTATTACTAAGAGTTAATTTAATTAGTGTTTCAATTTTTGGTAATTCAGATTTAGTTGCGTTAAAATATAATTAAATTAGAATAAAATAATAAAACCTTTGCAGGATAGAATAATTTATTTATTTATTAATTCTTTTTTTGAAGAATGAATACTCGAATTAATTTTGATAATTAAACCTAATTAGATAATGAAAGGATTAAGGAACGAATTATTTAGGTGAAGAATTCTATAATTTTTTTCACTGCACCCACTTTTGACAAATGTGGGTTAAATCTATTTTTAATCTCTGACTTTGAACTCATTTTTTTCTGTTTCTAAATTTTTCTCCCCTTTTATTTTCAGTTTTAAATTCATTCTTTTTCTGAATGTAATTATAACTTTGTTTCGGAATTAATTAAAATAAAATAAATGTAATTAAGAAAAATTATTTTTCTAAAGTTTTTCTTTTTTCTTATGATATTTATTATTTTCCATATCTTATCTCTAAAATACTTGCGGCTGAAAAGAAAGTTTACTTCATCTATTATTTTTATTTATTATTTAATAATTAGATTGTAATTTAATAATTATTTTATTTTTTTATTATTATTTTTATTATAATTTAATATCATTATTATTATATAATTGTAATTATAATATGAATAATAAAAACAATAACTCAATATAATTAGAAATAATGAATTGAAAATTATTTTTGTGATCTAAATCAAGAGTTTTTGATGCAAGTTTTAAAATTGAGTTATTTTCAGATATGAGTCATTTCGGCTCCTTGATATTTTCACAGATTTTTCGCTCACACTTTTCTAATTCTGGATGAGCTCTCAACTGAAACGTTTATAATGTGATTCAGAATTCATTCAGTTTCCTAAGAAAATTTTATGAGCATTCAAATCCGTCATGTTTTTAGTCATTTTCTATTTAGATGCAGTTAATCCTGTTTGATTGTTTACCTAAATTTTGCAAATGTTGCATTGAATTGTTTTATGCGAGCCGCGAGTTAAAATTCATTTCAAATGTAGGTTTAAAGTCAGGGGTCAAATAGAGTTAATTGAACTAAAATATTAGTAATTTATACTTAATATTTATGTAATTAATAATTAATTCCTTAATAATTATGTAAAATTATAAGAAAATAAATTCTATTATTCATATTTATAGTGAATTATTAATAATTAATAAGTACAATTTTTTAGAAAGTTTTAAAAGTTTAAAAATAAAAAAAGAATAAAAAATTTACTTTTCTTTAAAAGTTTGTCTCTTCTTTTTTTTATATATATATTCTTTTCGTTTGTTTTTGTTTTCTGTTTGAAAAATTTTGTTTTCAAGAAAAAAATAATAAAAACTAGAAAAAAATTGTGTTGCAGTGGGAAATAAAAATACAATTCTCTTTGCAGATTTTGAGAAAATTATTTTATTCATAATATTTAAACACATAATTGTGCATTAAAAAAGTGGGTGCATAAATATTTTACGAAAGTATGTAAATATTGTATATATTTAAACTAAATAACAAAGTTGTGCTTCAAAGTTTATAAAGTTTTAAACTTAGGTCTAAAATTTTTATAACTTATGTGTATATGAAATATTATGTATTATTAATCTGATTTTAAGAAATCTTTAATAAACATTAACATTGTAAATAGAAAAAATCGTTTTTTTTATGCTAATACATAAAAATTAGTTTTTTGTTTACAATTTGATTTTCGTTTTCAAATTGTTTTTTTCATGAACTGTTTTTTTAAAAACTGTTTTTTAAAAACTCTTTCATTTTAATTTGTTTTTCGCTCAAAAATTGTTTTTTTATAAACCGGTTTTTAAAGACTGTTATTTAAAAACTGTTTTTAACGAATTGTTTTTCGTTTACAAACTGTTTTTTTAAAATCTATTTTTTCGAATTGTTTTTCGTTTGCAAACTTTTTTATAAACTATTTTTTTACAAATTTTTTTTTTGTCTACAAATTGTTTATGCTTGTAAATTGTTTATGTTTGTAAATTATTTATGTTCGTAAATTGTTTTTGTTTGTAAATTAAAATTGTTTATGTTTATAAATTGTTTACATTTAGAAATTGTTTACGTTTACAAATTATTTTACATATATAAATCAAAAAATTTTATCTCGTTGATTAAATTTTCTACATATAAAATTGACTACAATTTTTATTGCACATTATAACTTCATTTTGATTGCAATTCCCTTGGAATTAATCAAAATTCAAGTTTTTCATATATATTATATAAATTCTTATAAAATATATTTACCATTTTTAGTTATTTTTCGAAAATATATCGAAATCTCTGTTGAATAGTATAGTGATGTTTACATAATAGTTTAGACAGATTTCTTCTTTTAATTCTTTAAGACAATAGATGAGAGAAAATTTATACAATTTACATGTGTCGAGTATTTCCAAATCCACCGTGTCCAGATTGACTGGCACCTTTGTTGAAACCCATTTGTAAATTCACTTGACCTTCGCTGGCACGAAGTTGATCTTCAGTGAATGTCCTTTTGTTCTCGTCGGACATTTTTGGTCCTAGAGTTGGTCCATTATATTCGGGATGTTTCTGTGTCTAGATTAGAAAAAGGATTTTTTTTTGTTAATTATTAATTTCGATTCAATTTATTATTGTATTATTGAATAGAAAATTTTTCAGCTTTTTTTGATTTTACTATAAAACAAAAGAGCATAATAAATTCTACCACTGTATTTTTTTGCATTTGCATTATTTCCGTGGATTTAAAATTAGAAAAGTTTAAAATTTAAAAATTTAAACTTTCAATTTAAAAAGTAAAAAATAAATATTTATTTATTATGCAGAAAATTCTGGAAATAAGTATAACATAATTGACTTTTTTCGAATTAATTTGAAATATTGTATTTTTTACTTTGATTTTTTTACACTGAGAGAACAAAATATTTAAATCAATTATTTGAGTACTTGAAGCAAATACCATTTAATTGATTCAATTAAAAATTATTTGATTCAAGTAAATATTCATTAGATAATAGATGAGTAATCTGTTATTTGAATTAAATAAATTTTTTCAGTGTACATAGTTAACCAAAAAATTATATTTTAATTAAACATAAAACTTTTCATTTGCTTTAATTATAAATTGAATAAATAAATAAAATACATTTAAAAACAATTTAAATTACATATAATTTAATTCGAACATATTTTTTTGACTATTTATTTTTTGATTAAGTAAAGTTTTCTCAGTGTAAGGAAACTTTTATATTTTAATCTTTGTTATTATTTATAATTTTTAATGTTCAGTTAAAAATTTATTAAAATATTTGAAAAATTAAGGGATTAAATAAAGAATAGTAATAATAGATACTTACAATTCTTGCCAAAGCAAAAAGGCAGAGAGTAACTTGAGGGATATTTCGCTTTTCGAAGAGATCGGCTGTCTGAAAGATTTCCTCCTGTGGTACTCCGTAGTTTTTGATTGCCGCTTGAAATCTGTTTTACAGATAAATAATTTAATTTATTTTTTGCTTTAAAATTCAAAAAAGTAAATTCAGTTTTAAAAAAAACTATATTAATTATTATAAAAAAAATATTTTATATTATTAATATTAATAATACGGACTTGTAAAAGAAAAAAAGGCTTACAAAAATAGAAAATAAAAATAAATATACTAATATTAATATTTGTAGAAAATATTTTCTAATTAAAATACCTTCTTATTAGTTTTGAGAAATAAAAAAATTTTTGTATATTCAACAATACCTTTGAACGTTTTCCATAAGTTGAAAGTTTGTTCCTTTGGTTTGAATTTTTTTCACCGAATTCGGAGCAAGTTTATTGACAAGTTGGCAGAGAATAACTCCATCCTTTAGGACGTCATCATAATTTCCAGCTGGCAATTTTTCCCCAATAACTTGTTCAATCCAGTTTAGAATCTCAGCTTCTTGTTCCTTATTGCGGGCCTGAAAATTAAATATTATAATTATTCTTTCTGTGATTATTGTAATTTCAATATTTTTATCTATTGAAATTTCACCTCTCAATTATTAATGCTACAAAATTAGCTGTATAGTCTTTAAAAAAAAATTCTATTATAAGGTACAACATTTTCTACATACAACGAGACTCTGTGTCTATGTTTTTTATCTGAATAGTTATTCTCGCAGTTCGTTTTAAAAATGTCCAGTTTAAAAATAGTTTAGAGGTATTCAATTTCCGATGCGAACTCGTAAAAATTAACGAGATACATTTTCGTAATATTCAAATAAAAAATGAATTTGATTTTGTCGTTATAAGATTATTGGTTTTTAAATATCTTCTTTGACTATTACCTAAAAGTAAATTTAATTAAAAATTAGTTATTATCATCAATTAGTTCTTTTTAACTAAATTAAGGCAAATTAAACGAAAACATTTGGACAATGAATAAATTTATAAATTTAACTAATTAAAATTCAGAGAGTACTAATTAAAAGAGTGTGAATTCGTTTATCAATTAAATAGTAAAGATTAAACTAATTTTTATTAGAAAACTATGTACTATATTTGATAGTAAAAATAATTGATAGTACACTTAAAAAATGTATTTGATTGAAATAAACGATTACGAGTCTATTATCAAATACATATTTTTTGCACCAAATAATTTTTATTTAAATCAATTAAATATATTCTTCCTATTCAGTATTTGTTTCAAATGCTAAAATTATTGGTTCAAATACAATTTATTTAACATGAATAAAAATTATTTGATTCGAGTAAATATTTAATTGATAATAGACAAATAATTAGTTATTTTTAATCAAATAAACTTTTTTTAGTGCAAAATTAATTGAAATAGTAAAGTTTCACTATTTTAAATTAGTAAATATTTTACTATTAAATTAGTAGTATTCTACTATCAAATCAGTAGTATATTCTAAATTAGTAAAATTCTGTACAATCAAATTAATAGTATTCTACTAATTAATTAATAGTATTCTACTAATTAATTAATAGTCTTCTACAAAAATACAGTAAATTCATTATTATTTATTTGTTAAATAAATATTATGTAATGAATTTTACAATTACTATTAATATAGTAAAAATGGGGTTAACGTTCAGTGTGTTAAATTTACATTATCTCTTTGATGCAATAGAATTAAAGTGCCATAAGTATAATAGGATCTGGCGCATGATCCTTGTTAACGATAAATTAGTATTTATAGCTGAAGTATGAACTAAGATTTGCATGAAAGGATTACGAATATTCATATGTTGCTATTTTGTAAATGTATAGATGTGTTTCCGAACATTACACGCTTCATGAAATATATTCACACGCATACAAACAAAAATTTATTTAGTCCCGCTTGCGATATTTTGAGAAATGAAGTTTTCCTTCGTATACAGCTGCCAATAATCAACGGGTGATCCTTGCGCAATTTATATGTTGACGTCTTTCACCCTTCCTCCCACCCCATTAAGTCAATATGATTTTCAGAAAATGATCATACATCCTTACTAATCCAACTGTTCAGTAAAATAAGCCTCACAATAAATATATCATTCAAATCTGGTTCATTCGAAAATATTTGCTCTGCTTTTGAAACTTTTGTTGATTCCTCGTCATCTTTGTAAATTGTTGAAGAATATGAAAATTTTTTATTTTTTAAAATTAAAATTATTATAAAAATTGTAATTACTGTACTTTTAAATTATATAATTTATTAATTGTATAATTTTAATTCTTAGAAAAAAAAACGGAGAAAAAATTTATTTGGTTCAAATAACAAATTACTTGTTTATTATCAAATAAATATTTATTTGAAACAAATGATTTTTATTTGAATAAATAATTTCAGTACTTGAAGCAAATAGCATTTAATTGACTTGAAAATTATTTGATACAAAGAAACATTTATTTTATAATAGACAAGTAATCCTTTATTATTTATAATTTTAATTATTATTTCGGTTTTAAGAGAGAAAATTGACTATAAAAGAAAAACAGACTGACATATGCAAAAAAGTAATTTTTTCTTTTATTATTTTATAAAGTGTATACACTTTAAATTTTATTTATTATTATTGGCAGTAAATTTTTATGTACGGTAAATATTTTATAATGTTTACAAAATTTTCTCTTATGCTCAACAATTTATATATTTGATGTCAAAATTTGAATAGCTTGATGAATATTGTTTTTAGCTTACGAGTCATTGCACTTTAGGAAATTTAGAATTTAGGAAATTCTGTTTCACATTTCAAAAATAGACCACACACGTCAGATTTTATTTTCAAAATACAAATATACGTAAAAGTCTTTCTACCTTCTTATGCAATCAACTAATTTATTTTTTGATATTTTTTGACAACAAATTTTTTTCTACTTGAGAGTATTATTATTACATTTTTAATGGTAATAATAATAGAAATAATAATAATTATTATTATTATAATTAATAATAATTATAATAATAATATTTTAATCATAACAATAGCAACAAGAATAATAATGATTATAATAAAAATAATTATAAAAATAGTTATAATACTAAAATTTTAATAATAATAAAATTAAAAATACTTTCGTAATGCTGAATACAATACAAATTTTTTTTGCTTTTTTCATCTCGAACATTATTATATTGATCATTACTTGCTGAAACGGAAATGAAGCTAAAAAAGTTACAGTAATTTCCGGTCCTTGGGAAAATTTTAAAAGCCAACGAAAAATATAGTCATTCCCCTAAAATAGTTTTTCTTTTGTATTTTTCTTTTGCGGGAAATTATTGATTGACAATTTAATATTCTCTCGTTATTTGTACAAAATTATTTCCAACTTCTTTCAACATTTCACAATATTTCTGACAACATTTGTGAATAACAAATTTTCAGAACAGTTTTAAAAATAGTTATTTATGTTGATATTGACTAGAGCGTAAAAATAAATTATTTGTTTTCCGTATAGTGTTTATTAATAACTCGCCGATAACAATAAACAAAGGTTACAACCATTTCGTAATAAAAAATGAAATATAAACAAATAAAATATTAATGAATAAATAATTCATATGATAAGGAATAAAGAAATTCATTTTGTATTAATAAATATGAATCTGTAAAAAGTCGTCCACTAACTCCAATTAGTAAAAATTACTAATTCTCAATAAACTTTTAGTGGAAAGTTACTAATTTTAGTAAATTTTAAATGATAAAATTTTTTACTAATTACTAATTAGAAATTTGTTTAAAAACTTACTTATTGTATGAATTTGACTAATAAGAATAAATTAGTACAATTTTTTATAAAAATTACTAAAAAAATAAATAATAAACTAAATTAAATAAATTACTAATTATTACTAATTAGAAATTTGTAAATAAATTTGCTAATTAATTAATTAAGTAAATAAATTACTAATTATTACTAATTAGAAATTAGTAAATAAATTTGCTAATTAATTTACTTAGCAATTAATTTTTCTAATAAGAATTAGTAAAATTTTTACTATTTTTTACTAATTGGTAATTAGTAAACAAATACTATTTCTGATTAAGACAGTAAAAGAAAACAAGAATACAAAAAATTGTAAAAGTAAACAAAGGAAAATAATTTGAAATTAGATTATTTAAAAAAGATGCAAAAAATAAGATTTTTTACGAACAACAACAAAGTATTCCATAGCTGTAAACAAACATTGCACATTCATTCACAAATATCACGTGCGAGGTATACAATTTCAAAAAAAATTTCCATTATTTTCACTAAATATAATTTTCTCTTTCTTTTTCTTCAAAAATTCGCGCGCGAAAATGAAATTGTAAATTTCAAAACGTACCGGCATTTTTGTTGTGTTGCGGGTTTTGTTGGGTAGAAAATTGAAAAAAAAGGCAAAAACTTTTTCCAACAATCTTGTCGAATAGAGAATGTGAAGACTAAAGTCAGACGGTGAGCGTCGCGTTACTATATGGTGGCATCCCCTCCAAATTCAAATGATCATCATCAGCGAGCTAAAATTTTTGGCACTCTGCCCATTGGGTATTCCCACACCCCCGCACCATTCCAGACACCGACATCAACGACACTCTCTATAATTATTACAAAGTACTTAACACAACGCGAGAATTTTCGTGTTAGTTACAAGTTTTTCAAGGGGAAGATGCATGAGGCCAATGTTACGAGTTGTTTGATGAGAAACTCTTGGTCGCACGTGTAAACCTATTTTCATATATGAGATTGACATTCATACATGTTGCTTGACAGTGACTATACATCATCTCGTCTAATGTCTTTGGGCCTTTTTATGTTTAAAAGAATTGCAAAAATTAAAAAAACGATTGTTAGCAATACAGTTTTTTTTGAGGATATCAAATTGAGACAAAAAACGTATCAAAAATGTTGCTTCGCAACAATTTTAATACGTTTTTTGTCTCAATTTGATATCATCAAAAAAAGTGTGAGAAAAATAATTTAACAAACGAGCGGGTGAGATATAAATCTTATTAGTTTAGAGTGGGTTGAGAAAGACACTTTTTTACTGATTATGCTATAAAATCGTAATTTTTGCATTTTTTTCTCCAACTGGTACTGACAGTTTAGTTATTGCACCCAGAGAAAAGATATTTGACTCAAAACCAACTAGACTTTTTATTTGGTTAAAAAAAAATTTATTTGAAACAAATCAAAAATTTTGTTGCGGTTCTGAGTCAAATATATTTTTTTTCTGGGTGTGTACTTGTGTTTTATCAAATAAATTTTTATTTGAATCAAATAATTTTAATTAAAGTCAAGTAAATTGTATTTGAATCAATAATTTCAGTATTTGAAGCAAAGTTCAGTTAGTTTATTTAAATAAAAATTATTTGATTCAAGTAAATATTTACTTGATAATAGACAAGTAATTTGATTCAAATATTTACTTGAAACAAATAATTTTTATTTAAGTCAATTAAATTGCACACTCAGAGAAAAATTTTGTTTAAACCAAATATATTTAATTTCAGTTAAATAGACGTATATTTGTCACAAAACCAACTAGACTTTTTATTTCTTTTAAATAAAAATTTTATTCGACATAAATAAAACATATTTAAACCAAATAAAATTTATTTGAGCCAAATAAAATTTTATTTAAACCAAATAAAATTTATTTGAGCCAAATAAAATTTTATTTAAACCAAATAAAATTTATTTGAAACAAATAAAACGTCTAGTTGGTTCTGAGACAAATATACCATTTCTCTGGGTGTATTTAACCAATTTTTTCAGTATTTGAATCAAATACAATTTAATTGACTGAAATATAAATTATCTGAGTCAAATAAATTTTTATTTGATAATAGACAACTAATTATGGTTATCTGAATAAAATATATTTTTTTCAAATTTTAAATTATTCATTCAAAGAAATTTTATTTGATTCAAATGAAAAATGTCATTTGAAACAAATGAACAGTTTTAAGTGCACCCAGAGAAAAGATAGATTTGACTCATAACCAATTAGACTTTTTACTTGTTTCAAATAAATTTTATTTGGTTTAAATAAAATTTTATTTGTCTCAAATATACGTTTCATTTATGTCGAATAAAATTTTTTATTTAAAACAAATAAATAACAGTTGGTTCTGTGACAAATATACTTTTATTTGACTCAAATAAATTATATTTGGTTAAAATAAAATTTTTCTCTGTGTGTAGAAAAACACAGAGAAATATTTTATATTTGAATCAAATGAAATTTATTTGAGTTAAATAAAAATAATTTTGTCACAATTTTATTCAAACCAAATATAATTTATTTGAGTTCAATAAAATTATATTTGTTTCAGAGCCAACTTGGTTGTTTATTTGGTTCAAATAAAATTTTACTTAATTCAAATAAAAATGTTATTTGTGTAAAATAAATTGATTTAAATGATTTAAAACAAATAAATAATTTGATAGGCTCTGATACAAATTTAAATTTCTTTAACTCAAATAAATTGTATTTAATCCAAATATAACTTTTCTCTTGTTGTACAGTTTACCAAACATTTGTTTAGTTCACCTAAAAATTTGCTTGAAATGCACACAGAGAAAAATTTTATTTAATCCAAATATATTTTATTTGAGTTAAATAAACGTATATTTGTCTCAGAACCAACTAGACTTTTTATTTCTTTTAAATAAAAATTTTATTTTACATAAATAAAACATATCTTTGAGCCAAATAAATTTTTATTTAAATCAAATAAAATTTATTTGAAACAAATAAAAAGTCTAGTTGGTTCTGAGACAAATACATACCATTTCTCTGGATGTAATTAAAATTTTCATTAATTAGTTAATTTTAAAAAGATTTAAATTGAAATTTTTGTTAAAGTTAAAGTTTCGAAAAATTTTATTTATAATTCTGAAAAAATTAGGTAATTTTTTTCTGCGGAAATGTTTTACTAACATTTTAGTAAAAAAGAATAGAGAAAGATTTAGATTTGAAGAGAAAAAAAAGTGTAGAGAAATATTCATAAAAATTTGAAAGGCTTATAAAATGGATAATCTATATTAGAGTGACATTATCATATTACGCTAAAAGCATTCGATGTTTTCTATCAATAAACCGCGAGATTTATATCTTTTGCCACCAGTTCAACTATATTTTTGTATATAAGTATATTTAAAGAAATTATATTTTGAGCTTCATCGCGTAAAAATTGAATCTTTATTTTTTATTTAATATCATTTTCATATAGTGGTAAAAAAATGTTTCTATTAATTTTCTTATTTTTATTTTAATTCAAACCATTGAAAATTTATACCAATGTATACAATAAAAAAAAAGTGATGGTTATTTTAAGGCAATGAGCAACAAAATTATTATCATTAATTCTGGTAATATAATAATAGTTTATATTGTCCCATTAAATCTTTTTGGTTTAAATTCGAGGAAGTGAAAACATGGAGTATAAAATTAATTTAGTTGGAAAGCTCGTTTGCTTTTAGTTCATAATTAGATTGCAAAATAGGTCATAATATCCGATTCCTATATATGATGTAGATTAGAGTTGCAATTTATTATACATAAAACCTATTAATTAACACCGAAAAAATTTTTTTTTGATTTAAATAACCGAATATTTGTCTTTTATCAAATAAATATTTACTTGAATCGAATAATTTTTATTTAAATCAAATACATTGTATTCTCCCCCAAAAATATGATATATTTATTTCAGAACCGACTAGACTTTTTATTTGTTGCAAATAAATTTTATTTGGTTTAAATAAAATTTTATTTGTCTCAAATATGTTTTATTTATGTCGAATAAAATTTTTTATTTAAAACCAATAAAAAATCTATTTGGTTCTGAGACAAATATACGTTTATTTAACTTAAATAAAATATATTTGGTTTAAATAAAATTTTTCTCTGGGTGTTTAAACCAATATTTTTAGTATTTAAAGCAAATACCATTGAATTGACATGAAAATTATTTGATATAAATAAATTGCTTGTCTGTTATCAAATAAACATTTACTTGAATCAAATAATTTTTATTTAAACCAAAAACATTCTATTTGAACCACTAATTTCAGTTTTTGGAGCAAATACCATTTAATTGACTTAAATAAAAATTATTTAATACAAATAAATATTTATATAACAGATAAGTATGTATTCGTTTATTTGAATCAAATTAATTTTATTTCTCGAGTATAGTTAATTTGTAAATATATTATTAGCATTAATAAATACAATTTTAATTATATATTTATAATAATAATTAATAATTCAATAATACTTATTATTCTCATATAAAAAAATTCACAAAATATTTCGTAAAATTCTTATAAATAAATATTACATAAATATTTTTATTTATTGCAAATTAGAAAAATTTGATAAGTAAAAAATTATTATTTTTTTTTGTAATTTTTATTTTACTCTGAGGTCAAAAATGTCGAAATATTATTTTTTTTTCTCAAGGATTCATTTTTGAATGAATAGTTTTGTAAAATTGTCATAACCCTGGAGAAATTCAAGAACAAACAAGTTGGTGTGTTTTGCAAGAAATAAAGAGTTAAGAAAATTTGTAAATTTGATGGATAAATGCCAAATGAATAGGTCGATAAGCGAACGCGTCGTAATTCCTGGATTCAGGCCATTTTATATTTGTGAGAACATCGCTGAGTTTAGATTCCTTCTTCTTTCCTGATATACTATTTCCAGCTTAATCGTACAAACAGTAAACTTTTAGTATGCAGAAAAAAATTTTCAGTATTTTTTTTCACTTGCAAATGATGTAAAAAAAATGTTAGTTTATATTGTGCAAAAATATAAAAATATAATGCAATTTTTAATTGACAAAAATTAAAATTATCTACTTTTAAATTGTATTTTATAATCATTTTGAATTTATATATCGAATTTAGTAGTTATATTTAATACAAATTATTTACTGAATATTTATTATTACATATTTATTGTAATATTTAATATTACAATATTATAGTAAACTGAAAGAAAATTTATTTGATTCAAATAATCGATTATTTGTTTATTATCAAATATTTACTTGAATCAAACAATTTTTGTAATTAAATGTTATTTGTTTCAAATACTGCGAAATTGAGCCAAATATACAATTTATTTGCCTTGAATAAAATTTATTTGATTCAAGTAAATATTTAAAAATTATTTTAATTATTTTTAATTATTTTTTTAAATTCGTTAAGTTTAATGCGATTTAATTAATTTAATTAACGTGATAACAAAATTTCAATAACAATTGCAAACGAATGTTAAAAATATTTCTTTTTATTTATTCCATCTATATTCAGAAATAATTATCAGAAATGAAATGATAAAGGGGAAATATATTTTTTTTTATTAATAAAGTAGATTACGGGACGTGTTGTAACTTGACGTTCATGATTTCCTAATACTTCATTTATCGAATATGACCGTAAGGAAAGGTTTATCGTGCAAAAGAATACGTGTTTAGCAATATTGCACTGAATTAGTTGTATTCGAATGAAGTTCTCTGTTTAAAATGCGTGGCAGATGTTCATTGAGAGAGGGGGAAAGTTTCCAAGTTCCCCGCCAGAGGTCCTTCTCGTTTATTTTTCTCGCACACGACTCCGCTTGGGCAGAGTATAAGTAGAAGACTGAACGACAGTCTCATCAGCTTTGCGCAGTGGCGATATCGTAACCAATGAGGTTCTACCGAGGTGCGATTATTGCTAGTTGAAAACTTTTACCAATACCCCGCCAAGACGATGTGAAATATCATCGGCTACGGCAATTTTTGAAAGTTTCTACGGAAACTGATAATTCATTCGAAAAATAAAATTTTCTTTCTTGTAGCTTTTTGAATTTTTTTTTATTTTCTTCTTTTTCATTCTTTTCTATTTTTTTTATTCTTTTTATTTTTTCATTCTTTTCTGTTTTTTCTATTCATTTTTTTTATTTCTCTATCTTCTTCAATTTTTATCATTTTCTTCTATTTATTTATTGAAAAAACTTTTACGTCCGAGTTTATTTTATTAAATTAATAGGTTTTTTTTTCGTGTAAAAAGTTATTTTACCTATTAATTTCTATTTATTTATTCTGTAATTCTGTTTTTTTAAAAGAGTAGGATACATTTTTGTTGTTGTTATTTAAATTATTCGTCAATTTGATTTAATTTACTTTTTAAAAAAATTATTTTGTTACGAAAGTCAATAAAAATTATTATGTACACCCGGAAGAAAGATATAATTGACTCAGAGCTTGTTAAATTATTTATTTGTTTGAAATAAATTTTATTTGGTTCAAAAAAAAAATTATATTCGTACTAAGTAAAATTTTTATTTAAAATAAATAATTTAATGAGCTCTGTGACAAATATACTTTTATTTGACTTAAATTATATTTGGTTAAAATAAAACATTATTCTCTGGGTGTAACATTACAAACTGTATACCGTAAATTTTCGAATTAAAAAATAACTAACAATATTCATAATAATAATTAAATTTTTATTTGAAACAAATGAAATTTTATTTAATCCAAATAAAATTTGTATGAAAATAAATAAAAAGTCTAGTTGGTTCTGAGTCAAATATATCTTTTCTCTGGGTGTAATAAAAACACATATAACAGGAATATTAATTTTTGTTTCGTAATTTCTGGTTCTGAAGGTTGACGATTTTTAATTAACTTATTTGTTGGACAAACGTCAAAATTAAATTAATTTCAGTGACGCTTTTAGGTTATTTTAGTAAAAAGTATTTTTTATCCGCACGTAATATACATTCAACGTTCTCATGATAACGCAATAGTCATATTGATAAAGTATAGGACATTTTTCAAATTTCTCAAGATAATAAATTGAAACGTTTCGAAGTTATTTGACAATTTTATTAAATTTTATTATTTCAATTTTTGTTAATTTAAAAATCTAATTAAAAATCCAAAGTAAATGAAATCCAAAAAAGTAAAAAAAAAAAAAATAGTTTCACTTTGGTCTTATTTTTTTGGATTTTTTGTCCTGATCAAAAAGTCCAAAGAAATTAAAAATCCAATGAAAAAAATTAAGATTTTGAAAATAATTGAATTTTTGTAGAGAATTTTATCAAATTTGTTGAAAATAATTGTATTTCTTGGAATAATTGTTTTAAAAATTTTAAAGAACGATTGAAATTTTACTAGAAATTATTTTATTTATGAAAATAATTGAATTTTTGGTGAAGAAATTTTCTATTTATGGAAATAATTGAATTTTTGTGCGGAATTTTATTATTTATGTAAATAATTAAAATCCTGCAATTTTATCATTTTAAATTTCGATTTTATAGTGTAAAAAGTAAAAAAGTGTCTTTTTCACTTTCACTATTTATTTTGGACGTTTTTATTTATTTTGGATTTTTTAACTTTGGACATTTTTATTTTGCATTTTATTTCTTAGATTTTTTGGATTGGATTTTTTGTCCTGTTATCTTCTTATATACATTATTACAAATAAATCCTTTAAATTTATTATTAAAAAATTAACAGTTATTGGTAATCAAATTGAATTCTAGTGAATTATGAGTTAAATTATTTTTAAAGACGCATTTGCACTGAATAATTATTAATTTTATTTGAATAAAATTTTGTTTGATTAATTTTTGTTATTAACTTAAGTAATTTAAATAATCTTTAGAACTTTAATTAAAAAAAAACAAAATACACTGATAAAAAATTTATTTGATTAAAATAATCAATTATTTGTCTATATAATTAATAGACAATTTAAATAACAATTATTTGATTCAAGTAAATATGTATTTGACAATAATTGTCAAATAAATATTTACTTAAATCAAATAATTTTTATTTAAATCAATAAATTACTTCCTCATAAAGGAAGTATTTTTTATTTGATTTGGTTCAAATACTGAAAAATTAGTTAAAATACAATTTAATTGACTTAAATATAAAAATTCTTTGATTAAAGTAAATATTTATTTGATAGTAGACAAGCAATCGGTTAATTGAATAAAATAATTTTTTTTCATTGTATTTATAATTTGTAAATTATTACTGATAATTTATTAAATATTTATTTTTAGTTTATATTTAATATTTGGAAAATATTTTTAGGTTGCAGGAAAGCGTGAACCTGAACAAGAAGCGGAAGCTCAACAATGGATCGAAAGAGTTATTGGAGAGAGATTTCCTCCTGGTGAGTTTTTTTTTTATTTATTACATTTTTATTTTTTTCAAATCGATACTAAAGTTTATAAAATGATCTCTCTAAATTTGAATCAATTGTATAAAATTTTAATCGATTTGAATCGGTGACTGTTTTTTTTAAATTTCAAATCAGTTAAAATTTACTGATTTATCAGTAAACAAATTTTTTTACTGATGAATAAATTAATAAATATAAATTTTAATTAATTTGAAAAAAGACCATCATAACAAAAAAAAAATCATTAATTTTATTAATTTTTAGCAAATTTGAAAGCAAAAAGGAAGTCATATCAGTAAAAAAAATTTTAACTTTTTAAATCAGTTGTTATTGATTAAAATGTTAAAATTTGAACTGATTTAAATTTGGAGAGGGAACCGAAAAATATTTATCGATTCGCTACATAAAAATTTAAAATTATTATAATTTTTATAGCTTCTTTTTAATATTTTGAAAAAGTCTTTGAATATATTTTACAAAAATACAGAACTTGAATTTTTACCAATTTTTACGAAAGTGAAGGCGCGAAATCGAAATCGGAAAGAGTATTATCGCTCTCAAAGTGATAAGGCTTTCTAGAACGTGATTGGACGAAGTGTAACATATTGATTTTCGCACCCTCTGAAAGCACCCCTATAGTTATATTGATATTACACCCCCGCTGGTAGATAACTTCGCTATCGTATGGAATCCTGTTCGTCGGAGGCAGAATAGTACTGCAAGCCCTTTGATTATTACAAGTTGTAGTCCGTCCTTCAATTAGCCAATTAAAATTCAAGCCATTGATCTTAAAGCCCATACGTATGTACAAGTGTTGATAAATTTTATTTTTTTTCCCCCAATTTTATAGAGCGAGACAAAAAAAAATGTCTGATTTGAAAAAAATAGTAAATTTTTATTGTTAATATTTATTTGTCAATGGTAAATAATTAATTTACAAAATATTTATTTAAATATATTTATTTGAATAAATATATAATGATTTTTATATCGTAAAATAATTTATATATTGACAAATCTTTTCTTTAATGTTACTGGTAATTAAGATTTTCTGTTATCCGGATAAAAAGGTTTCTTTTTTTTCTCACTGGGAGAAATGGATTTTGTTTAATATATTTAAAATATATTGACGTGTCAGAATTGAGGGAGGTTTATAAATTCCTGATCGTAAACATGTGAAAAATATATTGGGTTATTATCATCCCCCAAGAATTTTCAAGAGACGATGAGATATTTACTCTTCAGTGGCATAAAATCCCGATAAAGACGTCAAGAAGTGTGACGTCGGAAAGGTTAAATGTCTTTAGGGCATGTTTCAATTTTCTATTTTTAAAATTTATTTTTATTTTTTTATTCTTTTCTATATCAAATATTTCACAGACAGAAACAAATTTATTTGTTAGAAATAAATTTTATATGGTTCATATTTAAAATAATGTTTTTTTTCCATAAAAATATCTATTTTTGACAAATTTCATTTGGTTCAAATAAAAATTTTATTTCTGTCGGATAAATCTTTCTTTTAAAAAAATAAAGATTCTACTTGGCCTTGAAACAAGTATGAACTTTAATTTGAATCAGATAAATTATATTTGGTTTAAATGCAATTTTTCAATGCATCTGAAACACATTTTTATTAGACCCAGAGAAAAATATTATTTAAACCAAATATATTTTATTTGAGTTAAATAAACGTGCATTTGTCTCAGAACCATAATTAGACTTTTTATTTCTTTTAAATAAAAATTTTATTCAACATAAATAAAACATATATTTGAGCCAAATATAGAATTTTATTTAAACCAAATAACATTTATTTGAAACAAATAAAAAGTTTATTAATGTCGAATGAAATTTTTATTTAATAGAAATAAATAACCTAGTTGGCTCTGAGACAAATATACATTTATTTAACTCAAATAAAATATATTTGGTTTCAATAAACTTTTTCATTAGGTGTATTTTTATCAAATAATTTTTTATATATGTCAATTAAATGGTATTTGATTGAAATACACACCCAGAGAAATGGTGTATTTGTCTCAGAACCAACTAGACTTTTTATTTTGTATCAAATAAATTTTATTTTGTATCAAATAAATTTTATTTGGTTTAAATAAAATTTTATTTGACTCAAATGTAAGTTTTATTTATGTCGAATAAAAATTTTATTTAAAACAAATAAAAAGTCTAGATGGTTGTATAGATGGTTATATACGTTTACTTAAGTCAAATAAAATGTATTTGGTCTAAATAATATTTTTCTCTGGGTACAGTTGAAATAAAAGTTATTTGATTTAAATAAATATTATTTGATTCAAGTAAATATTAATTGATAAGAGACAATTTATTTCTATTAAATATAATTTTTATTCAAGTCAATTAAATATTATTTTCATCAAATAGAGAAATTCTTGGTTTAAATAAAATTTATTTGATTTAAATAAAAGTTATTCATTTGAAGTAAATATTTATTTCATTTATGTAAATGTTTATTTGATAAACCCAGAAAAAAGTTTAAATAAACTAATTATATTTTACTTGAGTTAAATAAACATATATATATTTGTCTCAGAACCAACTTTATTTTGTTGGTACAAATTTATTTGTTTTAAATAAAAATTTTATACAGCATAAATAAAACTTTTATTGGAACCAAATATAATTTATTTGAGTTAAATAACGATTATATTTTTCAAGAAGCCTAATAAATATTATTTGTTTTAAATAAAAATTTATTTCGACACAAATAAAATTTGTATTTGAATCAAGTAAAATCCTATTTGAATTAAATAAAATTTATTTGAAACAAATAAAAAGTCAAGTATATATATCTTTTTTTCTAGTTGTAATAAACAAATAACTTTCAAGTCAATTACACCCAGAGAAGAATTTTATTTAAACTAAATATATTTTTTTTGAGTTAAATAAAAGTTTATTTGTCTCAAAGACAACTAGGATATTTATTTGTTTTAAATTATAATTTTTTTAGACTTAAATAAAACTTTTATTTGAACTAATTAAAATTTTTTATTTAAATCAAAATTTATTTGAATCAAATAAAAAGTCCAGGTGTCTCTGAGTTAAATATATCTTTTCTTTTGGTGTAAATGGTATTTGCTTCAAATAGTGAAATTTTTGTTCAATTTCAATTTATCTGGTTTAAAAAATATGGTTTGATTCAAGTAAATATTTAGTTGACTATTAGACAAGTAATTTATTTATATAAAATTAATTTTTGATATGATAATTAAATGGTATTTGTTTGAAATACTGAAATTATTAGTTTAAATAAAATTAATTTGGTATCAATTAAAGTTATTTGATTATGGTGTAAATAGTTATTTGATAATAGACAATAGTAATCGAATGCTTGAGTCAATTAATTTTTTTATCAGTGCGTAGGGCAATTATCTTTATTTTCCTACTTTTATTTTTATTATTTTAAAAAATCAAATATCGAAAGATTTGAATTTTGAATTAAATTTGAAATTTGAATTGCGGGTATAAAGTATATAGATAAACGTTGAGTGCAGGAAAATATAATAGAATACACGCGGTGAAAGGATATATAAATGGTACGTGTGCTATAAAGAAAAGGGGACAAAATGTATATATAGAGAGAAGAGGGATGAATGAATGTTCCACCCCTGAATGCGCTCTATCTAGAGGGGATGATTTCCCTCCTTTATGTTATGCTTCCCTATCAGAACGCGCGCTTCGTTACGTCACCCTCGTAAAATCGCACGTGAAATTTGTAGGACACATTCAACCCCTACTGTTAACATAGAATCCTGATGTTCTAAACATGCCGAGCGTCGACGCAATCGACGTTGTCGTAATCGAAATGTTATCACAAAATGAAAGCCAGTCAATTTTCTCATATCTCAATGCCGCCGCGCACATTCAGATATAGGAGCATTATTATTATTCTCACTCTTTTTCTTCTTCTTTAAAATAATAATGTCTTGTAAAAACTAATGTGAAAAATTGATAACAAGAATAAAAGTTGATAAAAAGAATTTGATAAAAATTACTTCTGATTGGTATGAGAAATATTAACATGTTTGTTGAAATTTTAAACTACTTTAAAAATTATAATAGGGATATAGTACAACTAGTATTGAATATTATGAAATTGTTGTTATTGTTAGGTAAATGTTAGTTAAAAAGTATATGTTATTAATATAGTTCTAATATCAATATTCATATTCCTGTGAGAAAAAGAAATTTTGTGGTTTAATTATTTATTTATTTTCGATAAATTCTAGGAGAAAAAGAAGAAGAAGAATTTTAATGTGCTTTTCTTGATATGATATAAAAAAAATTATGGTTTCGGAATTTTGTGTTATGAACTAATGAGGCTCTACCTTTAAACTGGCATCCTGGTGGTAACGAAGATAGAATGGAGGTGGCCAAACGACTAAGCCACCCCCACTCATTAAGTTCGCGAATCCCCTCTAGAAAGTTCATCCTCACCTCTGACCTCAGAGGGGGTGGGGATTCCTTTGAAAACGGAAAGCTCCCACGATGGAGTGACCTCCTGGTTTCCCTTGATCGATCACGCATCAGCAGTCGCACCTGACATGCACCCAGAGAAAAATATTATTTAAACCAAATATATTTTATTTTACTTAAATAAACGTATATTTGTCTGAGAATCAACTAGACTTTTTATTTGCTTTAAATCAAATTTTTATTCCACATAAATAAAACATATATTTGAGCCAAATAGAATTTTATTTAAACCAAATAAAATTTATTTGAAACAAATAAAATTTTATTTAAACTAAATAAAATTTATTTGAAACAAATAAAATTTTATTTAAACTAAATAAAATTTATTTGAAACAAATAAAATTTTATTTAAAATAAATAAAATTTATTTTAAACAAATAAAAAGTTCTTTATTTTATTCTTTATTAAATTTTTAATTAAATTTTTTAAAACAAATGTTTTTTATACCTTTTTCTTCGCCTAGAAAAAGATATATTTTTTAATTATTATAATAACTCTTTGATTCTACACTCAGAAGAAACATGTTTATTTGACTCAGATCCTGTTACACTTTATATTTCGCATAAATAAATTTTATTTATGGTTCAAATAAAAATATTACTTATCAGGAAAAAATTTTTTATTTAAAATAAATAAATAATTTTGTAGGCTCTGATAGAAATAGGCCCAGAAAAATGATATAATTGACTAAGAGCCAACTAGACTTTTTATTTGGTTCAAATAAAATTTATTTGAAACAAATAAAAAATTTTGTTGGGGTTCTGAGTCAAATATATTTTTTCTCTGGGTGTATACTTGTTTATTATCAAATAAATATTTACTTGAATCAAATAATTTTAATTAAAGTCAAGTAAATTGTATTTGAATCAATAATTTCAAGATTTTTGAAGCAAATTCCAGCTGGTTTATTTAAATAAAAATTATTTGATTCAAGTAAATATTTACTTGTTGATAGACGAGTAATTATGGTTATTTGAATCAAATATTTACTTAAAACTAATAATTTTTATTTAAGTGAATTAAATTATTGTACACCCAGAGAAAAGATATCTTTGACTTCGAACTAACTATAGACTTTTTATTTGTATCAAATAAATTTTATTTGATTTAAATAATTTTATTTAGTTTAAATAAAATTTTATTTGGCTTAAATAAATGTTTTATTTAAGTCGAATAAAATTTTTATTGAAAACAAATAAAAAGTCTAATTGGTTTTGAGACAAATATACGTTTATTTAACTCAAATAAAATATATTTGGTTTAAATAAAATTTTTCTCTATAGGTGTAGGTTCTGTAAAAAATAAACTTTTATATTTGTCTCAAAATTTGTTTTTAACTAAGTCAAATTTGGCATATTTGATTTATCTTTGAAATTTTGATTAAAACAGTCGAATATTAATTTCACGAATTTATACAGTAAATAAATAGTTGATTCAAATAACAGACGACTTGATTGAATCAATAACTTTAATATTTTTAAAATAAATACCATTTAATTAAGTTAAGAAAAAATAATTTGATGGAAATAAATATTTTTTTTAATAATAGACAACTAATCGTTTACTTGAAACAATTAATTTTTTTCTCCAGTGAAATAATATATAAATATAATATATATTCTGGTGGGAATAAAATAAATTAAGCTTCCACCCCTACCAAAAGCTGAATAGACATCTCCTTTCTAGTATGCTATCCGTATAGTTGTAGCTTTTTGATGTTTCTGCCCGGTTTAAGTGCCTCCTTTGATGTTGTTTAATCTTTGTGAATTTTCAGTGACGTGACGTAACTGCATTCTGCTATAAAAAGAGAATTTCAAATGGTATTTTTAAACAGGACTTTTTTTATATCATTCAAATTGCAATTTTTTTTAAATACATTTTTGTTAATGTTATATTTTTATTAAATATTATTTAATAAAAAAATTTGTTATTAAAATATTGTAAATAGTTGGTATTTTTTTATAATTGAAAGAAAAACTGAAAATTTAATGTTCGAATACTTTTATTATATATACATCTATGACGTCGAAAATAGATTCGGTTAAAAACTCTCATCAGCTTTTTCTTAATTGGGTCAAAATTCGTAAAATTTTCACAGAAAATAAAAAGTATTTTTTTTTAAATCGAAATGTTGAAAAAACATTTCTATTTAGCCTTAAGAATGTGTCCACCAAAAAACAGAAAAAAAATTATTTTTTAAAAAAGTTATTGCAAAATTAATTTTTTTGCAACTTTTTGAACAAAATGTTATTTCTCCTAAATAAATGAACCGATTTAAATGAACCAAGCGGGAATATAAAGGAGAGAAAATATACTTTTGTTTCGAATTAGAAAATGTTTAAAAAGTTTATTTTTTAATAATTATTTAATAAATTTTTTATAAACAATTAATTTTTTTTAATCTTCTGCGCCTTTTAAAAATTTTTAAAAAATATTAACATTCACTTAAAACTATAAGAAATCAAAATCCGTTAAGAAAATTTTGGAGCAACAATTATTTTAAAAGTTACAATGAAAATTATATTGAACGGAGATGCGATTTTGATGATTTTCAGAATAAAAACATTATTTTTAACTACGAAATGAACAAAACACTATCAATTTAACATTTTTATTTAATTATATAACCATAAAGATTGATAAAAATGATCAAAAACTAATTTCAGCGTTGATGCACTACACCGGGCCAATATAATTTTCATTATAACTTATAAAATAATTGTCGCTCCAAAATTTTCTCAACGGATTTTGATTTCTTATAGTTTTAAGTGTATGTTAATATTTTTTTAAAATTTTTAAAAGGCGCAGAAGATTAAAAAAAATTAATTGTTTATAAAAAATTTATTAAATAATTATTAAAAAATAAACTTTTTAAACATTTTCTAATTCGAAACAAAAGTATATTTTCTCTCCTTTATATTCCCGCTTGGTTCATTTAAATCGGTTCATTTATTTAGGAGAAATAACATTTTGTTCAAAAAGTTGCAAAAAAATTAATTTTGCAATAACTTTTTTAAAAAATAATTTTTTTTCTGTTTTTTGGTGGACACATTCTTAAGGCTAAATAGAAATGTTTTTTCAACATTTCGATTTAAAAAAAATACTTTTTATTTTCTGTGAAAATTTCACGAATTCTGACCCAATTGTAAAATTATTTTTGATTTTTTTTAAAATATGGATTAATCAAAATAGTTATTAAATTTAAAAAAAGTTTTTTTTTACAATTTACACATATTTTTGACTTAGAGCCAATTCTAAACAAAATTATTAGCAGGAATTCAATTATTTTCAAATTTTTTTATAAAATTCTTCAAAGAAATTTAATTATTTTCAAAACATTCAAATAAAGTACTTCAAAAGAATTCTATTATCTTTTCAAAAATATCAAAATTCTTGGTAAGAATTCAATTATTATTCAATATTCAATTATTATTGAAAAATTTAATACAATTCTTAGCAAGAATTCAATTATCATTATAAATAACAAAATTTTTCGCAGAAATTCAATTATTTTCAAAAATGACAAAATTCTTAGCAGGAATTCAATTATTTTCAAAAATAGCAAAATTTTTATCAGGAATTCAATTATTTAAAATTTTTTTTACCTAATTCTTCAAAGAAATTCAATTATCATTATAAATAACAAAATTCTTCGCAGAAATTCAATAATTTTCAAAAGTATCAAAATTTTTAACATGATTCAATTATTTTCAAACACTTCATAAACTTCTTCGGAAAAATTGGATTATTTTCAAAAATTTCATAAAATTCTTCGCAAAAATCCAATTACCTATGTTTAAAAATTTATAAAAATTCTCGTCAAAATTTCAATTATCTTTATAAATAATAAAATTTTTCACCGAAATTCAATTATTTTACAAAACTTTAATTAAATTCTTGTCAAAATTTCAATTATTTTCAAATGTTTTCTAAAACTTAATGATTTTCAATATCTACTATTTCAATAAAATTTTTCAAAAGAATTCCATTATTAAAAAAAAAAAAATTGAATAAAATTCTACGCAAACATTGAATTATTTTCATAAATAATAAAATTTTCTACAGGAATTCAATTATTTAAATGATAACTTTTTTACAGGGATTCAAGTATTTTTATAAATAATAAAATTCTTTTAGGAATTCAATTATTTTCATAAATAATAAAACTTATTGCATAATTTCAATTATTTTTAATGCAATTTGAATCAAATTCCTCGAAAAATGTAATTATTCTTAAAAATTTTATTAAAATTCGTCCAAAGAATTTAATGATTTAAAAAATTTGTTGATAACATTTTTTATGAGAATTTTTAATTTCAAGAAACATGAAATTAATAAATTATTTATTTTTGTATTTAAACAATTAAATTCTTGTCGAATTTTCTAATAAAAATTGATTTTTATTTCATAAAAATGAATTTCAGTTAAAATTTTAGATTATAATTAAATATTACAAGCATTATAACGTGGATTTTTAGAAATTATTAAATTTTGTAAAAGTTTCAAATTAATTTAATTGAAATTCTTAATTTTTCATATTTTTGACAAACAATTCTGTAGAATCAATTCTTTTTTAAAAGTTTAATAGAATTTTTATTGAAATTATTTCAAGTTTTTATTTTTCAATATATATTTAATTGCAGAATTTCCGAATAATTGAAATTTTGTAAAATTGAATTGTAAACGAATGAATTTGAAAATTCTCAAAGAACTTTTTTTTAAATTATTAAAAATAATAGATTTATTGAAGAATTTTAGTTAAAAACACTGGGATAAAATATAATTTTAGAGAAGTTACAAATTATTGCAGAAATTCAATTATTTTCAAGAGTAATAAAATTCTTCTTAAGGATTCAATTATTTTTAATAATAATAAATAACTCATCGCAGTGTTTCAATTATTTTTCATACAATAATTATAATTGAATTCCTTGAAAAAAGTAATTATGTTCAATGCAATAAGTTTTAATAAAATTCGACAAAAGAATTCAATTATTTAAAAATTTGTTAATAAAATTCTTTAATTGAATTGAATTTTGAGAAACATTCAATTATTTAATAAATTATTTACTTTTGCATTTAAACAATTAAATTCTTGTAGAATTTTCTAATAAAAATTTATTTTTATTTCATAAAAATGAATTTCAGTTAAAATTTTAGATTATAATTGAATATTAAAAGCAATATAGCGTGAATTTTTAGAAATAATTGAATTTTATGAAATTAATTTTTTTGAAAAAGTTTAATTGAATTTTCTTTTATATTATTTGAAGGTTTTATTTTCTAATATGCATTTAATTAAAGAATTTAGGAATAATTGAAATTTCGTGAAATTGAATATTGTAAACAAATGGATTTGAAAATTGCCAAAGAACTTTTTCGAAAATTATTAAAAATGATAGATTTAAAGTAAAATTGTAGTTAACAATTTTTGAAAATAATAATTGAATTGAAATAATGAAAATAATTTTGAAGAAGTATAATATTCTCATAATGTAAAATAATGATTTTATTACTTGGTCATCTTTAATTGTTATAAAATATGAAGAAATCGATCACTCCGAGTCGAAGACTCGGAGTTATCGATATCTTCATGTTTTATAGTTATAAAAAATTTAATGAACTAAAATTTGATTCATTGTAAAAAATAACACCAAAATTGATTATATAAATCTTTTTTGGTGTTAATTTAATCTGCAACACTTTTTAATACCTCACGATTTACTGTGATTGCGCAAATATCCCATTTCTTGTTTGAGATTATTCGTATTTTTTCCAGTTCAAATTAAAAACCTCAAGTAGCACAGAATTCTACTTTATCCTTCGTGGAAAATTTAAACAATTTAAACAATTGTTTATTACTAATTTACAATTATGAATATTTACTTATAACTTTTTTCAAAAAAATTTTCCAAATTTTCCAACTGTATCGAAATATAAAAATTCGATTGAAATCAACAGAAAGAAGAAAACATTTTTAACAACATTTCTGCAGAAATAAATCAATTGTAGAACATTTACCATTTCATGGTCAGAGTTGAAAGTTACTGCTGCTGCGTGCAATGTGTCAAGTGAAGTGAATATCGATTTTCCGTCACTCGTTCATCATTGTACGTCGTAAAGACTAGAGAGGATCAGGGCCGCAGAGTAAGAACCCTAATATTTTCTCCTATATGCGTATTTAGCGCAATAATATCAGACAGCAATTATATTCAGAAAATTAGTCGTGAGCCATGAGTGGCATTTATTCCTTGTCTGACATCTGTCCGTCACGACGGCGCAAGGCGCCCCGAAGCACCAGGGCATCAGCAGACGTTTGAGGGATTTATAGGGTGTTCTAACATGACGTAGATTCTCGTTGGATCAATGAATAGTTCGCGCCTCTTTCAGCAACGCAATTGTGTCCGAAATCTCCCAACTCTTTTCCTATTCATTCTTCCCTAAGAACAAAAAGAATACATTGATTTTATTTAATTCAAATATAAAGTTTCTTCCTTCTGATACAATATATCAAGTGGCTAAACTAATATTTCAGAAAAAATAAAGTATCAATTGATTTTTTTTTTAATTAATGTTATTCATCTAATAAAAAAGCACTAAGCATACTTAAGGTAATTTTTAAACATTTGGATTTTTCTTTACTTTTGTTAACGATTAATTTTCGGATCAAAAATATAGTCTGTAATTCGAAGCAATAATTCTCTTTGTATTATAATTCGACACCCCGAGTATACCGAGGGGGAATATATATTTCGCTGTCACCCTTTCGACTATTGTAATAAATTAAAAGTCAACTCCATAGTGTATGAATAAAGTGTACCGATGAGGGAATTTGTCTCTGAAAATAAAGGGATTATTATGGATGAAATTTTGATTAATTTTGAGGAAAATATTTAAGGTTGTAGCATTTACGAAATAATTTTCATCGACATTGTGAAACGTCACTCATTCTGGACGACAGCTCGTCACGCGATGTCACGAAAACTCGTTCGTATTAGGATAACAACGACTCGTAGTAGATAGATTTATGGGCACATACATAATACTTCAACGTAGAGAGAACTTCCTGTTACTCTTCCTTCTGAATTCTTCGAATCATTCTTAAAATTTTCTGTTAAGAAATTGAAAGAAGAAATGAATGCCTATACTTTTATGCCAATGATGAAATGAACGATTGAAAGACAAACCTTCAGGTGTCAACCGCACGTCAAATGTTCGTCAATGACGTCACTTTGAGACAAGCATATCAGGATTACAGCCCCGGGCAGATTTACGAGCAGAAGCAACAGGTGAAATATGCCCACGTGCACATTTTATGTACTAGTCCTGTGTTATCAGGAAAAAATGCTCTCCCTGTAGATGCTGTTATTTATGGGCGCGAGTATTTTGCCTTTGAAATTGTATTCAGTTGGAGGTATTATATAGGGAAATTTATTGTGGAATTATTTTTGAGGGAAAATGATAATTTATTATATTGGAAACAATTTGTTTTTAAGTAAAAAACAAGTTTTTAAACTTGACGGATTATATTTGGGCTACAAACGAATTAAAAAATTGTGATGCAGTTTTTTTTATGCGCACGCAGAAAAAAGATTTCTGGGTGACGAATTAAAAAATTGCGATTGTATTCTTTCGTATACATTTTAAAAATTGCGGCTTAAAATTATATGGAAGTGACGTTAACTGATAATTAATGATAAAAAAGGATAGAAAATGTGCCTTTGTGGACAAGAAATTAGTTTTGTTTTGATACAAATTGCAGAAAATATATGACAACATGTTTTTTGTTTGTCGAGTTGTATTCGCTTTGAATTATATATATAAATGTGTGTATAAACCGACACAGCACGTAATATTCATGCTCTCTAAATTTGAATCAGCGAAGCGTGCGAGCTAACTGTCAGCTATTATAATATATAAACGCTGTCGGAATCAGCAGAATGCATTGTAAAAAATTTTGCGAATATTCACAAACTTCTTTTGCATTTTAAAAAGAGAAAAAAAGAAGAATTGTTAAAATATAGAACATAACTATACTGTTATTGATCTAACAACATCCTTTATTGTTATAACAAAATTTTTCGTTCCCTATGCAGAGAAATGCAAAAATACGTTTATTTAACTCAAAATATATTTGATTTAAATAAATTTTTCTCTGGGCGTATTTGAAACACTATAATTTCAGAATTTGAATCAAATGAATCTTTTTTCAGTGTAACATCCAACAAACGTATAGGTATAACTAATTTTTTAGTGAAAAATGACTAATTTTTTATTAAAAATTAATACACCCAGAGAAAAGGTATATTTGGATCAGAATCAATCAGACTTTTTATTTGTTTTAAATGAATTTTATTTTTTCAAATAAAATTTTATTCGGCTCAAATATATTTTATTTGAGTTAAATAAACGTATATTTGTCTCAAAACCAACTAGACTTTTTATTTCTAATTTCTTTTAAATAAAAATTTTATTCGACATAAACAAAACATTTATTTGAGCCAAATAGAATTTTAATTAAATCAAATAAAATTTATTTGAGACAAATAAAATTTTATTTAAACCAAATAAAATTTATTTGAGCCAAATAAAATTTTATTTAAACCAAATAAAATTTATTTGAGCCAAATAAAATTTTATTTAAACCAAATAAAATTTATTTGAAACAAATATACCGCAATATATACGTTTATTTAACTCAAGTAAAATATATTTGAATAAAATAAAATTTTTCTCTGGGTGTAAAACAATTTATTTGATTAAAAAAATCATCTACACACAGAGAAAATTTTTTATTTAAATCAAATATATTTTATTAAAGTTAAATAAACAAACATTTGTCTCAGAGCCAGCCATGTTATTTATTTATTTTACATAAAAATTTAATTCCACCTAAATAAAAATTTTATTTGGACCAACTATAAAATTGATTTGAAACAAATAAAAAGTCTAGTTGGCTACAAATATATCTTTTGCACTCAGAGAAAAAGTGTGTTTAGTTCAGAACCAACTAGACTTTTTATTTGTTTTAAAGCAATATCTTATTTGGTTTAAAAAAAATTTTATTTGGCTCAAATATATGCTTTATTAAGATCGAATAAAATTTTTAATTTAAACAAATTAAAAGTGTACGCTGAAAAAAAAATTTATTTGATTCAAATAATTGATTCATTGACTATTATGTTATTAATTAAATATTTAATTGAATCAAATAATATTTATTGGAGTCAGTTTAATGGCATTTGAACCAATAATTTTAGTATTTAAAGCAAATACCATTTAATTGATAATACACCCAGAGAAATGGTATATATATTTGTCTCAGAACCAACTAGACTTTTTATTTGTTGCAAATAAATGTTATTTGGTTGAAATTAAATTTTATTTGACTCAAATATATGTTTTATTTGTGTCGAATAAAATTTTTATTTAAAAGAAATAAAAAGTGTAGTTGGTTCTGAGACAAATATACGTTTATTTAACTCAAATTAAATATATTTGGTTTAAAAAATATTTTTCTTTGGGTGTAGTCAATTAATCTGTTATTTCAATCAAATAAATTTCGAATAAAAATTTTATTTAAAACAAATAAATAACCTAGTTGGCTCTGAGATAAATATACTTTTATTTAACTCAAATAAATCATATTTGGTCTAAATGAAATTTTTCTTTGGGTGCACCCAGAAAAATGGTATATTTGTCTCAGAACCAACTAGACTTTTTGTTTGTTTGAAATAAATTTTATTTGGTTTAAATAAAATTTTATTTATCTCAAATATATGTTTGATTTGTGTCGAATAAAATTTTTATTTAAAAGAAATAAAAAGTCTAGTTGGTTCTGAGACAAATATACGTTTATTTAACTCAAATAAAATATATTTGGTTTAAATAATATTTTTCTCTGGGTGTGTAAGTAAAAAAAATTCCTATTTTTCTGGGTGCAAATATAAATTATTTGATTCAAATAAAATTTGACTTTGGGTGTAAGTGAAATTTACCTTTTTTCTGTGTGCAAATATATTTTATTTCATATAAATAAAAATTATTTGATTCAAGTAAATATTTATTTGATAATATAGTCAAGTAATCATTACTAGAATCAAATAAATTTTTTCTAGTGCCCACACCCAGAGAAATGGTCTATTTGTCTCAGAACCAACTAAACTTTTCATTTGTTTCAAATAAATTTTATTTCGTTTAAATGAAATTTTATTTGGTTTAAATAAAATTTTATTTAAACCAAATATATGTTTTATTTATGTCGAAAAAATTTTTTATTTAAAAGAAATAAAAAGTCTAGTTGGTTCTGAGACAAATATACGTTTATTTAACTCAATTAAAATATATTTGGTTTAATTAAATTTTTTTTTTTTTTTTTTATAATTTGGTTTATTTAAATCAAATATATTTTATTTGACTTAATTAAACGTATATATATTTGTCTTAGAGCCAACTACGTTATTTATTTGTTTTAAATAAAAATGTTATTCGGCATAAATAAAACTTTTATTTGAACCAAAGAAAATTTTATTTAATCCAGATAAAATTTATGTGAACCAAATAAAACGTCTCGTTGATGGTTCTGAGTAAAATTGATATTTTCTCTGGTTGTGCATCCAGAGAAACTTTTTACTTAAACCAAGTAAATTGAGTCAAATAAAAGTACGCACAAAGTCTACTAAACTATTTATTTGTTTTAAATTAAAATATTAATATTTTTTCTCTAAAATGAAAAATTTGTTGGCCCAAATAAATAATTTTTTTTTTAAGGGAAATAAAATTTCTATTCGAAGCAAATAAATTTTTATTAGCTTATGAGACAAATATATCATTTCTCTTCGGGTGGAGTTATAGCAATTAACTCCTGGCTACATAAATCATTGAAATTTTCGCGATTCCCCCAGTGAAATGGACTGTAAATCATCAGTGGAATTCAACTAATTGAAATATAGCCGCAGATGTTAATTACCTCCGCAGCTTTACTCTCACAAGTGAAAATTTCAATAATTCAGAAATTAAAATTAGGATGAAGATTAAATTTTTTTTTCTCAGTTATGAAGATGAAATTTCCATATTGAATTGGTGGTCAGTGGTACACAGGTATCCGGATTGAAGAAAGGAGTCTGCGTAATAGTCTTGGTACTTGTTGCTTCTAGGAAAGGTCGTAAATTCGGATGCAGGATGTTGCCCTGGTTCAAACCTTGCCTTTGACGTCTTTATGACGTGAGGTTGACATTTAATCAATACTCTTGTCACGCAAGCGTGGCACCTCTCCGGTACGTGAAACCAATTTATCAACTTCAGAATTCTCTCACGAACATGAGTTGACACAACGAGATGCGAACGAAATTTCATCTCCGTTTACTTTCATTATAAGAGAGGGATCTAATTTATTTCCGATTTCGTAAATATTGATTAGTGTTACCCCCGAGAGAAAAGAAGATATATAGTCGGGGACTTGATTTCTCATAAATAGAGAATAGTGAAATAAATCCTTTCAAGGGATTTGAATAAAAATCGATTATTTCTCTGTTTGGTCCTGTTGGTAATATTTGTTTATTATTTTCAAGCTCGTGTAAATTTATTGATTTCGATTTATTGTTTTCGATAATATTCAGTATTTATATTGGTAGTAATCGCAATCTTCATCTTTGCATTATACTTTCGAGGGGTAGAAATTAAATTAAATGTTTAACTTTTTCAAAATAAAATTATTTTGAAAAAAAAACAACAAAGTGTCCATTTGTTCATTATTATCAGAATGTGTTTATTTTTCTCATTCAAATAATAAAACTCGTTCTCCTGGGTAATTTGGTCAATTTTATTTCCTTCATATTGCTTAAAAATATCAGGCTAGTATATAGAGGAGATGGGAAACTGAGAAAGCTCTGGTCCAGAAATCATGTGGACATATCGATTATCTGTCACTTTCTCATGTTTACGACTCCTCACAGCATTTTGGCACTATCAGGATTTCATGTGACAAGCCACACGAACGGAAGAATTTAAAAATATACGTTTCCTGCTCTAAAATAAAAATCTGCGAGCTTACACTCAGAGAGAAATATTTTATGAGTCAAATAACAGTGTATGAATCTACTTATTTATTTGTTTTAGATAGAAATTTTATTTGGTGCAAGGAAAATTTTAATGTGAAGCGAATAAAATTTATTTGATAAAAAAAAATAATTGAACCTGGCAACTGAAAAGGGTTACGTAAAAAAAAACTTCGTTTTAGTTAGTTCATTAGGTGCTTCATGTCCGTAAAAGTAAGTTTTTTTTTAAAAAAAAAGTCCGTAAAGTCCGTAATTTTATTGAAAAAGGACGAAAAGTTCGTAAATTGTACGATATAATTTGGAAAATTTAAGAGAAATTATACAAAAGCAGAAATTTAATTTTCAAAAGTAATAAAATTTTTCGCAGAAATTCAATTATTTATATTCAAAAATTTTTCAAAACTTCTTGTCAAAATTTCAATTATCTTTAGAAATAATTAAATTTTCTGAAATTCAATTTTTTTTCGAAAATTTTAATAAAATTCTTGGCAAAATTTCAATTATTTTCAAAAATTTTCCTCAATTCAATGATTTTTAATATTTACTATTTTTAATAAAATTTTCCAAAAGAATTTTCAATTATTTTTAAAAAATGTATAAAAATTCTTTAGCAAACCTTTCAATTGTTTTCATAAAATAATAAAAATTTCACAGGAATTGAATTATTTACAAATTGTTTTTATAAATTTCTTCGCAATCATTCAATTATTTTCATAAAATAATAAAAATTCTACAGGAATTCAATTATTTGCAATTTTTTTTTTTTATAAATTTCTTTGCAATAATTCAATTATTTTCATAAATAATGAATTTTTTTTTACAAGGATTCAATTATTTTCAAAAATAATGAAATTCCTTTTAGGAATTCAATTATTTTCATAAATATCATCGCAGAATTTCAATTATTTTTAATACAATTTTAATCGAATTCCTCGAAAAATGTAATTATTCTTGAAAATGTTATTAAAATTTGTCGAAAGAATTTAATTTTTTTTTAAATTTGTTAAGAAAATTCTGTATGAGAATTAAATTTTGAGAAATATAATTCAATTATTATTCAATAAATTATTTATTTTTGCATTTAAATAATTGAATTCTTGTTGAATTTTCAAAAATTTTAATAAAATTCTTAGCAAAATTTCAATTATATTATTAAAAATTTTTCTCAATTAAATGATTTTTAATATCTACTATTTTTAATAATATTTTCCAAAAGAATTCAATTATTTAAAAAAAATGGAATAAAATTCTTTAGCAAACCTATAATTATTTTCACAAAATATAATAAAAATTTCACAATAATAAAAATAAAATAAATAAAATTTTAATTATTTACAAATTGTTTTTATAAATTTCTTCGCAATCATTCAACTATTTTCATAAATAATAAAATTTTTACAGGGATTCAATTATTTTCATAAAAAATAAAACACTCTTAGGAATCCAATTATCTTTTAAAGAAATTTTCTTGCAGAATTTTAATTATTTTTAATACAAAATTGTCATCGAATTCCTTTAAAAAAATGTAATTATTATTCCTAAAAATTTTATTAAAATTCGCCAAAAGAATTCAATTATTTAAAAATTTATTGATAACATTTTTAATGGGAATTGAATTTTAAGAAATACATTTAATTATTCAATAAATTATTTATTTTTGCATTTAAATAATTGAATTCTTGTTGAATTTTCAAAAATTTTAATAAAATTCTTAGCAAAATTTCAATTATATTATTAAAAATTTTTCTCAATTCAATGATTTTTAATATCTACTATTTTTAATAATATTTTCCAAAAGAATTCAATTATTTAAAAAAAATGGAATAAAATTCTTTAGCAAACCTATAATTATTTTCACAAAATAATAAAAATTTCACAATAATAAAAATAAAATAAATAAAATTTCAATTACTTCCTACAAATTGTTTTTATAAATTTCTTCGCAATCATTCAACTATTTTCATAAATAATAGAATTTTTACAGGGATTCAATTATTTTCATAAAAAATAAAACACTTCTTAGGAATTCAATTATCTTTTAAAGAAATTTTCTTGCAGAATTTTAATTATTTTTAATACAATTTCTATCGAATTCCTTTAAAAAAATGTTATTATTATTAAAATTTTTTATTAAAATTCGCCAAAAGAATTCAATTATTTAAAAATTTATTGATAACATTTTTAATGGGAATTGAATTTTAAGAAATACATTTAATTATTCAATAAATTATTTATTTTTGTATTTTAATAATTGAATTATTGAATTGAAATTTAATAAAACTTGATTTCAAAATGAATTTCAGATGAAATTTGAAATTGAATGTTAATAAACATTCAATTATTCAATAAATTATTTATTTTTGCATTTAAATAATTGAATTCTATTGGAATTGAATTATTGAATTGAATTCTAATAAAACTTAATTTCCAAATGAATTTCAGTTAAAATTTGAAATTGAATGTTAAGAAACATATTCAATTATTCAATAAATTATTTATTTTTGTATTTAAATAATTGAAGTCTAGTAGAATTAAATTATTGAATTGAATTCTAATAAAACTTGATTTCAAAATGAATTTCAGTTAAAATTTCAGATAATAATTGAATATTAAAAGCAATATTATATAGCGTGAATTTTTGGTAATAATTGAATTTTGAAATTAATTTTTTTAAAAAAGTTTAATTGAATTTTTTTTACACCCAGAGAAAAATATTATTTAAACCAAATATATTTTATTTGAGTTAAATAAATGTATATTTGTCTCAGAACCAACTAGACTTTTTATTTGTTTTAAATAAAAATTTTATTCGGCATAAATAAAACATATATTTGAGCCAAATAAAATTTTATTTAGACCAAATAAAATTTATTTGAAACAAATAAAAAGTCTAGTTGGTTCTGAGACAAATATACAATTTCTCTGGGTGTATATTATTTGAAGTTTTCATTTTCTAATATATATATATATTTGATTGAAGAATTTACGAATAATTGAACTTTCGTAAAATTTAATATTGCAAACAATTGGATTTGAAAATTGTCAAAGAACTTTTTCGAAAAAAATTATTTTTGCCTTAAATAAAATTTTTCTCTGGGTGTACAATTTTTTCTGGGTGTTATTTTAATATTAAAGTCTTAACTTCAACTCTTAGTCTTAATCTTATGACTTTAAGTTGCAGATAAATATGCAGAATTTTTTTTCTCTTTATTTGTAATAAAAAGTTTAGTACTCTCTGAGTCAAATACATAATTTTTTTTCCTGGGTGTAAGCACTGCGAAAAATTGATAACTTTCAAAAAAGATTTATATAAATATACCACATACCTTAAAATATTTTCCTTCTAAAGCAAGTATATAGCCGCACTTTCAGTTTACTGAATAGTATATATTCAATTTCCCGCTCCATATTTATGGAACATACCAAAATTAGGAAAGATTCCAGGAAACAATTAGATTATTTTTTTTAGGCTAAACTTTTGATCTCCATAATATAAAAGCTTACGGGGTTTGTATGACCTCCTGGTATTTGAGGAGACTGGGGGAGTCCCTAGGGATAAGTTTGGTTCATTGTGGATCAACGCGCACGCATTCAGGAATATATTGAGGGAAACTCTGCCGCCTATACACCACCAGTGGCAGCATGATTTCCTGATGCATCCGAAGTACCTTGAATTAGAGAGAAAATCTTTCCGACTCACACAATTGGTCTTTGCATAATCAGCTATTCTCAAATTCACTAAAATCTACCTGTTCTAATGTAATATAATTGATAAATCTTTTCAATTTTTCCACTTATGCAAAATTTAACCAATTCAAATTGGGGGGGAAATAGTTGGAAAAAAAATATTTGACATTTTTTTCTATATTTTTTGTCGCATTTTATTATTTTTCTAGATTTGTTTATATAATTGAGAAATACTTGAGATTGGAAATTGTTATTGAATTGAAGTCAAATCGATTGTCGAAGGTTCGTCAATCGAGAATCCAGGCGTCCGACCAGTTTTTTATCGGGGAAACATATTTGATAGTTGGTATTTTAGAGAATATTCCGTAACACTAAAGGTTTTTTGTTTAAAAAAAAAGAAGAACATGTGAATTTTGTTCTATTTTTGGTGAAATTTGTGAAACAATTTTTATTTAGAGAATTTTTGAATATATTTGTTACTTGTATTTAATTGCAAATATAGGGTTTTAATTGCAAATTGAATTGAACAATAGGGTTAGTAGAATAGAGTAATATTGTATATTGGTACGTCTGATTAAATATTTGAAAAATTTCTTGAAATTAACATTTTTTTGCTTTGTGGACAAGAAAATTTGTTTAGGGGAAAAAATTTTTAAATTTTAGATAGGAGAGGAATTGTTCAATAGGAGAGTGTTAACAGAGAAGTAAATAGAATTGACTGTCGATAGCTCGTCAAAAATCGAGAATCCAGGCGAACGACCAGGTTTTTATCAGGGGAACATATTTAACTGTTAGTCTTTTGATGTGCGAGTATTCAACGCTAACTAGAACCACGTGACGCGACGTCCTTGCAGGATCAGGTTGGCAGTTATTTGAACAACTGGCACTCGTACTCACATTGCCGAAAAAAAATTCCTTCTACTTTTGTTTATTAATTTTTTTCATTTCCATTATATTACATTACATTTTTAATACAATTTCCACGAGCAAGAAAAATTTGTCGAAATAATTATTATAAATTAATTTATTTTTAAAAATTTTTTCCTGTGAATTAAAAATTAAAAAGAAAATTGACTCCATTAATTACATTTTTCATAAACAAAAAAAAAAAAAAAAAAAAACGTGAGTAATTATATTTATAAATTACGTTACTTATATTCCCCATTTTCTTTCGCGTGAATTAAAAATTAAAAGAGAATTAAAATTCCCATTTACTTACATTTTCCAATACTCCAGAAAAATTCCCTGACTTTTCCCAGGTTAAAAAACAGAATTTTTCCAGATTTTTAAAACGAAAATTCTTGAAATTCAATAAAATATAAGAATATTTTATTATAAAACATGAAGATATCGATCACTCCGAGTCGAAGACTGGGAGTGATCGCTTTTCTTCATGTTTTATAATAATTAAAATTTATTGCTTCTTTGTTACTGTAACCTCTTCAAAAATTATTTTTATCATTACAATTATTCATTTCTAGAATTTTCAACTAAAATTCTTCAATTTTTTAAAAATAATTTTTAAAAAAGTTCTTTGTGAATTTTCAAATTCTTTTGTTTACAATTTAATTTTACGAAATTTCGATTATTCTGAAATTATTCAATTAAATATATTAGAAATTAAAAACTTCAAATAATTCAAAAAAATTTCATTAAACTTATATTTGAGAAAAATTAATTCTATAGAATTCTTAATTAAAAGTATGAGAAAGTTCAAATTTTCAAAGATTTATTTATTAAAAAATAAAATTAATATTTATTTATTAAACATTTGAATATTTTTTAAAATTGAATTTTCATAAAGAATTTTATCAACAAATTTTTAAATAATTGAATTCTCTTGACAAATTTTAATAAAATTTTTAAGAATAATTGCATTTTTCGAGAAATTTGATGAAAATTGTATTAAAAATAATTGAAATTCTGACAAGAATCTTATTATTAAAAGTTTTGAAAATAATTGAATTTCGGAGAAAAATTTTATTATTTATAAAGATAATTGAAATTTTGACGAGAATTTTTGTAAATTTTTAAACATAATTGGATTTCTGCGAAGAATTTTATGAAATTTTTTGAAAATAATTAAATTTTTCCAAAGAAGTTTATGAAAGTGTTTAAAAATAATTGAATCATGTTAAAAATTTTGATGTTTTTGAAAATTATTGAATTTCTGCGAAGAATTTTGATATTTATAATGATAATTGAATTTCCTCGAAGAATTATATAAAAAATTTTTTAAATAATTTAATTCTTACTAAGAATTTTCTTCTTTATGAAAATAATTGAATATTCTTACGCAGAATTTTGTTATTTATAAAGATAATTGAATTTTTAAAATTAAAAGTTTTGAAAATAATTGAATTCCAGCTAAAAATTTTGTTATTTTTGAAAATAATTGAATTCCTGCTAAAAATTTTGTTATTTTTGAAAATAATTGAATTCCTGCTAAAAATTTTGTTATTTTTGAAAATAATTGAATTCCTGCTAAAAATTTTGTTATTTTTGAAAATAATTGAATTCCAGCTAAAAATTTTGTTATTTTTGAAAATAATTGAATTCCTGCTAAGAGTTTTGTTATTTTTGAAAATAATTGAATTTCTGCGAAGAGTTTTGTTATTTATAATGATAATTGAATTCTTTCCAAGAATTGTATTACATTTTTCAATAATAATTGAATATTGAATAATAATTGAATTCTTGACAAGAATTTTGTTATTTTTGAAAAGGTAACTAAATTTTTTCGAAGTACTTTATTTGAATGTTTTGAAAATAATTAAATTTCTGTGAAGAATTTTATAAAAAAATTTGAAAATAATTGAATTCCTGCTAATAATTTTGTTTAGAATTGGCTCTAAGTCAAAAATATGTGTAAATTGTAAAAAGAAAGTTTTTTTTAAATTTATTAACTATTTTTTTCAGTCCATATTTTTAAAAAATTCAAAAATAATTTTACAATTAAGAAAAAGCTGATGAGAGTTTTTGACCGAATCTATTGTCGACGTCATAGATGTATATAATAAAAATATTCGAACATTAAATTTTCAGTTTTTTTTCAGTTATAAAGAAATACCAACTATTTACTATACTTTAATAAAAAAAATTTTTTAATAAATAATATTTAATAGAAATATAACATTAACAAAAAGAAGAATTTTGTTATATTTATAAAGATAATTAATTTTTAAAATTAAAAGTTTTGAAAATGTTATAATTTTTGCGAAGAATTTTATGACAATTTGGCTTAAATATATGTTTTATTTATGTCAAATAAAATTTTTATTTAAAAGAAATAAAAAGTCTATTTGTTTCTGTGACAAATATATATATTTACTAAACTTAAATAAAATATATTTGGTTTAAATAAAATTTTTCAGTGGAGTTTGTTTGGAAATTTTACTATTTCCCTATAAATTTAATTTATTTTAATTGAATTGAAATTATATATTTTTGTCTCAGAACCAACTATAGACTTTTTCTTTGTTTCAAATAAATTTTATTTAGTTTAAATAACATTTTATTTTGCTCAAATATATGTTTTATTTATGTCGAATAAAATTTTTATTTAAAACAAATAAATAATTTAGTATAGTTTCGGAGACAAATATTTTTTTATCGAAATAAATAAATTTATTAAAAAAAATTATATTTGCTTCAATAAAATGTTTCTCTGGGGTGTAATTTTTTAAGAAAGAGTATTAGTGACCTAACAGTATTTTTATTATTATTTATTTATTCTTAGTGCTCACCTTTTGGGTCTTGTACGAACTTTCGGTTTTTACTTTATTCAAGTCACTAAGTAATTTACATTATTTAATAAAAAAAAAATAAATCTATATAAATAAAAAGTACAAAAATATGAATTAATATACTTACGAACGAATAATATTTTTAATAATTACGTAAATAGGAAAAACAAGTTTTCCCATTTGTATATAGAGAGAATAACAATTAGCAACTGACCATCGCAAAGTGGCGTCAGCTTATTTTTCATCAATAAAATAATAAAACGTACAAAAGCAATTGGTCACATATTCACCACATAAAAGCCTGGTTCAACTGAAATATAGTCCAATATTTCGATTAGCTGCGCATCGAATGCATCGATACGAGAAAGTTAAACTCCACCATCATTCTGCACTCCTGGCAATTCGAGATGCGCTCTATCTTCCGAATGGCGTTGAATGGGAAAAAAAAATTCAGGAGAATGCCAAGACACAGCTGACCACCAAGAGGAGTCCGCGAAAGCGTCGTCAATATATTGAAAGGGAAGACCGAGACACGTTTCTCTGTCCTTTTGCTGACCTGTAAAAAATGCCATGCCCCCTTGGCACGCCTCTTGGCATAATGGGGCGCCATAAACGAGCGCTGGTGGTGCACCTGTTGGTTATTATTCCGCGTGTTCGTTTAGAAAGAAAAAAAAAAATATAAAAAGCTTTTTTTTTTAATAAAAAAAAGAGAGAGAAAAAAGTCATCATACTGTGGAAGGAAAAAAAAATAAAAGCGTTCCTCATAGCGACGGGTATAATAATGGCGTAGGCGTATAACTATCCTGGGTTGCGAGAGTATATATATATAAACTCGATGTGACACCAATGCGCACAAGCATACACATTATGAACGTTTTATGGATTATTCACAAACACACAGCATCCCAGAGCATTGCCGCGAGGGTCCATGAGATGCGCGCGACCACGCGAAAAATATTCTCGCGGGAAGCAAACGCGCAAAAATGTGATTTTTCGAGGCCATTTCTGTAGTCCTGATGCGTGCGTGGTTGAAGCATTCTTTCGATAAAACATATTTTTAAGACAATGCGGAAAAATATTATGGAATCGCGATCTGGAATATCTGCTGCATTGAGAAATTTATGCACCCAGAGAAAAATATTATTTAAACCAAATATATTTTATTTGAGTTAAATAAACGTATATTTGTCTCAGAACCAACTAGACTATTTATTTTAAATTAAAATGTTATTCAACATAAATAAAACTTTTATTTTAACAAAATAAAATTTATTTTATTTTAAATAAATTTAGATAAAACTTTATTTAAATCAAATAAAAATTTATATGAAACAAATAAAAAGTCTAGTTGCGACTATATGAGTGAAATATATCTTTTTTCCGGGTGCAGAAGTAGAACAAAGATTTAATAGTCAGACATACCGTTCCATTCTGGAATTCTGTAGATTTTTGTGTCACTTATTTTTAAAGCTATACCAACTAGACTTTTTATTTTGTTTCAAATAAATTTTATTTGGTTCAAATAAAATTTTATTTGACTGAAATATATGTTTTATTTTTGTCGAATAAACTTTTTATTTAAAAGAAATAAAAAGTCTATAGTTGGTTCTGAGACAAATATACGTTTATTTAATTCAAATAAAATATATTTGGTTTAAATATAACATTTTTCTCTGGGAATAAATGAATATTTGGCTCAGAAACTTGTAAATTATTTATTTGGTTTAAATAAATATTTTATATGTCACAAATAAAATATTTATTTAAAACAACCTATAAAAAACAAATCATATTTTTAACCAATAATTCGGCATCCAGGAAAAAAATTTTATTCAAACCAAATATATTTTATTTGAGTTAAATAAATGTATATTTGTCTCAGAACAAACTAGACATTTTTTTTTTAAATAAAAATTTTATTCGACATATATAAAACTTTTATTTGAACAAAAAAAATGTTACTTAAACCAAATAAAATTTATTTGAAACAAATAAAAAGTCTAGTTGGCTCTGAGACAAATATAACTTTATTCAATTAAAATAAATTAAGTTTATATAGGGAAATGTAATATGTCCATTAAAATAGTAAAATTTCCAAAGAAATTACACCCATAGAAAAATTTTATTTGAACCAAATATATAATTTAATTTAATTAAATAAAAATATTTTTGGTATCGGAATCTACACTCAGAGAAAAATGTTATTTAAACCAAATATATTTTATTTGAGTTAAATAAGCGTATGTTTGTCTCAAAACCAACTAGACTTTTTATTTAAATCAAATAAAATTTATTTGAAACAAATAAAAAGTCTAGTTAGTTATGAGCAAAATATACCATTTCTCTTGGTGTATTAAATATTATTTATTTGTTTTAAATAAAAATTTCATTTGACACAAATAAAAAGTCTACTTGACTCTGAGTCAAATATATATTTTTTCTGGGTGCAGAAGTAGAAAAACATTTAATGGTCAGACATAGGGTTTCATTCTGGAATTTTGTAGATTTTTACATATTTCACTTATTTTTATAGCTCACCCAGAGAAAAGATATGTTTCAAATAAATTTTATTTGGTTTAAATAAAATTTTCTTTTTCTCAAACATTTGTTTTATTTATGTTGAATAAAATTTTTCCTCATGACAAATAAAATTTTATTTCACTCAAATATATGTTTTATTTATGTTGAATAAAATTTTTATTTAAAAGAAATAAAAAGTCTATAGTTGGTTCTGAGGCAAATATACATTTATTTAACTCAAATAAAATATATTTGGTTTAAATAAAATTTTTTTTTCTGAGTGTAATATTTGAATCAGAGTCAAATATTAATAATATATTAATATTTATTATTGAATTTCAATAAATTAATTAATTTCTTAAATATAATCAAATTTTTCGTACACCCAGAGAAAAATGTTATATTCAAACCAAATATATTTTATTTCAGTCAAATAAATGTATATTTGTCTCAGAACCAACTAGACTTTTTATTTGTTTTAAATAAAAATTTTATTCGACATAAATAAAATATATATTTGAGCCAAATAAAATTTTATTTAAACATGATAAAATTTATTTGAAATAAATAAATTTGGTTCTGTGTCAAATTTATCTTTTCTCTGGGTGTAATTCTTCTCAGTAATATATATATATTGCTCATTATTGAACGTTCAAAACTTGTTGGATTGTTTGTTGGATTCTTCTTCAAAAATAATTCAATTTTCAGTCATTTTTCACTGATTTAGTATATTTAAAGATTATCTGAATTTTATGAATTTAATAAATATAATTTTGACAAGTTAATTAGAAATGTTACAATTATTTTAAATTTCAGGCATTGCATACGAGGATGCCTTGAGAGACGGTGTCATTTTCTGCAGACTAATGAACAAACTTCAACCTGGAATTATTTCAAAAATTAATACTTCCGGTGGAGATTACAAGATGATGGACAATCTCAATCAGTAAGTACATAATTATATCTTATAGAGAAAAAAAAGTTGAAATTTCTAAATATTTTAAATACTCCAGTTTTTTTAAAAAAAATTTTTTACAACCCCTTCCAAGCTTGAAAAATTGATAATGAAAGGGGTATAATATTTATACCCCTTCCAACAATACGTTAATTACTCACACATATGAATTCCTAAGAAAATTCTGAATTTTTGACGACGTTGAAGTCCACAACGTTTATCAACGAAAAAATTTTTTTTTTAATAGAAGATTTAACTAATATAACAGATATCAAAAGAAAAGTCACAAACACAACAGAAAGCAAATATGAAAACTCAAAATCATAAAAAATTACATTTTTTTACAAACTTAAAATACCAACAATATGTATGCAAACTAGACCAACTTGACAACAACATATGTAAAAATTAGAGTTATCAATTGACCAAGGATTTTATTTTTGGTAATGGCTCCTAGTGAGTCTCCTAACATTCCTACACAATTTCAAAAAAATCGCTGCCCGGAAACTCTCAATTTTTTGACCTAAAAAATCGAAAATGGTTTCTTTTTTGCTATGAAATCACCACGAATTCTAATACAAAGCTTTCAAATTTTTCTATTTCCGACAGTAATATTTCTTTTTAAATAACTTCATTCTTAAAAAACAATCATGCAATTGTTATTTATAAATTATTTATTGAATAATTTTATTTAAATATTTTAACATTAATTGCCATTTAAAAGAATTGAGTTCACAATTTTCAAAAATAGATGAACTTCAAAAGGCTTTAATTTGAAATTTCATAAACTTTCAATTTTTAATGAATGTAATTAGAAACTTTAAAAAACTTAGATTTTTTCAAAATATTTAATAGTTCAAATTCTTCTTGAAATTAGTTAAATTTATCAATATATCGTCGGTTGGGTGCAGAAAGATGCCAATTCAGACTAATTAACAAATAGAAATTTTTTTTATACAAAATTTTTTTTTTCACACAAATTTATGTTTATTTAAGTAATATATGTCGATTTTGGTAAAAATTATTTTGAATTTAACAATTACCATTGTTATGAACAATTACATGAACAATAATCAAGTTTCTTTGACATTTGTAAACATTTTATGCATTTTTTAAACATAAAATGTTTATATAATATGTACATTCTTTCAAAAACTTTAAAAATTTATAAGCACAAACAATTACATTTGTAATTACACAATTATTTTTCTTATGTTAACGAGTTTAAAGTCATGTAAAGCTCTACTTGATTATTGCTAACTAGATTATTGTTCATGTAATTGTTAATAACAATGGTAATTGTTAAATTCCAAATAATTTTTACCAAAATCGACATATATTACTTAAATAAACATAAATTTGTGTGAAAAAAAGAAATTTTTTACAAAAAAAATTTTTATTTGTTAATTAACATTGTTTGCAACAATTTAAATTAATTTAATTGTATTATACATTATTATTTGTCTGGTGGTCATGCTGGACTAATTTAAATTGATTCCAATCATCTGCAACGAAAAAATAGAAAAATTAACATGATTTTTTCTAAAAATATTGTAAATTATTAACTTTGAATAACAAAAAAAAATATAAACAATTTAAAATTCAAAAATTGGTTTAGAGGAAACTCTTAGAAATTTTATTCCCTTCAATTTAAGACCAAATCCATGAAAATCCGATAAAATTTGTAGGTTACAGACAATTTTAAACAGTAAATTATGTAAAAAATGCCAATGTGCGCGGGGCGAGTTTAACGTCATATAAATAAGCTCTACAAAGCTGCAGTTTTTTATTAATAACATTTTTCTAATTGAGGCTTATTTTTTTTCGAAACGGTTTTACACTCGGAGACATTTAAGGAATAGAATAAAATTTTAATTTTTCTGTTAGGAAGTAAAGAACATATTTGTTTATTAACATTTTATAAACAAATTATATAAAAAATTATAAAAAACAAAAAAATTTAAAAACAAAAAATATATTCAAATAGTACAATCCAAGACGAAAAAACCCATATTTTAATTTTAAAATCCGTCAACTGGAACTCGAGAAAAAAATTTGTTAATGAAGCAGTACTAAAAAATTCAATTGTTAATAACTTTTACAAAAAATTATTTTTTGCCTTAATATTTTCAGGGATTCTTCTTAACGATATTAAGAGTCAATAAAAACTATTTTGGTTCAAAAAAAATTTTTTTAGTTTTAGGTGATCCGTTTGAGAAATTCTGACCCATTGAGAAATAAAAATTATGCATAAAATGGATATATTTCTTATTTCTTAATCATAATTCTTAACAATTAACAATTTTCTAATATTTTTTATAAATAAAACGCATACAAATTTGTATAATTTAGATAAGTCAAACGAAGTTTCTTATAAAAAGCGTATAAAAAACAAAATTTATTTGTTAAGCATAACTTTTAAAAAAAATTTTAATTTTCCAATTTCTAATATTATTTTATTATAAATCATGAAAAATACCTGCATATTTTCTATTTGTCAAACAATATTTTCTAAAGAGAAAAAACAAAACCATACGCAAAAGTCAAACTTCAGATGTGGACAAACAGAATGAATGAATTATTGATTATTATATTTAATAATAAGTAATATTATATTTAATTATTGCATATTTTTACTTAAGTAATTCATATTTGGTACAAATTTCTGCAGTTCTGTTTAAAGATAGAAAAATTTTGATTAGTACAATATTTTATTGTTTTTATTATTTATTTTATTTTTTATTACTACAAATCATAATTTTTACATTACTAAAAATTTGTTTCACTCGAATGGATAAGGAAACAATTATAAAATGTAGTACTAAAAGAGCATTTGTTATAATAATATTATAATACAAACATTTTATTATTATAATAATATTATTAATAATATAAAAATTTTTTTTAATTATATATTTTTCCTAATAATTATTATAATTTTAATAATATACTATATTAAATACTATAATACATTAAATATTATAGGTAATATTAATTGGATTTATAATTTTTGCTAATAAATACCTACACAAAAATAAGTAGGTATAACAATAACTAAAAAAAAAAATCAAATAGAAAAAATTTGTCAACTTACTGCAGCGCAAAACTTTGGCGGTGGTATATTTCGATCTTCACAAGTTCTTATTTCACAACCAGAACCACAACTAACATAATGTTTATTTTGTCCACAATGTTGAGCATTTATTGTAACTATTTTTGAAACAAAAAAAAATTGTCGAGATCATTTTTTATAATTGAGTACAAAATTTAAGCGTTCTTTCAATTTTAAACTCATAAAATTAATTGACAAATTAATATTTTGTTCTAATACTGTACATAAATGTTGCTTAGTATATAATTTAGAAAAATATGATTAAACAATAAGTTTCAATCTAAAATAATACGGACATTTAAGTGTTCGATTCGAGTATCATAAAAGTTAACAGTTTCGTGGATTTGCCCATGTACGAGAATACTTAAAATTGACCGGGTCAAATAATACTTGTAAAATAAAATTTTACAAGTTTAATCCGACGACTTAAAAAATTTATTCAGTTAGTTTTAGTAGTTTACATTCTTTTTATTCATTATATAATTTTTATAATACAGTACAATTTTCAGTTTATTTTACTTTTTGGTCTATTATAATTCTTAGTCGTTTTTAATTTTTAGTCTTTTATAATTTCTAGTTTATTATAGTTCGTAGTGTATTATAATTTTTAGTTCATTATAATTTCCAGTTTATTAAAATTACGTATTTATAGGAATTAAAATTCAATAAAAATATAATTTTTTTAAAATCTATATTGTCTAATTGGTGGACAATCATTTATTCGTACACATCTGTCATCTGATTTAGATAGTTGAATGTAGCCTTCGTTACAAATACAGCCCATTCTGCAGTTCTGTTTAAAGATAGAAAAATTTTGATTAGTACAATATTTTATTGTTTTTATTATTTATTTTTAATTATTTTATTTGTTATTACTACAAATAATAATTTTTACATTATTAAAAATTTGTTTCACTCGAATGGATAAGGAAACAATTATAAAATGTAGTACTAAAAGAGCATTTGTTATAATAATATTATAATACAAACATTTTATTATTATAATAATATTATTAATAATATAAAAATTTTTTTTAATTATATATTTTTCCTAAATTATTATAATTTTAATAATATACTATATTAAATACTATAATACATTAAATATTATAGGTAATATTAATTTGATTTATAATTTTTGATTATAAATACCTACACAAAAATAAGTAGGTATAACAATAACTAAAAATAAATAAATAAATAAAAATCATTTGTTAACTTACTCTAGGGCAAAACTTTGGCCGTGGTGTATTTCGATCTTCACAAGTTCTAATTTCACAACCAGAACCACAACTAACATAATGTTTATTTTGTCCACAATGTCGAGCATTTATTGTAACTATTTTTGAAACAAAAAAAAATTGTCAAGATCATTTTTTATAATTGAGTACAAAAGACAAGTAAAAAATTTCTTAAAAAAAGTGAACACAAATAGTAAGTAAAATTAATTTCCATTAATTATAATAAAAAAAATTCCAAATGTTCCAAAAGAAAAAAAATATTTATTTTCTTAAAAAATTATTTAAAATATTTTACAAAAATTAAATAGAATAATTTTTTATTCAAAGCAAACTATTTAACTTACTTGCAGATGCAACCAATACAACAAATAAAATAACAAATGAATGTGACATTTTATTATTTATTATATTCTTTTTTTTAAACAAGAAAATTTTGTCCTGATGACTGGATTAAGTTTCAAACACGACTGAGTATTTTCAATTTTAAATCGATTTTTATATGTGATGCTCCGACCAAGAATGTCCGCTTTTTCATGGAAATGCCCATGTATCATCGTGTTTACAATTTTTCACTGTAAAATAGCTATAACCTTCGCGCTACCAAAGATTTTTGTATACGCAGACTACCGGACGGCCAAACGCTATTTTACTAATTTATGTTCCCAAAACGATTAAAATTCATCATACGTTTTGTATGTAATTATGTGTTAATACAAATTCTGTATTTTTATAATGTTTTATGACATTTATGACATAAAACATTTATTTTATATTATTAAAAAATTATTTAAACAAATTATTGTTATTATTTACTAACTTTTTCCATAATACACTCAGAAAGTTGCAGTTTTTTCCTAATTTTGCAATTTACTAAATCTTATATGATTACAGATAAAGAATAGAAATTGAATAAAAATTGAACTATTATTTAAACAATTTTTAAACAAATTATTGTTGTTCCTTAGCAACTTTTCCCAGAATGCACCTAGAAAGTTGCAGTTTTTTCCTAATTTTGCAATTAAGTAAATCTTATATCATATAAGATTTAGTAAATTGCAAAATTAGGAAAAACTGCAACATTCCAGGTGCATTCTGGAAAAAGTTGGTAAATAACAACAATAATTTGTTTAAAAAACAATTATTAATTATAATAACTATTATTTAAACAATTTTTAAACAAATTATTGTTGTTATTTTAATTGGTTTAAAAATTGTTTAAATAATAGTCAAATTATTAACTAAATCTTATATCATATAAGATTTAGTAAATTGCAAAATTAGGAAAAAACTGCAACATTCTAGGTGCATTCTGGGAAAAGTTGGTAAATAACAACAATAATTAGTTTAAAAATTGTTTAAATAATAGTCAAATTTTTATTCTTTATCTGTAGTCATATAAGATTTAGTAAATGACAAAATTAGGAAAAAACTGCAACTTTCTAGGTGTATTCTGGAAAAAGTTGGTAAATAACAACAATTATTTATTTAAAAATTGTTTAAATAATAGTTCAATTTTTATTCAACTTTTATTCTTTATCTGTAATCATATAAGATTTAGTAAATTGCAAAATTAGGAAAAAACTGCAACTTTCTAGGTGCATTCTGGACAAAGTTGGTAAATAACAACAATAATTTGTTTAAACTTTAAACAAATAAAAAATGTATTATAACATTATAATATACTTTATTTATTGATATAAAACAATTTGACTGTATAAGTTTAATGATTTTTTTTTTTGCATTATAAAAAAAACACCCGGTCAATTTTCAGTATTCTCGTACATACTTTTTTAATTGTTATAAATAAACAAGAAGAAATGTAAAAAAAAAAATTATTTTTGTTTTTTTCGAAAGTAGTTAAAATTTTGTTCAGTGAGTTAAAGTGGCGATACGATTGATACAAAATTCGAGCAGATATACAACAAAATGTAATAGTTGGCCACCTTGGTTGGACACGTGCGGTAGCGCGAAGGTTATAGCTATTTTACAGTGAAAAAATGTAAACACGATGATACATGGGCATTTCCATGAAAAAGCGGACATTCTTGGTCCGAGCATCACATATAAAAATCGATTTAAAATTGAAAATACTCAGTCGTGTTTGAAACTTAATCCAGTCATCAGGACAAAATTTTCTTGTTTAAAAAAAAAGAATATAATAAATAATAAAATGTCGCATTCATTTGTTATTTTATTTGTTGTATTGGTTGCATCTGCAAGTAAGTTAAATAGTTTGCTTTGAATAAAAAATTATTCTACTCAATTTTTGTAAAATATTTTAAATAATTTTTTAAGAAAATAAATATTTTTTTCTTTTGGAACATTTGGAAATTTTTTTATTATAATTAATGGAAATTAATTTTACTTACTATTTGTGTTCACTTTTTTTAATAAATTTTTTACTTGTCTTTTGTACTCAATTATAAAAAATGATCTTGACAATTTTTTTTTGTTTCAAAAATAGTTGCAATAAATGCTCAACATTGTGGACAAAATAAACATTATGTTAGTTGTGCTCCTGGTTGTGAAATAAGAACTTGTGAAGATCGAAATATACCACCGCCAAGGTTTTGCCCTTTCGTAAGTTAACAAATAATTTTTATTTAATTTTTTTTTTTTTTTTAGTTATTGTTATACCTACTTATTTTTGTGTAGGTATTTATTATCAAAAATTATAAATCAAATTAATATTACCTATAATATTTAATGTATTATAGTATTTAATATAGTACATTATTAAAATTATAATAATTTAGGAAAAATATATAATTAAAAAAAATTTTTATATTATTAATAATATTATTATAATAATAAAATGTTTGTATTATAATATTATTATAACAAATGCTCTTTTAGTACTACATTTTATAATTGTTTCCTTATCCATTCGAGTGAAACAAAATTTTTAGTAATGTAAAAATTATTATTTGTAGTAATAAAAAATAAAATAATTAAAAATAAATAATAAAAACAATAAAATATTGTACTAATCAAAATTTTTCTATCTTTTAACAGATCTGCAGAAGTGGCTGTATTTGTAACGAAGGCTACATTCAACTATCTAAATCAGATGACAGATGTGTACGAATAAATGATTGTCCACCAATTATAGGGGAATGTAGTCAAGGTTGGTTTACTGTCTAGCACCCCTATCCATCTACATGTCGTTTTCCATTGAAATGCGTTAGTTCTTAGTGATTCTACATGGAACTAAACCAGCAGGTGGCGCCACATCTGTGGTGTCCAAAATTGGTACATAAACTCATTAAAATGATTATAAAAATGCAAATAATTATTTTTTTTAAATTTTGGGACAGTTTCATTTGACATTAGCATAATCTACATTTTTTTTACAATTAATGGGATAGTTATTTAATTAAAGTATTATTTGAAAAATATTAATAAATCGACAAATAGTTGAATAAAATTTTATTTTGTATTTTTCATGTTAAATTTAATTTTGTTATAAATTTGAAATGTAATAAAGAATATTAAATTAATAAATTATTAATAATAATTAATAATAATAATAGTTAATATTAATAAATTATTAATAATAATTAATAATAAGAATTATAATAGACTAAAAATTAAAATAAACTGAAAATTGTACTGTATTATAAAAATTATATAATGAATAAAAAGAATGTAAACTACTAAAACTAACTGAATAAATTTTTTAAGTCGTCGGATTAAACTTGTAAAATTTTATTTTACAAATATTATTTGACCCGGTCAATTTTAAGTATTCTCGTACATGGGCAAATCCACGAAACTGTTAACTTTTATGATACTCGAATCGAACACTTAAATGTCCGTATTATTTTAGATTGAAACTTATTGTTTAATCATATTTTTCTAAATTATATACTAAGCAACATTTATGTACAGTATTAGAACAAAATATTAATTTGTCAATTAATTTTATGAGTTTAAAATTGAAAAAACGCTTAAATTTCATTTGAAACTCTCAGAAAAGTATACAATTTTAACGTTTTTATTTTTGCGGCGTGTGAATTGAACAGTTTCGTAATTTTCTATAAACATCGCGTAGGCTACAAATAATTGAATCGAATCGAACGATTAGAAAAAATTGAAATTAAATGAGTACCCAACAAAGAATTTACCTCCAATATATTTCTGATTTCCTGCTTAAGATTCGACTTTACGCAATCGTATCTCGAATGCGTAATATCGACAAAAGCGATTTGCCGTTGCAGGGTCGAGAGAGAATTCTGCGATGGCATAGCGCAACAACGCGATTATTATATATTATACTAAAAAAAATAATATCACTTCTGGTAAATATCAACTTCCAGTATATAATACCAACACCCCTCTCGATAGAATACAAACACACACATATATATATACAATAATTTTAGCCTCGTAGTTTCATACTCCTCGATATGTTTCCCTGTTAAATAAGCACCAGTAAAGTGTCTGAAAGAACTTATTCATTCAGGAGAATTATGTAAAAAAAAAATTATTGAGAATTGTCACTAAATAGTGTACATATAATGCGTGTGATGATAGTACACAAGGGACATTAATGAGAAAAAAAAGTTATGTACTAATTTGACGAAAATTAAGTGAATGCTTGCGTTATTAATTTGAAGAAATTCAATTATGTATAGTATTGAGTCACCTTGATGAGCGATGAATTGAAGAAAATTTAGTTGAGTAAAAGGAGAGCATAAGAAAAAGAAAAAAAAGATTTACTAGCACTTTGCTACATTCCTGATGAGATATTTGCATATGAGGAGCATTATTAATTCCTTCTTTATTATATATTTAAAGGTTAACTTTATTTCTCATTTTTTTTTTATACCAAAAAATAAAATTTCAACTGTTTTTTTAAATTTAAAAATCAATTATTTTATTTATCTTTACTATTTATTAATTAATGATTGACAACAAAAAAAAAGAGTATAACTTTTTCTTTGAACAGTTTTTTTAAAAGATAAATAAAATAAAAAATAGAATAAAATAAATATAAAATGCTGTCGCATTTTATATTTATTTTATTCTATTTTTTATTTTATTTATCTCTTTTTTGTTTACGCATTTCTTCTTTTTAGCCAAAAAAAAATATTTTTGAACTTTTTTGTTTTTGTTCTACAGTGTAATTTTATTTATTCTTGTAAACTTTATTTGCATACGAGAAGCTTCATCAATATTATTATTTTAAGCGTTATTAAATTTAATTAAAGTAAGAAGAGCATCAATTTTTTAATGCGCAATAATTTTCGTATCAATTAAATTAAACTTTAATTAATAATTTTTGATTAATCAAATGGTTTAATATTTCATTTTTGTTTTCGGAGTTTTTTCTTTTTTTTCAAAAAAATAATTTTGGTACTATTTTTCATTCTTATTATTGTGTAACTTATTTATTTATTTTTCTTTTGTAAAATTTATTTGCCTAAGGGGAGCAGAAAATATTTGAAGGAAAAATTTCTTATTCGCAGTTTAAACTTTGGAAAAAAAATTTTATTCTATAGAGAAACAGAATTGTCGCGCATGAGTTATAGGAAGTATTCGCGTTTTTTTCGCATGTTATTTTATTGTAGCTATATATAAATACAATATACATAACACTTCAAGAATCAGATCAACAGAATCGCGCGCAACGTATTCTTTTGTTGCGCATGACAGATTTTTTTTTCTTTAATATTTGTCGTATATGCGTTTTAAATGTTAAGAGAGCGCTGATTTCAAGGTAGAGGGGCGAATGATGCGCAGCGCGGCCACTCCGCATTTCTCCCTTTTTATAAGAGCACTATAAATGATGAAGAAGTTTCAAATAAATCGGTAACAAAGAAATTTATAAATTACACAAATATATGTGAAAGCAATTTTCCAAATTTATCGGAAAATTTATTCTTCACTGTACGATTAAATTTCATTTCTTTTTTTTTAAATGCGCAACACGCAGTTTCAACTTTCTTTTGAAAAATTTTCTTCAAGATTCTCACAATGATATAAGAACTCATTTTTATTTTTATTTATCTATTTTTTATTTATATTTTTTCATTTATTATTTATTCATTTTTTATTAATTTTTTTTTATTGTTTTCATTTTTTAATTTTAAAAATTTTTTTTCTTTTCTTTTTCTATTTATTTTTCTTTAAATTACTTTTAGTCTAAATAAATGATTAGGCAATCTAGAAAATATGAGTGCTCATTAAAAAAACACTTGTTTAATTAGTAATAAGAATTTTTTAAATATTTTTATCAAATTTTTCATATTTTAATTTATATTTTTTGTTATTTTATTTGCAAATTAATTTTGCGATACAATCAGTAAAATGATGAAAGAACACTAAAATTTATAGGCTTAATAAATTGTTGTCAACAAAAATTTATGGTAATATTATTATTATTACTATTAAAAATCACTAGCGGTATTCCATTTATTATTATTAAGCAAATTGGAAAATTTTTTATTTTCAAATATGAATTTCAATGTTCAATCTTTGAATAATTTTAGAGTCAAAATTTTTAATCATTCACTTATTAACTAATTAATTATTTATTTATTTTTAAAAATTTTAATAAACTTCTTCTCAGCCATTAAGTTATTTCCAATACAATTGGTTGAAAGAATTTAATTATTATAATTTAAAAGTTTTGGTAAAATTTTTTATAAGAATTCAATTATTTTTAAAAAATTGAATACCTAGAATTTTTTATATGAATTTTAAGAAAATGATGGGAAAAATTCAATTATGTTGAATACAATTTTAATAAAATTTATAAGAAAGATTCAATTATTTTAAAAATTTTGTACAAAGTTTTTCGAAAGATTTCAATTATTCTTAGTACAATTATTTGGTAAAATTTTTTATAAGAATTCAATTATTTTTAAAAAATTGGATACCTAGAATTTTTCATATGAATTTTAACAAAATGATGGGAAAAATTCAATTATTTTGAATACAATTTTAATAAAATTTATCGGAAAGATTCAATTATTTTTAAAAATTTTTATGTTTTTCGAAAGAGTTCAATTATTTATGAAAAATTTAATAAAATTTTTTGCAAGACTTCAATTTATTCACTGCAAACAAGTTTTTCTTCTTAAATTAAAGAATTAAATTTTTTTTTGCTAAGAATACAAATATTTTCAAAAATTTTAATGAAATGCTGGAAAGAATTCAATTATTTAAAAAAAACTTGTAATCAAATTTAATAATCAAATTTTCGAATTCAATTAATAACAAACACGATTATTTTTTAATCTTTAAAGGAATTTTTCGTAAAACTCAATTATTTTCAAAATTTTTAATTAACATTATTAAAAAAATTACATTATTGTCAAAAAAGTTGAAAAAAAAATTCTTCAAAAGAATTTAATTATCTTCGAAAACTCTAAAAAATTCTTCGCAGGAATTCAGTTATTTTCATTACAATAATAGAATTTCTCGAAAAAAATGAATTATATTTAAAAATGTTGATACAATTATTCATAAGAATTTATTTATTTTCAAATTTTCATATTTATTTTCAAATTTTCACTGAGAAAACAATATATTTGAATCAAAAACATTCAAATCAATCAATATTTGTTATGTCAGTCAACCAAACATTATTTTTGAATTAAAAATAATAATTTTGACTCAATACATAATAAGTTTGAATCAATAAAAAAATTCAATTATAAAATATGTTTAATTCGAAATTTTTTTTTTAATTAGCTACTTAGTTTTGAATTAAAAAAAAAAAATTTTCTCAGTGTACAATATTTTCTTAGTGATACAACAACAAAAGAAGAAAAAAATCATCATTAAATATTTTTACTATTTAAATTTAATTTAAAATTTAATTATAATTATGTGGACAATATCTGTTAAAGCATAATTGATTATTATTTGCTTTTCGTTGTAATTTATTTCATTATTATTAGTATTATTATCATTATCGCAATTTTATTATTGTTACTATTATTATTTTTTTAATTCTATTATTATTATTTTTTTAATACTATTATTTATTAAAATTGTTATTATTATTTTTTAAATTCTATTATTATTATTTTTTTATTACTATTATTTATTGAAATTGTTATTATTATTATTTTATAATTTTAATTGTCTTTATTGCCATTGAGGAAACTGTTATAAAATTACTGCGCCAAAAGAATGATATATAGAAAAAGTGCCTGAAATAGTAAATAGAAGAAGAAGTCTAAAATAAAAGATTGTGAAGAAAGAGATAGCTTGAGAAAATAAAAGAGAGGGAGATAAAAAAAAAGAAAAGAGAATCCTCCTTTATGCGGCTGTTTGCCTAGCAATTACTATAAGTCAGTGACGCGCTTGTCTGGACGTTAATTAGTTGTGGCTATTAATTGGTGGCTGATAAGCTTGACCGTATATATACAGCGTCAAGAATCACGTGTCTACAATGAACAGGATTCCAGGATATATTCCAATATATATATAAATAGAAGTCCTGCTTATATTTATACAATGTATATATATCTAACTGTAAAAGTGGTTCTTCGTTCAGGAATGTGTTGCTTCCTCTTGTTTTCACATAAAATCCTGATGCGCAGCGCGTCAGCCGCATATGACAACATTTCAATTCTCTATGCAGGCACTCGATTGTACACCCAGAGAAAAATTTTTATTTAAACCAAATATATTTAATTTGAGTTAAATAAACGTATATTTGTCTCAGAACCCAACTAGACTTTTTATTTGTTTTGAATAAAAATTTTATTCGCCAGAAATAAATCAGATTTTTGAGCCAAATAAAATTTTATTTAAACCAAATAAAATTTATTTGAAACAAATAAAAAGTCTGGTTGGTTCTGAGTCATATCTCTTCTCTGGGTATAGGATTCTTTTTAATTTTACAGTAATTATTTTATTTGAATTGAAATTCTTATTTGGAGTTTTAATTGGGAAATTTGTTTATAGATTTCAGAAAGCTTGTGTCAAATATGGAGTACCTGACGTTGATCTCTTCCAAGCTGTTGATCTAATGGAACGCAAAAATATCTCCCAAGTGACGAATACAATCTTTGCTATCGGTCGCACTGTAAGTATTAAAATAATATTAAAAGATAAAATTCAATTATTTTATTTATATTTTATACCAAAATTTGTTGTGGTTTAAAGAAATGATTTGACTTTAATTTAAATTATAATAGAAAATTATAATTTTTCTTTTATTGAAAGAAATTTTCTTTCATTCAAAAAACATTTCTTTGTTTAAAAAAAAAATTCATTGTTAAAAAAAAATTCGTTGTTTAAAAAAAATTCTTTGTTCAAAAACAATTTCTTTGATTAAAAAACATTTTATTTATTACAAAGAAATTTTTCTTTATAAAATAAAGAATTATTTCTTTGACTTTTTATTTGTTTCAAATAAATTTTATTTGGTTTAAATAAAATTTTATTTGGCTCAAATATATTTTTTATTTATGTCGAATAAAATTTTTATTTAAAACAAATAAAAAGTTTAGTTGGTTCTGAAACAAATATACGTTTATTTAACATAAACCATAAATATAATTTATTTGTGTTAAATAAAAATATATTTGTCTCAGAGCCAGCTATATTAATTATTTGTTTTAAATAAAAATTTTATTTGACATGAATAAAACTTTAATTTTTGAATCAAAAAAAATTTTATTTAAACTAAATTAAATTTTGTTGTAACAAATAATAAGTCTAGTTGGCTCTGAGTCAAATATATTTTTTTCTGGGTGTATATCAATGATAAAATTTCTTTGAGTTACAGAACAAATTTTTCTAATTCAAAGAAAATTTATGTTTGAATCAAAGAAAAGTTGTTTGAGTCAAAGAAGTTTTCTTTAGATCAAAATCCTCTTTTTGTTTAAAAATAAATTTTTTGAAAAAAAATTTTTTAATGAAACAAAAGGCTGCAGTCTAAGAAACTGATTTCTTTGAATTAACAAAAACTTTTTTCTGGATGTTGTACACAGAGAGAAAAACTTTATTTAAAACAAATATAATTTATTTTGGTTAAATAAAAACGTTGTCTCAGAAACAAATATTAATTTGTTTAATTTAATAATTGTATACGACAAAAATAAAACTTTTATTCAAACTTTTTATTTTTTTTTATTTTATAAAATAAAATTTTATTTAAATTTAAACCGAATAAAGTTTATTTGAAACTTTTAAAAAGTGTCTATAATTGGCTCTGAGTAAAAAATATACACCAAGAGAAAAGATATATTTGACTCAGAAGCAACTAGACTTTTTATTTTTGTTTCAAATAAATTTTATTTTGTTTAAATAAAATTTTGAATTAAAAAGTTTTATTAAAATTAATTCAAAATAAAATTTTTAATTAAAAAAGTTATTTATTAGTATAAATAACTTAGTTGGTTCTGAGACAAATATATATATGTTTATTTAACTCAAATAAAATATATTTAGTTTAAATAAAATTTTTCTCTATGTGTATCTTTTTTTGGAGTGTAGCAAATAAAATTAATAGAATAAAAAAAAAATTAAATAAATAATATAAATAAACTAAATAAATTATTACAGACGTACAGACATCCAGAATGGCGTGGTCCAAGTTTGGGACCAAAACCATCAGAAGAACACAAACGACATTTCACCGAGGAACAATTGAGAGCAGGAGAAGCTGTTATTGGCTTGCAAGCTGGTTCAAACAAAGGAGCCAATCAGTCTGGTCAAAGCTTCGGTGCTACGAGAAAAATTCTCCTTGGAAAATAGAAAATCGAAAAGTTATATAATTTCTCCTTTATTCTTTTAAAAATTATACATATTACATTGTTATTCATCTGTTATTAGTTTATTTGTTTAACTTTATTGTATATTATTATAATTAATCAGGAGAAAAAAAATCGTAATACTTTAATTACTTTATAATTAATTAATTATTTGATTGATTAAGTATTGCAATGAATTAATTTTAATTGAATAGTTCTTCATTCATTCGATTGGATAATTGTCGTAATTATTTAATCCTTTTTTTAACTAAATAATTATTCATTTAATTGGATGATTATTGTAAGTGATCAATTCTTTTTAATTAAATAATTATTTGGTTATTTGACTAAGTTTTGTATTTAATTAATTTTAATTAGTTAATTTATTTGATTGACTAATTATTGTAATTACTTTTTTTCAATTAATTAATTAATTAAATTAATTAATTTCTTTCATCTTTAATAATTAATGAATTGTTTAAATAACTTTCCCGCAGAGTACGAAATTAAATATATGTAATTTTGTATAATGAAAAATTGAATCGAAAAATAAAATACAATATAATAAAGTTTTAGTCGTTAAGAAAAATGATTGATAAAATTTTTCTAATTTATGGTTGTAAATTTTTGTTTTTTAATTATTTATACTATTTTGTTTTTAGACTTATTGCTCTATGGCGTTTGAGTGGGTAGATGTCTGATACTGGGTTCCTGGTATGACTGAGAATTGTATGTTTGTAGCTGTAGAATGTGTATTACTGTATACATATTCGAGTTGTGTGAACAAGAGTGTTATCAGTACGTGACGTGTACATACGCAATTTCTTCCCAGTTTCTACACCGTGAAGCTTCGAGGATCACAGGCAAGTATCTCACGCTGCTGGAGGAATGCAAGTTACGTGTTCAAATATATACCGTAATTTTATTTCATTATATAATATATTTATTTATTAACAATTACATTAAAATGTTCCTAAAATGCCGATGCATATTCCTTTTGGAATATTCCAATAAGAATCTTGAGCTAAAAAAAGTTGTATTCTATTAGAAAATTTCTTTAATATTTGATTAATATTTAATATTTGAAATATTATAGATTTCAGTTCCTAAAATGTTGATGAAATATTCCTTTATAATATTCTCAATGTTCCAATGGAATATTCCAGGTGTGCGAATGGAAAATTTTGAACTAAAAAAGTTTTCGACGTAATATTTTTTTTAAAATAATATTTTTTAGCAATATTCTTGTAATATTGCATTGAAATATTCCAACTATATCCCAATTATAATATGGAATATTCCTGCATTATTCCTATAGGAATAATAAAATGTTCGATCTATGGAATGTTTTTTTTTTATAAAAAAGTTTTCGACGTAATATTTTTTTGAAAATAATATTTTTTAGCAATATTTTTGTAATATTGCATTGAAATATTCCACTTATAATATGGAATATTCCTGCATTATTCCTATATAGGAATATTAAAATGTTCGATTTATGGAATGTTTTTTTATAAAAAAAACATTCCTTAGATCGAACATTTTTATATTCCTAAAATTTAAATAAAATATTCCGTACAAATATTCCCAATATTCCAACTGAATATTCCAGAAATGCGAATGGAATATTCCCCGCTATTGGAAATTATTATTATATTATCATTTTTGTCATTATTATAAATTAATTTTATTATTAAAACAGCTCAAATTTTTTCGACTCAAAATTAGTCTTTTCTTTATCGAATTTTTTTTTTCATTCCAACTATGATAGTATTATTTGAATAGCAGTTTTCGTTTATTCATAAGAAAGAGGGAGAGTTGCGTGTAGAGTAAGTAGTTGAGTAATCTCGTGGAAAGGATGACGGCAGACCAGTTCTCTGACTTGAATAGGTATTCAGAAATTCAGAGAAGGTTCTTGACTCTTTCTTTAATTCCTAAGATCCTCATAAAAGGGGAGCGTTTCGGAGTGCCGCTCGAATCTTACCTCATTTCATCATGCATTTTTAATCACAACTCACATTCATTTAGATACTATTTTTAATGTTCCCTCTCTTCTGAAATTTTCAAATTTTATTCAATTCAATATAAATTTTTCGATTTTCAATTATTTTTACATTCTCAATTATTTTTTATTTCTCTTTTCAATTATCATAATTAGGTACATTTCTCTGCTTTATAGATTTTTTCAAACCAATTTGCAACTCTAAATTTTGGTCTCAAAATTTTTTTTTTTTTATTTTTACCCCAAATTGAGAAAAAATTATTCGACAAAATTCTCATTAATATCGAAGCAAAGAATTTCTAATTTCTATTTCGATAATTTCCGATTTAGAAAAAAAAATAAAATTTGGACAATTTTTGTTGTTAAACTTTACGTAAAACTAGATTCGCTTTGATAATAATAAAATTGACTGAGAAATAAATTTCTTTTAATAATTTTCGAATTAGAAAAAAGGGGAAAATATTTTAATAATTAAAAATTCTTTTCGAATTTTATTTGTAAAAACAAATTATATTTTGTTGTTAAGTTATGATAAAACTAGTTTCGCTTTAATAATAAATTCCACTAAAAAATAAAAATTCTATTTTAACAATTTTCGATTTAAAAAAAGGGAAAAGAAATTCGAATCTTTTTTATATTTATTTGGGAATTTTATTGGGAGAAATAAATTCGGGACTTTAAAAACAATAAATATTTTTTGTTGTTGCTAAACTTCGTTGAAACTAATTTAGATTAAAAAAAAATTCCAGTGAGAAAGAAATTTCTATTCCAATTATTTCCGATTTAGAAAAAAAGGGGGGGGGGGATTTGAATATTTTTTAAAAAATTTTATTGGAAAATATAAATTATTTGTTGTTGTTAAACTACGATAAAACTAGTTTCATTTTGATAATAAATTCCACTGAGAAACAAAATTTCTTTTTAATAATTTCCGATTTAGAAAAAATGGTGAAAAAATGATTTTATATTTTTTTGGAAATTTTATTGGAAAAAATAAATTCGTAGGTTTAAAAAAAAATTGTAGTTGTTGCTAAACTATAATAAAACTAATTTCGCAACAATAATAAAATCCAGTGAGAAGGAATAATTTCTGTATAATAATTTCAAATTTAAAAAAAAGGGGGAAAAAATTATAATTTTTTTTTTAAATTAAAATTTAAAAATTTTATTCGAAAAAATAAGTTAGTTTTCTTTTTGTTAAACAACGATAAAACTAGTTTCACTTGAAGAGTAATAAATTCCAGTGGAAAATAAATTTCCATTTAAAAAAATTCCATTTTAAAAAAATGACGAAAAAAAAAATTTGAATTATTTTTTTTTCGAATTTTATTGGCAAAAATAAATTATTTTTTTTATTGTTTGTTAAACTACGAGAAAACTAGTTTCCCATTCCAATAAGAATATTATTCCAGCGAGAAAACAAGTCTTTCCAGTTTAATTTCTTGTCGACCAACTCGCTTGCTCTGATCTCCGGATTGTAAGGAGTCTCTATTCTGCGACAAACGGTTAGAAACTCCCATTATGAATTGTAAACTTTGAAAAAAGAAGGAAATGGGAGAAAAATATGTTGTCTATTTTATATACGTACACGGAACCTTTACAGGTGAATTTTCTCTGTATTTAACTTGAGTCTCACTAACATTTACAAATACGTTTATGTACAAATACATATATGTACATGAACACTGTTTACAATACATTCACTTATACTCACTCTCTCTCTCTCTCTCTCCTTCTCGTTTTATTCACACACTAAAGAAATAAATTTATTTACCTTAAAAATAATCCCGAAAATTTCTCTTTAAGAAAAAATTAACAGTCAATTTTATTCCCTCGATTTTCTATCTAATCGGAAAAAAATTTTTTCAAGTCAAAAAAGATTTTTTTTAGCTGAAAATTAAAAAATTAACTTTTTATCACAATTCTGCTGATGGATTAAAATACCTTTTTTAACACTTAATAATTCTTTGATCCAAATAAATAATTTTAATGATTAATAATAAAAATAGAAAATTTTTTAAAAATTATTTTTTGTCTCTTGTGAAAAAATTACTCTTTATTTAAAATCGATTTAGATTATCGATTTTAGATATTGATTGAAAATTTCGTTTCGGACGAAAATTACCTCTAATAATTAATAACTTTCCCAAGGACAAATATTCTCAAATTTTGAATTTTATTCAAAAATATTTTTTTTACATCTAATAATTTTTTCAAAAAAAGAAAAAGAATACCATACGTAAATTTTTGAAAAAAATATTTCTTTTTTCAACAATTAATTTTTTTTTGCCAAAGTTTAATTTTTGAAACTTTTTGAATTTTTTTTTTATAAATAATTTTTTTTTTCAAATTTTTATAAATTTATCGATTGAGTAAATTTGTGTGCCATCTGTAGTGAGATATGTTAGACATTTCCACAGAGTTTGCTTGTGTGGAAATTGTGTTTCAGTGAGAAGAACATGGACGAAGTTTTCAGTGTGTCTCCTTTTAAAAGGTATGTTTTTTCGTATTTTTATTGATGAAAAAGGACTTTGAAATTAAATTTTTGATTATATTATTTTTTGACAATCGAATTTTAATAATGGGGAATAAAATTTATTTGCAAAGATCGTATATTGTTTACAAAAAGAAAAGAAAAACGATACGTTTTAGAAGTATTGGGCGATGTTTATACGAGAGAAAGTGTTAACAATGTTTTTTTAAATAATAATCGATTGTCATTAATTTATTATTAATTTGTTCTGCCACGTTAGCTGTGAATTGACATTCTGAATTATTTTTTAAGCCTGGTGTTGAGATAATACTTTTTTTCCTTGTAAATTGTGAGTAGTTTTTTTTTACTTTTTGGAGTAAAAATTTTTGGAGCAATATTTAATATTATCTTGTTTCATATTCTTTAATCGAGTATTTTTGTCAGTTCTTTTATTTTTAATATCTTTTCCTATATCCTTTTCAGCAAGGAAAGTTTTAAAAAAATGTGTTAAATAATAAATAATAAAAATAAAATATTAATAATAGAAGTTAAAAATAAAAAAAATACGTAGAAGAATTTTTAATTCTATTATTGGAATAATTGAAATTTATTTTCAGGTAGAAACAATAAAGTGTCATGCTGAAATCGAGAAAAATTTATATTTTTATTGAAATAATTTTGGATTAAAAGAGACAGAGACGGAGTTGAAATATTACTTTCTGATTCTAATGAAACAAAAATGCCTTCTACCTGTGGCGATGTCGTCGAAATTACTGGTAAGTTACTCAAAAATGTAAAAATAAAAATATTCTCCGAATAAAATTAGTCTTTCGGTAATTTTTAGATTTTTGAAATCTATTAAATTTTATTTATTTATATTGATGCTAAATTACTCAAAAATATAAAAATAAAAATATTCTGTAAATAAAATTATAGTTTATAGTCAATTTTTAGATTTTTGAAAACAAAATATTTAGATTTATTATTTTTAAATATTTAATCATATTTGAATATTTAAGTTTTTTTTTTGTTATAAAAAAATTCGTAAATTTATAAATTTAAGTTTAATATGAAATTTATTGAATTTTATTTAATTTTAAACCATTTTTAAATTATTAAATTTCATTTATTCATGTTTATGCTAAAGTGTTTATTAAATTTATTAATTTGTAAAACTGTGTAGGTAATTTAAATTATTAATTAATATTATTATTGCATTATAATTTCTATTATTTTAAACTATTTTAAACTAAAAAAATTTAAATATTCAGTGAGTAAAATTAGTTTATTGGTAACTTTTTGTATTTTTAAACCCGAAATATTAAGAATTATTTAGTTTAATCCTTTTGATATTTAAATATATTTTTTTAATTCTAAATAATTTATTAAATTTTATATAATTTTATACAGGAAATAATCAAATTTTATATCATTTTATGTATAATTGAAATTATTAATAATTATGTTGATGGTAAATTACTCCAAAATAAAAAAATATTCTAACATTAAAATTATTTTATTGGTAACTTTCGGATTTTTGAACATAAAATATTTAGAAATATAATTATCAGAAACTGGGTAAAATGGATTTTAAAATCTATTTAAAATGTAATTCTAAATATTTTTTTTCCATTTTAAATGACATTTTAAAAACTATTCTATCCAGCTATGATAATAATCAGAGCAGAATTAATGGTCGAAGTGAAAATGGTTTAAATTAATTACTAATTATTTAAATATTATTTATTTTTTGTTAGATAAATACTAATAATAATTTATTACATTTTACACATTTTTATTTAATTTAAATTATTAAATTTTATAGGTAATTTTGTGTAGTTTATATATTGAATTTTTTTCCAACACTATTAGTTTTTATAAAATTAAACTATACTAGCACTTTTTTCTCAAATTTGACTATTTACAGTTAATTTTAAATGAATTTCGACACAAATAATGTGTTTTTTTTCTAATGTCACTGATGTGCTTTCATACTCAAAAAATAAATCAGCTGAAATAACAAAGTATTAATAAAACTCTCACTAAGTAAAGATAATATGTTTTCCTGAATAGCTCTGTGTCGTTTCAATTCTCAAAACTCTTCTTTTTTTCAAAATTTTTTCCTTTTGCAATTATTAATAAAATTCTAACAAAAGTGCCTTTCAAAAATAATTAATAATTAAAATAGTAACAATAATAAGAATAGTAATTATAAAAAGAAATTTGTATTTATCGTACAAAAGAACTTTCGAAAATTAAATAAATTATAAAAAATGAAAAAAAAAATTATTTGTAAAATATTTTTATTATTTTTTTTCATTAAATTTTTGGTTTTTTTTACAGTCACAACACCACAAACAGTGGTGGACGGAATTTCGAGTACGGACAGTGTTGGTACACACAGCGATGTTTCGGTGCTTACGACAATTTCTGGTAGACCAAGAATGGACGTTGCTTGTGTTCTTGATTTACATCAACCTGAACATCTTGCTCAAAGGAAAAAAGCCTTCGAAGAAATTAAACACGCTTGCAATTTAGTGAATGCAAAAATGCATTATATACAAGTATATAACAAATTTATTAAAACTAAAAAATTATATTAATTTTCAATTCAAAAACTTAATTAATTAATTAAATAAATAGTCTTTGATTCTAATGAAACAAAAATTCCTGAAAAAAATAAAATTTTAATTTATTGTAATAATTATGAATTTATTTATTTATAATATGAAATAATAAATTTATTTACTTATAGTATTAAGAAATAACAAAAAAATGATCCTAATGAGTTTGAAAATTTTTTCCAGTTCGAGAAATTGGATTTTGGTGAAACGAACGTATTGGACACATTTTATAATGCAGATGTTGCAGTCGTCGATTTGAGCGTTCAACTCCAACAATCTGCACTTTTTTATCACTTGGGAGTTCGTGAGAGTTTTGACATGAAGGAAAATATTCTTCTAAATAACGACACAGACGCTGAAGCCACAATTAGACTAAAAGTAAGTCATTTTTTTTTTATTTCTGGACAGTAAAAAAATTTCTTAAACGAATAAATTAAAATAGAATTAAAATATTTAAAATGAAAAATAATTACAGACAAAAAATAATTTTGAGAAAATTTGATTTGTTTTTATCGTAAAAATATTAATAATTATTAATAATAAAAACATGATAATTATTAATTAAAATTATTCTCAAGTTTATTAATCTCTGAATTGAAAATAAAAAGAAATTAATTTTATTATTTAGATAAATAAATTTTTTAATATAAAATTAATTAAAAAACGGAATAAAGTAGAAACGTAAAAATCGAATTATGTTTTCATTTCTATTTTTTTCCTTTTTTGAAGTTAATGCTAAAAAATGTTTAGTAAATCACTGCTTTGAGACATTTATATGCATTCCTTATTAAGGGACGAGAAATGATGACAAATAATATGCATACGGCCTTGGCGATTTATTAAAGCTTATATACAATGTAGTGTTGGTCTCAATTAAAAGTGTTATTAATAAACTTGAGAATAATTCGAATGACCTAGTCTTACCTTGTTAAGATATTGTCCTTCATTTTTTTCTTTTAAATTGCAATTAAAAAAAATTTATACGAGTAGCGTGTGAATCTTCGTATTTACATCAAAATTTTATTCGCAGATTGCTTTTTAGATAATAGAAAACGTCTATGTTTAAATTAAAATTAAAAGAAAAAAAAATATTTGACCCTTTTATTTTCCATTTCGAAAGTCCTCCCCAAAAAAGTGAAAAAGAAAATATTTACAAAAGATTGCAAACATATTGAGTAATATATAAAAACAAATTGATTTTATTACAAGAATTAAAAATTTCCATCATTAAACACTTCCCAAATAGCCAAAAATTTTCAAAAATAATTTTTATGATTTAAATTAGAAGACAAATTAATTTTATTAACGAAATTAAAATTTAAAAAAATGTTTAAATAACCAAAAAAATGAGTGTGAAATATTTATAAAAGTTTACAAAAACTCTGCAAAAGTAATTGTTTCCCGTAAAATAATAAATTGAAATTTAAAAACAATTTAAATTCACAAAAATCGTGTGGATAATATTTATAAAAAATTTCAAAAATAATTTTTATGAATAAAATTAGAAGAGAACAAATAAATTTTATTTGAAGAATAAAACATTTTTTTAAATTTTGAATTCCAAATCTTCAAGTAGGAAATATTTGTTTAAACATTTAAAAAATAATTATCATAAGAATTAGAAGAAAACAAATTAATTTTAATAATAATAATTTAAAAATAAAAAATTTAGGTCTAAAAAAATTCCAGCAGTGGATCAAAAAAAATCTAGTTTGAAATATTTACGAAAAATTGCAAAAATGATTTTTATAAATAAAATTAGAACAAAGTGAATTAATTCTATTAATGAAATTAAAATTTTTATATACAATTTAAAGTTACAAAAAATAGAGTGGGAAATATTTATAAAAGTTTGCAAAAATAATTGTTTCGAGTAAAAATAAAACAAAACCAATTAATTTTATTGAATAAATTAAAATTTAAAAGAAAATTTAAATTCACAAAAAATCGAGTGGAAAATATTTATAAAAAATTGCAAAAATAATTGCAAAAATAATTTTTATTAGCAAAATTAGAAGAAGACAAATTAAGTTTATTGGAGAAATTAAAATTGAACATTTTGAAAAAATTTTAATTCCCAAGAAATCGAATAGGAAATATTTATTTGAACATTTAATAAATAATTGCCATAAGAATTAAAGGAAAACAAATTAATTTTTATAATAGTTTAATAATAATAAATTTAAGTCTAAATAATTCCAGCAAGGGATTAAAAAAATCGAGTGTGAAGTAATTACGAATTTGCAAAAATGATTGTTAAAAAATAATATAATTGTTGGGAGTAAAATTAAAACAAAACCAATTAATTTTATAGATAAAATTAAAATTTTCAAAGATTTAAAGTAATAAAATAAAAAAAAATCGATTAGGTAATATTTTTTACGAAAGAAACTGAAAATTTGAAAAATCGAAAAATATCTAATTACAAAATATAAAATAGTTAATAAGAGAAATAAATTTTTAAAAAATGCTTGCAGCGGTTATTTACCTTTTACATATTGATAAAAGATCTTTATAAAAAAAAATAAAAACTTGGGTATATCAGGAAGTATAAATGAGTTCATGTTCTTAATATAGCCATTATACCATAGTAGTTGCTGTTCATGCAGTCAGTTAATTCACAATATAAAAGAAGAAAGATGTGCTATTTCAGTTCTATTATTTTAATAGTGTGGAAATTATTCGTTTTACTTGAAATTTATATGTTTTACTCTATTTCATTTAACAAAGCTCGACTGAAAATTGTCAATTCTCATTAAATATCAAATAAAAATGCCGTCAGATATTAATCGCGATTCAACTTTACACGTTTACTTCATAATAGATGCAATATTAATTTTATTGATGACATTCATAATGTCTTTGTACATTCTCGTTAGAGGACATTTACTCGTAATTGAGATTTTGTAAACTTTATTTTATTTGTTATTTTAATAAATTTACTGTCGAAAATATTCTACGAAAAATATTTGGAAAACTGTAAGTTTTATTTTCGATTCTTTGCTTTAAATTAAACAACAATTTTTTTGAATAAATAATAAACAAAAAAAAAATTAAATAATTTGTAAATAAAATTAAAATAATGTTATTTATTTTTGTTAATGATAAATTATAAATTGCTTATTATTAATTATCAATATTTTTTAATACAGCAACATTTAGTTATTGTATTTTTTTTAGTCAATAATTTTTAATTATTAATTTTTTATTAACTATAAAATATAATAATATAAAATTTCATGAAAATTGCATTATTTTAGTTCTTTATTTATTTAAATCTATTTATTTTTTTTATTTATTTATTATTATTATCTATATATTATTTACTTGTTTATTGAACTTAATTTTTCTATTAAATAAATTTTTGAATAAATAAATTAATTTATTCATATTAATTAAACATAAACGTTAATTCTCGTCTATATAGAAAAAAACAAAAATTAATAAATTAATAATTATTTTTGAATAAATTTTTGGATTTAAAATTTAATAATTATGTACTTATTTGTTTAATTTTTTGTTACAGTTGTCATGTGGGAGTTATACATTTGTTTCCTATCGTGTAATGGAATGTGGAACATGTGTTTCAACGAGTCCAGCGGCGAGTATTGTTACCGGTGAAGAAGTTATTGATCCGAAGCAACATTTAACATTAAAGCTGAAAAAATTATTTCAAGATGTCGAAATACAATCCAAGTAAATATTCCCAAAAGTTAATCTCAGTTTTCAAAATGAAAAAAAAAAATTGCTGCTGGCCTTTTCTAATTTTTATTCTAATTAATTTCGAATTATTTACAGAGCTCACATGAAGGAAAAATTCTTGGCAGATTTACGAAAAGCTCGCGACACTCTGACTGGTGAAGAGCTTTCGAAAGCTTTGAACAATATGCGAAAGCGTTTAGACGATCCCAATGTTCTTTCAGGAGAAGTTGTACTCAATGTTTTGATTTCTTTTCGTGAAATTCAGGTAATATTTTGTTCAAAATTATTATTATTATATTCAATAAATTATTGAGATAATTTTTTAAAAATAATTATTAAATTAAATTATTCAGTCAATTAATCAATTAATTATTCATTTAATTATTTAATTTATTATTCAAATAATTATTCAATTAATTATTCGAATAAGTATTCAATTAATTGTTCAATTAACTATTAAATTAATTATTCATTTATTAATTGAATGAATTATTAATTATTAATTGTTCAATTAATTATTAAATTAATTATTGAATTAATTGTTCGATAATTATTAAACTAATTATTCAAATATTTATTCGATTAATTATTCAGTTAATTATTTGATTAATTATTCAGTTAATTATTCGATTAATTATTCGATGAATTATTTTATTTTGATATATTTATTTTCCTGTACATTGATTTTATCTTTTTTTGTAATCTTTTGCTTTTAGGATTACGATGCAATGGTGCAGCTTGTCGACGATTTGAGAACAGTGCCGAATCATAAAAATTCAATAAACACTCCTGCTATTCGTTATTTGTACGCTTTCGCTTTGAATCGAAGGAATAAGGAAGGCGACAGAGAAAGAGCATTGAGAGTCATTGAGAAGGCTTTGGAGAAAAAAGAAAATCATGTTCCAGACATGCTTTGCTTATGCGGCAGGATATATAAAGATAAATTTGTCGAAAGTCGCCACTCTGATCACGATAGTTTAAATAATGCAATTCACTGGTACCGAAAGGGTTTCGAGGTATTTTTCATAAATCAATTTCAATTTTATTTTATTTTTAATTTTAATTTGTTTTCAATTTATTATTCTTAAGATAAATTTTTATTTGTAAAATTTAGTATCAACAGTCTTACGAAACAAGAAAATCTAATTTAATTTTATTTCAAATTTTATTTTGTTAACAATTTTATTTTACTTTTAATTTTAATTTATATTTAATTTATTTTCAATTTTATTTTATTTACAATTTTATTTTATTTTCAATTTTAATTTATTTTTTAATTTTAATTTCTTAATTTCAAATTCTTTTTCAAGCTATAATTTTTTATTTTAAAATTTATTTAGTATCAACGTGCTTAGAAAATAAAAAACATTTTTATTTTGTTTCTAATTTTATTCCATTTTTAATTTCAAATTATTTTCAATTTAATTTTAAATCTAATTTTTAATTAGGAACATAATTAATTTATTTATTAAGCAAATTAAATATTAAATTAGTTTTACTTAAAAAGTATAAACTAACAAAAACAAAAAGCTCCCTTTTTATTTCATTCGCAGTTTTTTAATTTATTTTCGATTCAATTTAAATTCGAATTTTATTCTATTTTTCTTTCATTTAATTTTATTTTTAAAAGCTTTAATTGAAATTTATTTTTCATTTCAGGTCCAGCCGAATGAATATGCGGGAATAAATTTAGCCACATTGTTGGTGATAGCTGGGAATGAATTTTCGAAAAGTGAAGAGCTACAGCATATAGGAATGGTACTCAATAATCTTATCGGTAAAAAAGGAAGCCTCTCGAGTTTGAAGGATTATTGGGATGTTGCTACTTTTTTCGAGATAAGCGTCTTAGCCGAAGATTACACCAAAGCAATTCAAGCTTCAGAGTGTATGTTTAAATTAAAACCCCCTAACTGGTAAGATATCTTCTGAGTGCCTTTTATTGCAAAGACACACAAAAATGGTGATAATGATATTAAAATTACAAATTATTATTATTTTTTTTAAGGTACCTGAAGTCGACAATAGGAAATATTTCTCTCATTGACAGATTTCGTAAAAAAAATGAGGAAACTGAAACAACACCCGAAGAACAAATATTCAGCTTTTGGATGGATTATTTTGTCGAAGCGACCAAAAGTGAAGTTGGAGACAGTATAAGATTTCCGGTAAATTGAAAAACTATTTTTATGGGCGAATTATATTTTTGTACTGATTTTTCGTTGTACGAAATTTTTTTTACACATTTTTGTTTATTTTCTTTTCAATTGAATTTTTATTTATTGTTTTTTCAATTGGAATTCTTATTTTGTTTCTTTATTTTTATTTCTTTATTTTTTAATTTGAATTATTACTAACATTTTCTAATTTGAAATTTTATTTATTTGTTATTCGTCTCTAGATTTTTCAAATTTATTCATTTTCTATTTTTCGAATTTATTATTTTCTGTGTTTTTCGATTTAATTCCTTTCTGTATTTTTCGAATTTCTTTCTATTCTGTATTATTCAAATTTTTTTATTTTATACGTTTTTATATTTTTCAAAATTTATTCTATTCTAAATTCTTCAAAATTGTTTTCTATTCCTTTTCAATTCTTTTTTATAATTTTCGAATTTTTTCGTTTCTATATTTTTCAATTTTATAAGCTTTTATATTTTTCGAATTTATTATTTTCTGTTTTTTTCCTTCAAAATTTTTTTCTATTCCTTTAAAATTCTTTTTTATAATTTTCGAATTTTTTCGTTTCTATATTTTTCGAATTTATTATTTTCTGTGTTTTTCGATTTAATTCCCTTCGAATTTATTTCTTTTATGTGTTATTTAAATTCATTTCAGTATTTTTAAAATTCTTTTTTATACTTTTCGAATTTATTTCTCTTTATATATTTTTTCAATTTGTATTATTAATTTTTTTTTTAATTTGAATTTTTATTTATTTTGAAGTTTATTTTTTTTAAATTGGAATTCTTATTTTATTTCTTTTTTAAATTAAAATTTAATTATTTATTTATTTTTTAATTTGAATTTCTATTTTTCTTTTTGATTTTGTTCAGAGACCTGGTTTTGATTTAATTTTTTCTGAATTTGAATTCTGTGATTTTTTTCGCGCAGATTTTGGTTTTGGAGCCGACAAAAATTCTAATGCCAAGTTATGTAAACGTGAATCTTGGCGCTGAGGAGAAATCAATACAAATTTGGAATTTGTGTTTGGAAAGTATGAAGAATAATTGCAAGCAAGTTCACGATTGGCTTTTTACTGCAAACATGATTCGCAGCGTGAGTTTATACAAGCGAGATGAGAGATGTCTGTTTTTATATGTGCATCAAAACTCGGATGACTTCCAAATGTATTTTCCGTCGATTCAATGCAGACAACGGTTTTATAATCTTGTATTGGAAATGACGAGAGATCAGGAAGGCATGGTGACAGATTTGGACGCTTATATGACAGGCGAAGGAATGAAGGTTTGCATTTTTTTTTTTTTTGTGGAAAAAATTGTAGAAGACAAACAAAAATGAAAATTAATTTTATTCGTAATTTAATTATATTAACTGTGAATTATTTTTTCCTCACAGTTTGAATATGAACTCGACGAGCAAAATAAGCGAATTATTTTGGGTAAAGGGACCTATGGAATTGTCTATGCGGCTCGTGATTTAAACACTCAGGTCAGAATTGCCGTGAAGGAAATTCGCGAGAGAAATTTAGGAGACGTACAACCGCTTCATGAGGAAATTAAATTACACAGTCAATTGAGGCACAGAAATATTGTTCAGTATCTAGGATCAGTGAGCGAGGAAGGATTTTTTAAAATATTTATGGAGCAAGTGCCCGGCGGTAATAAATTCAAAAGAGGATTTTTCTTTACTTTATTTTTACTATTTTAATCTTTTTCTTTTATTTTGAATATTTTTAGTCATTTTTAATCTTTTTCAATCATTTTTAATATTTTTGACTATTTTTAATCTTTTTTAATCTTTTTTTAATCTTTTTCAATCATTTTTAATACTTTTAATCAATTTTAATCATTTTAAAATTTCCAAATAATGAAAATAAAAAATTAAAAGAAATAAAAAGAAAATAAAAAAGAAAAATAATTTAAAAAATTGATAAACAGTAAAACGAAAAATTGAATTTTCAGGAAGTTTGTCGGCACTGCTTCGCTCAAAATGGGGGCCTTTGAAGGAAAATGAATCAACAATTTCCTACTACACGAAACAAATTCTCGAGGGCTTGAAATATTTACACGATCAAAAAATTGTTCATCGAGATATAAAAGGTAAAAATGGAAAATACTTTTAAGACAGTGAATTTTTACGGGACCTAAAAATATAAAATTAAAAATTATTTTCGGAAGAGTAAATTTTCACTGGACCTAAAAATATTTCCTCTATTTAGAGAGAATATATAATTTGTCTATAATTAAATGAAAATTTTTTATTTATAATTCAGGTGACAATGTGTTGGTCAACACTTATAGCGGAGTGGTGAAAATATCAGACTTTGGCATGTCGAAACGTTTGGCTGGCCTTTGTCCGAGTACCGAAACGTTTACAGGGACGTTGCAATATATGGCACCAGAAGTCATCGACAAGGGACAACGTGGTTACGGTGCACCGGTAATTTTTTATTCATTTTCTTTTAGAGATATTATATTTTAAGTGTTTGGCATTTTTTAAATGTGACTTAATGCGTTGAATATTTTTTGTTACTTCGGTATAGGCTGATATTTGGTCCCTTGGATGTACTATTGTGGAAATGGCGACGGGAAAACCGCCTTTTATTGAACTTGGATCTCCTCAAGCTGCTGTTTTTAAGGTGATTATTATTTTTTATTTTTGAATTCATTATTTTCTGTATTTTTCGAAATTAATAAAAAAGAAAAGAATTTAAAGAAAAATACAAAAAAGTATTTTTTTTGTATTTTTCTTTAAATTTTTTTCTAGATAATCTTCGAATTCGTTCTTTTCTATATTTTTAAAAATTTTTCTCTATATTATTCAAATTTATTTTTATACTCTGCGAATTTATTGGTGTCTATAGATTGTTCGAATTTATTCGTTTTCCTTTTTTTATAGTTCTCAAATTAATTTGTACATTTTTCGAATTTTTTGTTTTTACAATATTTTTTTAATTTATTATTTTCTGTGTTTTTCGATTTAATTTATTTCTATATTTTTCGAATTTATTTCATTTCAAATTGTTTTTTATACTTTTCTATACTTTTTTTTATACTTTTCTGTATTTTGTTTCAAATTGTTTTCTATATTTTTCAAACGTTTTTCTAGATATTTTTTAAATTTATTCGTTTCTATATTTTTCGAATTTATTATTTTCTGTGTTTTTCGATTTGATTCCTTTCGAATTTATTTCTTTTCTGTTTTATTCAAATTCTTTTTTATACTTTTCGAATTTATTCATCACCAGATGTTTCGAATTTATTCGTTTCTATATTTTTCGATTTTGTTTTTTTTTATATTTCTCGAATTTATTCTTTTCTTTATTTTTCAAATTCTTTTTTTATACTTACCTTCTAAATTTATTTATCAATAGAAATTTATTTGTTACTATATTTTTTAAATTTATTTGTTTAGGTATATTTTTCGATTATTCTTCATTTCTATATTTTTTGATTTTATTCGATAATGTCCAATAAAAATTATTTTTACTTAGTTTCAAAATATTGTAAAAATATTACAGAAATAAACTACAAAACAATTTTTTATGAATTGTTTACTGTAATAAAATTAGAAAAATCGAATTGCATTCCGACAGGTTTTACTGTTATTCTTTTCTGCATTTTTCAAATTTTATTTTATATTTTTCAAAATTATTTCTATTTTTTTCAAATTCTATTCTATATTTTTCAAAATTATTTCTATTTTTTTTCAAATTCTTTTTTATAATTTTCGAATTTATTCGTTTCTATATTGTTCGATTTTATTCGTTTTTATATTTTTTGAATTTATACTTTTCTGCATTTTATTTTAAATTCTTTTCTTTATTTTTCAAATTTTTTTCTAGATATTTTTCGAATTGATTCTTTTCTATATTTTTTTATACTTTTCGAATATATTTGTCTCTAGATTTTTTGAATTTATTCTTTTCTACATTATTTTTCGTTTTTATTCTTTTCTGTATTTTACGAATTTATTTTCCCCAATATTTTTCGAATTTATTCGTTTTTTTAACATTCTGGCAAATTCATTCCTTTCTATATTTTTAGAATTGATTTTCGTTTCAACATTTTTCTGATTTATACTTTTAATTTACGTTTAGAATCTAGTTTTTTTTTTAATTTAACTAATTAATTTAATTTTAAAATTCTACATTTCAGGTTGGTTACTACAAAATTCATCCAGAAATACCGTCTGAATTATCGGAGAGAGCAAAAAGTTTTATTCTTCGTTGCTTCGAGCCAAATCCCGACGTGAGAGCAAATGCAGCTGAATTATTGGAGGATCCATTCTTGACTGAGTAAAATTTTTTATAAAATACTTTTAAATATTACTTATTAATTGTTATACTTTAGATAATCGATCAAGTGTCTTTTTTTATATTTTTCATTAATAATTTTTATTACTTAAATAGAAAAAGAAAAAAAATAGAAAAATAATTTTCTTTTAAATGAAAAAAGGAAAGTTTTGTTACTTTTCTTTTTTTATTTCAATGAATAGAAATTATTTACAATTATATATATATATATATATATATATATATAATTTTTTTATTATATACATTATTTATAATAATAAAAAAAATTTTTAATAAAAAAAATCTAGAAAAGAGTTAATTCGAAAAATATAGAAAAGAATGAATTCGAAAAATATGGAAAAGAATAAATTCGAAAAGTACCCAAAAGAAATTTGAAATTAATTGAAAAATTAAAGAGACAATTCGTTTAATTTAATTTCTTCTTCTTTTAGAAAGAAAAAACCGTCCCGTTTGGCAGCTCCGCCTGATTTTAGTAGAAGTATATCCGTGCCTGCTGAAAGGTTGGAACGACTCGGTAAATGTGATAAGACTAATAACAATCACATTGTTCCGGCAGCGCCTATTCAGGCCTCTCAATCGGATGATAGGTAAATAAATAAATTATTATTTACTATGAGTTACATTACTCATTGACAATTTTTAAAAATTTAAATTTTTCTTATTTTTATTTCTACAATATTTGTGTGAATTTTTTTATTTTTGCTGTATCGCAGTTTTGCATTCATCAAGCTTTCCATTTGGTTCACTAGGTACTTGTCGTTTGTTTTTATTATAATTAGCAGTGACGTATCAATTTATTTGCTTATTTTCTTTTTTTTTAATTTATTAATTTCCCTTTTAAATTTTTGCCTTTTAGTACATTTTAATTTATTATTAATTTAATTAACTATTACAATTTTTTTTCTATATTGCTTTTAATTTTTTCCTCATATTTATAGATAATTTATACCGCGTAGATGAAATTAACGTTCAATTGAATTTCCTAACTAAATTCAATTTATTTTAATTTCTTTTAATTTTTGTATTATTTTTTATTTCTATTTTTTTGTCACTTTCTTTCTCACTGAATTCAATTAAAACAGGTTTTATTTGTTTCCAATAATTAAAAAGATTACAATTTTAAATAAAATTAATAAATTCGGTTCTACTTTTGACTCTAATGCCCAAATTGTTTCCACCGATTCGTAATTTGTTTTTTTTTTTTTATTTTGTTTTCTAATTTTTCTTGAATTTTTTTTCTAAATTTGTTTATTGGATTTTTTAAATTTGTCTTTAAATTCTCACCAAGAATGAAATTATTTTATTAAAAACTTGTATTGTAGACTTATTAAATTTTGAACAAGCTTTTATTTTCAGTAAGGTGGAATACTAAATTGTTTTAATCTTGAAAAAAGTAATATGTAGAAGTAATCCACTGGATCGAAACTGTAATTACTAATATTAATTGGCTAATTTATTTTAGTTTAATTTAATTAATTGATTGAATTTAATTTAAGTAATTGATTAATTTAATTTAAGTAATTATTTAATTTAAGTAATTGATTAATTTATTTTAGTCTAATTCAGACTGAATTAATATAAATAATAATAATAACAATAATTAATTAACAATTAACGAATAACTGTTGTGAATACGAGAGAAATATCGAAGGACTTGCAAATCGAAGATATTATTTTTATTCAATGATTAATAGCAATAATTTGGTTTCCACGTTAAATTGGCTATAGTTTTAAAATTTTTTTTTTAAATATTTTATTAACGGTAAAAGTGTCATGTGTAGCGGAGGAATATCAAAGTCGAGTCCATTGAGAGAGAGAAGTCCAGCCCACCTTCTATCCCCCATCCGCATGCCTACTACTACGTCTCTTTCATTTAACAGGTATAGTACTTATTCCCCAGTTGATTTGTGCAAAAAAGAGAGTATATGTCGCCCTTAAATTCAAATTTATGTCTCTAATTAAAAAAAATATGCGATTTTACCAAAAATAGCAAAGTACTGTTAAATTTCGTGCTTCATTTATTTTTATTGTTCTTTTATTTAAAAATTATTTTAATAATTAAATATATTAATTTTTTTATTAATTTCCATTCAATTTGGATAATTTAAGCAATGAATTATCCAAATGAAATAATTAATTTTAAATGTTAAAGTATTAATAAAATTTGTAAAGTAAAAATTAAATCCGATGTAGTAGTAGATGATTATTTTGAAACAATTATTATTCAATAATATCCAAAAAAATAATTATTCAATAATTTTGAAACAATTATTTATTCAATAAGTTTTAAACAATTATTATTCAATAATTTTAAAACAATTATTAATCAATAATTTTCAAATAATTATTTTATCCAATAATTAACTATAATAATCGTCGTATTATTCGATAATATTCAAAGAATTATTATTGCAATAATTATTCTACTTGACAAAAATCACTTATTTTTTTCTTTATATTACTCATCTGGCTAAATATATTAACAATTAAGTGAACATATATTTTCCAAGTTCAATAGTGTTTTCCAAATTGAAAGCTTCAAAATTTTTTATTTTTCAAAGTGATTTTAATCAAATACGTACGTTGTATTATTATATTATTAAATTTTTCTATTTCGTTTCATTATTTAGGTGACAATAATAATATTATTTATTTTTTAATTAAAAATCTCTAACAACAAAAATAACAAAAGTATTTTATTTGAAAATATTTAATGCTGGTTATTGATTAGAATAATTTATTTAGAATCATCGTTTAATTTCTTTGATAATTTATTGTAAAGCCAATCATTTATAGTTTATTTGCTTTTACAAATGCTTAGCTTATTTTTGTAAAAAAGAAAAAATTTTGCCACAAGTTTTGCTTGTAATAATAAAATAATAATTTAATGGCTTTTTTTGTGCTTCAATTTTTATAATATAGTGAGCAATTTTTTATATAAAAATAATTTTTCTTTATGAAAAGGAAATTTTTTTGATCCAAAAATTAATTTTTTTTATGTAAGTAAATTTTTTTTTATTAAACAAAATTTCTCTTTATAAAACGTAATTTTTCTTTGTTATAAGTAATTTTCCTGTATTAAAAAGTAATTTTTCTGTATCAAAAATAATGTTTCCCTATTTAAAATAATTTTTCTTCATTAAAAATAATTTTTTTTATTAAAATTAATTTTTTGCGATTAAAACAAAACAAATTGAAAATTATTTATTTAATAATTTTTTTTATAATAATATAAAGTTATAATTTTCGTGTGAGTTTTAATTTTATTATAAAGAGTGCATTTTTGTTCAGCGTTGACACAGCAGATTAGATTTCACAATTATTTTTTCAAAATATTTAGTTTGCTAAGCACATTTATTCAAAATGTTATTCTCACAGTAATATAGGCAGTACACCGTCCATAGAAACAAGCGAAAGTGATACTTCAGGTGCTTCTATGACAAGAAGAAGTTCCTCGGGAGGATTGTTATCGCCAGAAGTTGAAATTAATGGTAATTAACAATTTTTTTTATTTCTTCTTCAATATTTATTTTACATTTAACTGGATTTTTTTCTTCATTTTATACTTATTTATTCTTTACTTTATTTTTATTTATTTTTTGTTTCGTATTTATGATTTTTTCTATTTTATTTTTTATTTATTATTTTTTCTATTTTATTTTGTTATTTATTATCTATTATTTTATTATTATTATTTATCTATTTTTTTAAATTTTAATTAATTTAATTTCATTTATTTTGTAAAACGATTTTATTTTCCAAATTTTTAGGACAATTGGCACAAAAAGCTGGAGAGGAACAGGAGGGATTTTATTTATTGAAAAAGGACAGTCAACGAAGAATGACACTCACTCGCGTTTTGAGTCAAGATGAAAAGAAAATTTGTGAAGTTTGGATGAAGAGTATTCATCAAGACGTTGGCCAAACTGTTCTTCGGATGGTAATTAATTACTACGCATTTATTGAAAATTTTTTTTTTTTATTTTTTATATTAGTCACTGGACAGGCAAAATTTAATTTCTCAATTATTTTCTTCATTCTATGTAATTTTTTAACTAAATTTACAAAATTCTACCTAACGCATTGAATATTGATTTATCACAATTGTTTTTTAATTAAATAATTAAATAATTCAATAATTAAAAATTGAATAGTAAAAAATGAAACAATTTTAATTAATTAAAAATTACTCTCTAAATTTTATTCAGTGAAAAAAGGTTTACTAATTTAAATTAGTGAAAATTTTCACTATAACGACTTTTTACTAATTAAAACTTAGAGAGAAAATAATCAAAAATTAAATAATCATTGAACAATTTAATAATCGAAAAATAAAGTTTTAATTACGCAATTCAAAGATTTAACGATTTTTATGAAATAATTGGAAAATTAAATGATTTCAATGAAATAATTGAAAAATGAAATGATTTTTTTGAAATAATTAAAAAATTAAATAATTTCAATGAAATAATTGCAGACTTAAATAATTTCAATGAAATAATTGAAGACTAAAATTATTTCAATGAAATAATTGAAAAAATAAATAATTTCAGTGAAATAATTGAAAACTTAAATAATTTCAATAAAATAATTGAAAAATTAAATAACTTCAATAAAATAATTGAAATAATTAAAAATAAATTTAGTCAGAAATGATAAATTTTCGGTTGTATTTTGATTTTATGGAATAAAATTGCATTTTACATTGTTGCTCGAATTTACAGGGCCATTTGGAGTTACTAATGCGCAGCTTGAAGGATTACATCTCCGATCAGAATCAGGACGTAATAACGACAGCAATCCGTACTTTGAAGGAGGAATTGGATTTTGATTCGAACGCCATCAATCATTTACAGCTGGCCATTTACCTATTTCAAACTGCAGTGAATGAAGTCCTTCGAATGCACAGCATTAAGCCTCATTGGATGTTCGCTCTGGATAATCTAGTCAGAAATGCCGTTCAAGCCGCAATCACTGTTCTCTCACCTGGTAAATTGATTATACTTACCATTAAAAAAAAAAAAAATCTCTGAAAAAAGGAAAAATTCAATTTAATAAATTCATTCTTCTTCTCTCTCTCTTTGAATAATTATTTTAGAAACTAAAAATTAAATTAGAAATCAAATTAGAAATTAAATTAAAAATTGAATTGAAAATGAAAATAAAATAAAAAAACAAAATTAAAAATTAATTTGGAAATCAAATTAGAAATTAAAATAAAAATTAAAATAGAAATAAAATTAAAAATTTTGAAATTAAATGAAAAATTAAATTGAAAATCAAGAAAAAATTAAAGCAAAGTGAAACCAAAAGAAAAGCAAAATTAAATCAAAATTAAACCAATATTGAACCGAATTTTTATTATAATCTGTAATTTTTGAAAATATTTCTAAAAAAAAAGAATTTTGTTCACTTGAATCTTTAGAACTTGTAGATAATGTTGAAACAGAAAAAACAAAATTAATTAATGTAAAATAATTTTGAATCTCAATTTCAGAACTTGGTGCTAATTTAATGGGTCAGGAGAGAGTTCAAGCGTCTGGAGAAGGTCCTGAAGAGGGTTCCACTTCTGGAATATCGACAGTCAATTCAATAAAATCACAAAAGACAGTTGATTTAATTGAAAATAAATATTGGCGTGAATATCGTGAAGAAATGGGAAATTTAAAGGTCGAAAATATGAAACTCCTGCAAGAATTGATGGAGAGTCAAAAAATTTATCAAAATTTATTGCATCAAGCATTGGAGGAGCAGAGAAATCAAATTGGTATTTTAACGCAACTTTGCGAATCTATTAATAAAAAGAATTGCAGGCACGAGTCAGGGTAAGTTTGACAAAAAATAAAACGAAATTGTTGCAAATTTCAATTTAATTTAAATATTAATAAATAAATGTTATAAATAAAATCAATTTGTACATATAAATAAATAAATTACATAAATAATAAATAATAATTTTTTAAAATAATAAATAATTATTTTAAATAATAAAATAAATAATTTATTAATAGTAAAGTAATTCACATAATTAGTACCAAATTTCTCTCCAATTTATTAATTTTAAGAAATTAATTTAGTTGTTTAAATTAAAAAAAAATTAAAAATAAATTTAAAATTTAATAAATTTTTAGTATTTGAAAATTTTTGGTTACATTGATAAATTTTTTTTTCTTGCAGATATTTTTCATCAAGTGCAGGAAATGAATCAACTTCTATAGTTTCATCACAACTACCTCAAATTAATATTACGGATATTAATGCTACAATGACCACTGACACCAAACTTGTAGATTGGTTGCATTCTATTGATTTAGACGAATTATCGATTGACAGAGTAATAATTAATTTTTTTCATACGAAAAATTCACGTAAAGTTGAAAATTCACATTAAAGAAAAACATTTTTTTAATTTATTAATTATTTTTTAAACTTATTTTTATTGAATAATTGCTGAAAGTAATATTTTTACAATTTATTGCAGTTTTTATATGAAGAATACACTTTCGATGACGTGAAATCAGATATAAAGAGGGATGATCTTCGTAAATTGAACTTGAGGTAAAAATTAATTAGTAAAACAAATTTCTTTTTGAACTTATCATTTTTTTAAAATTTAATTTTCTTATTAATGACGAAAATTATTATAGAAGAATTTAAACATAATTTTAAGAATTTACGGAATAAAAAAATTTTTTCTACTGATAAAAAGAATAAAATATTTATAAAGAACAATTTTCCGAATTAAAAACTTTCAAGAATTGTTTAATTTCAAGTGATTTATTTTTCTGTTCACAGAGGAGGCGTAGAACTGAGGATATGGAAAGCAATATTACAACTGCGTGAACAAGACTAACATCTAATAAACATTAACAATCAAGACCGAATTTTACTAACATATATTTTGTAAAAAAAATTATATTTATTTCACCAACTCAAAAAAAAAATTCAGTAAGTTTTGAAGAACATTTTTTTCTACTTTGATCGCTTTTTCTAATCCAACTCAAACATAAATATTAATTCTAGAATTTTTTGAAGAAACGAAAACAATAATAACAGTTCTTCTAATAATGAATATGAACATGCAAAAAAAAAAAAATTTTGTGGCGTTTCAACAATCAATTATATATACAAAAGAAACACTGAAAGTATTTTTTTACAAACGCACAACTCAGATAAATTTTTATTTTAAATAATAATTATTTTTGTACTCCAAAAATAATTCTAGTCTAACGCAGCTTTGAAATATTTACAAATTTATTGTAAATTGTATTTTTTTGCTGTTACGATTTTTGAGAGATCTCACACACGAATTTTTACAATTCGTCCAGTGCCTTATAATGAAAGTTGTAAAGAAAAAAAGAAAAGAAAAGAAATCGTCTGTTTAATGCTGTTTCATCTTTACTTAAATATTTTTGTACTATCATTGAACTTCCGATTATTTTAAGAAAATGGAATTTGCAACTGTTAAAATAGTAATAGTAATAATAATTATACAGTGTACATAAAAAAAAATTGTTTCTTATTATTGTTGTAAAAGAGACATTTTTTTCTTGTTAAAAAATGACCGAAATATTACAATGCCATGTTATTAATTTTGAAATTAATTGTATTAATTCTATTTAATGAATAGAAAAATTGAAAATTATTTTTTAAATATAAAATGCATAATAAATTTTGAATTTTATTTTTAATGAGTGAATTTATTGACAGTCAAATTATAATTTATTTTCTAATTCTGAATTTCTAGTTATAATTAATTTATTTTATAATTCGAATTTCTAATTATAATAATTTTTTTATAATTCCTAATTTCTTAATTTTAATTATAATTTTGAATTTCTAATCTATTGTTGAATTTTATTAAAATTGTATTGAAAATAATTGAACTCCTATGAGAAGAATTTTATTATTTATACAAATAATTTAATTCTTGTGAAAATTTTTACTATTTATAAAAAATAATTTAATTCTTGTGAAGATTTTTACTATTTATAAAAAATAATTGAATTGTTTCGAAGAATATAGTAAAAATTTAGAAAATAATTGAATTCTTCGAAAAAATTTTATTAAAAATTTAAAAAGATAATTGAATCCTTTCGTGAAATTTTATCAAAACTGTATTGAAAATAATTGAATTCTAGCAAAGAATTTTATTAAAAAATTTGAAAATAATTGAATTTCCTCCAAAAATTTTATTATTTATGAAAACAATTAAATTTTTGCTAAGAATTTAATTAAAATTATTGAAAATTCTAATTAAATTTTTTTCAAGAATTTCTTTGAAGTTTTTTTTACAATATTGGAGTTTCTTTAATAATTTTAATTGAAAATTTTGTAAATAATTTATTTATTTTAAATATTTAAATATTTAAAATAATCGTGTTTGTTAATAAATTAATAATTGAAATTAAAAATTAAATAATTAATTAAATTATTATATTTTATTAAAATTTTTAGAAAATAAATAAATTCTTCTAAGAATTTTATTACAATTTTCTTAAATAAATAATTTAATTCATTTAAGGAATTTTATTGAAATCTTAAAAATATTTGAATTCAGTTGAAGAATAGAAACTATTTGAAAGCTTTGTCAATAATTAAATTCTTCCAAAAAATTACTTAAATTTTTTTAATATACCTAATCGATTTTGTTAATAATAATTGTAATTAATAATTTTACTATTACATTTTTTTAAAACGATTGAAAGAAAATTAATTTCTTTTAAACAATTTCATTAGAGTTTTTGGAAATAATTAAATTCTTTGGAAGAATTTATTAAAATTTTAAAAAATAATTGAATTGTTTTGAAAATTTTTATTAAAAATTAAAAAAAAAATAATTCAATCCTTTCGTGAAATTTTATTAAAATTGTGTTAAAAATAATTGAATTCCTGAGAACAATTTTATATTATTTATCAAAAAATAATTTAATTCTTGTGAAAAATTTTATTATTTATAAATATAATTGAATAGTTTCGAAAAATTTATAAAAATTTTAGAAAAATAATTCACTTTTGTCGAAAAATTTAATTCAAAATTTAAAAAAATAATTGAATCTTTTCGTGAAATTTTATTTAAATTTTATTTGAAAATAGTTGAATTTTTTGCAAAGAATTTTACTTTTTATAAAAATAATTGAAATCTTTAGAATAATATTATTATTTATGAAAATAATTGAATTCTTGCGAAGAATTTTATTAAATTAAAGAATTTTTGAAAATAATATGAGATAATAATTAATTATCTACTTAATAAGTGGATTTTTTAAAGAATGTGAATTTATTCGAAAATTAAAAATTTTGTAATTTAATCATGAATAATAATAAAAAATTGAACATAATACATTATTTTAATTTATTGAATAATAATAAATAAATTATTAATAAGTAAATAAATGAATAAATTATATTATAATTTCGAATTTCTAATCATAAATTCTTTTCAAAAAATATTTCTTTTTCTTTGTTCTTCTCGATATTAATATCATAGAGAAAGAAATTCATATTAATAATGAAAAAAAATTTTGAGTACAAAGTTACTTCCATGTCAGCTTTAAAATTGCGCAATGGAGGCAAATATTTTTTCAAGAATCAATAAAGATGATGTCAGAATTTTTCGTTAAAATTTCCATCTTTATACTTTAATATAACGAAAAGTTTTTGCCCCCTCCATCCCCTCCCCCATCTACTCATCAGCAATTCGAGCAGAAACAAGGATCAGGGTGCTTTGGGTCGTATTTGTATAACTTAAGATTCTTGCTTCTTTTGCAAATGTAAATGGTAACCCGACGTCGTTATCCATTCGCATACATTAAAGGCATTGCGCCCCTTTTTACGAATTCGCGATAGAATAAGATGCAACGAGGGATGCTGAAAGATCTGTCGGTAACAGACAGTTTACGATTGAATGGCTCTCTGTGATGTTTGAAAAGAGAAAAAAAAAAGAAAAAAAAAATCTTCCAATTGCCTCCGCTATATATACATCCACTGATTTTTCCGCAGACCCCTGTCAAACTGTCCAATATGTCCCGAAATTAAAAATATTTTTTTTTCCTCTTTAGAGAAAACGAAGATTCCCATTATTTTCCTTCGATAGTGGTATTTTTAAATTTTGTAGATATTTTAAGTTAGACTTAAATTATAATTTTTAAATTTGAAATGAAAATTAATTTATTAATTTTATTTGTATTGTTAATTTTAATTCTAGTTATTACTAATTATTAAATAAGTTCTTAATAATAATTATTATTATTAGTTAATCATGTTATTAGTAAATTATTAAAATTTTATTTAAAAATTTTGTTAAAAAATAATTCAAACTTTTTTAAAGTTTTATTTTCAATATTAAATTTTTTAACATAAAATTTAATTAACATTGATAGTTATTTAAAGCCTCTTGATGAAAATTAAAGAAATCGACATTTTTTAAAGAGGGAAAGTAGAGAACTAAATGTATGGTCGAGCTGATTGGTCCAAAGGTTTCAATAGAAGGAAAATGCAATAAAAAGTGAAATAATTATTTGAAAATCAAACATTTCCATTAGCCGAAATATGAAGAATGTTGAGAAACAACCAAATAACTCAATTAACATAATACTTATGAAACTCAGTGTATACCTATCACTTTTAGACGCATATAATCTATTGACACTATTATTCACATGCATGTCATAAAATCTGACATTGATATAATTTATTCAGTCTCAAAATAGTTCAATTCTTATATTATCTTTACGATTTATATTTGGAATATTATGTCCAAAATCGAATACAAATTCGATTATAAATTAATAATAAACTACAAATAATTGAAAAATATTAAATAAATAATTAATAAATAATATTAAATTTTGAGCTACTTACAAATTTATTTGTTGGGTAGTGAAGGCCCTTAAAGGTTAAATATAACGACTACAAATAAATAAATAATAATAATAGTAACAATAATAGTAATGGATGATAACAATAGTAACAATAATAGTAGTAGATAATAAATAATAAAGAAAAAATAATAAATAATAATAATAATCTCCGAATTTGAATTACTAAAGATGTTTACTAATTTAAATTAGAGACTTACTGTTTGCTTTTGAATTAGTAAATTTTTCTAATAAATAAGTAGAAATTACTATTTATTAATAAAATTTACTAAGTCAATAACAAACAGTCACTAATTCAAATTAGTAAACATTTTTACTAATTCAAATTTATGGAGTATAATAGTAGCAACAATTATAATATTAAATAATAATAACAGCATGTCCAACGAATAAATAAATAAAAAACAGTAAATAAATAATAATTTATTTTATTTATTTTTTCTATTCAAGGCGACGAAGAAAAAATTACACAGATTTGTTACACATTCCAAACAAAAAAGTTAAATTTTAGAGAATAAAATTGAAAATTGATTATGTATCTTGTCATGTAGATACAATCATTATCTTGAATAAATAATAAAATCATAACAAACAAGGCTGGATTAAAATGAATCGAATTAGTATTAACATGTATTTAGACAGTTTTATTATTTAAGATAATTAATAATTCATAAGGGTTTATGTAATAGGAACTAACGATGCATTAGGCTTCTTGGGCAGTCCCTATATGAATCAGTATAATGTGAAACTCTCAATAATATTTGAAGGTCTTGCTCCAGTTTCTTACTTAATTTTTCACATTTTTAAATCTTGCTCATTAGGAAAAAATATTTCGTGAAAATTGCGTCACCAATCTTCAATGAATTTTCTCTCCTATAAAATGTGAATTCGATTCTCTAAACGACATCAGTAGCAATCAGCAATTGAACGAATCAACATGGCATTCAAGGTATACTCTAGTGATCCAAATATTATAGTTTTTTAATAAAACTATTTTCTTAATTTTTATTTATTTATTTATTTATTTAATAACATAACGGGACATGCTTTGTTCCTTTTTGTATAAATATATTTTTATTTATTTGTATTATATTTATATTTTATTTTCTGTTCAACGTTTTTGAAAAAGTAGCTTTTAGTAAAGATGGCTGAACAGTACATTGAATTGGATTACAGTGTTGAGCTAATGACTAAAAAATATTTAGTGAATAATTAGTCAGCTGTTTTCAGCAAAAAGTTTAATTGTGCGATTGAAGAATAATCCTGAAGCTAACAATGAAACGTTGAATTGCAGTTCGTAGTACTCTTGGCCTTCCTGGCTAGCGCCAACGCAGGCCTCATTGGGGCGCACTACTCGCCGTTGGCACTTCCGGTTCCGTTGGCGTACGCCAGCGCACCGGCGGCAGTCATCACCAAGACCGTGGACGCCGAGTACGACCCCCACCCTCAGTACAGCTACGCCTACGACGTGCAGGACTCGCTGACCGGCGACTCCAAGTCCCAGCACGAGACTCGCGACGGAGACGTCGTCAAGGGCAGCTACTCTCTCCTGGAGGCCGACGGCACCAGGCGGACCGTCGACTACACCGCCGACGACGTCAACGGATTCAACGCCGTCGTCAGGAAGGAGCCGGTCGTCTACTCGGCCCCAGTGGCTCAAGCCGTCCTCAAGACCGTCCTTCCCGCCGAGACGACCGTCTCCCAGTACTCCACCGGCTTCACGCACCACGCCTACGCTGTCCCCCAAGTCTACGCGAACGTCGCCCAATGGTGAACAATGTCAACAGTGTCAACAGTGTCAACAATGTCAACAATGTGAACCGACAATAAATTTATTCAATTCACAAACTGTTTACATTCTTCTTCTTTTCATTTAAAAATATTAATTCCTCTACCCTTATAAAATTTGGGACATTATTGCTCTCTATATACTGACTTTTGCACTTCCTTTGCAAAAGGAAAATTGATCTACTGGTTATTCTTGCAATTTTTCTATCAATTAAAAATTAAAACTAATGGTGAAAATCGTGATATCTCTGTACATAAGTAGTGAAGGTCACTTTCAGTCAGACATGACGATTTTTATCCTTACAATTTCGTCACAAGTAGTCAGACATCGTGCAGTTGTTTTATTCAATTAATTAAAAGCTAGTTTAAGGACTAAATCCACCAAACTCAATTAAAAATTAATCTTTGATTAAAGCCAGTTTTAATCGGTTTTGGTGAAACTGGCCCTGAGCTCTAATTCTGTCCCAGTAGTAACAATAAATTATAGTCAGACGTTTTTAACACGTGCAAATTGACCTTGAAGCAGTAAAGGAATAATTTAGTCTGACAAATGGTTTCTAATTTCCATTATTCTGGTAAAACAGTTGTAAATAATTGTTAAAAATAGTAGTACAAAAAACGTCTAGCCTAATTAAAAATTTATGTAACATTATTTTGTGTAGTAAAAATCTAGACTTCTAGATATTTTTACACTTTCAGTTGTTGCAAGAGTAGTAATTGTAACTTAATGTCAGAGGTTATGAATACTTGCAAATTTAGATTCAAGTAGTAAAAGGATATTTTAGTCAGACAAACATATTTCTAAACTTTTAAATGTTTACTACCTTTATATTAGTAGTAACAGTGCATTTTTGTCAGATATTATGGACTAATTGCAAATGAAAAATTACAAGATAAATTAATTGTACTCTCTTTATCAGTAGTAATAGTAAATTTTAGTCGGACATTACGCACTAATTCTAATTTAATAACTTCGTAATTATTTTAATTGTTGTCCTATTGTTAGTATACAGTAATAGTAAGTTAAAGTCAGTCGTGATAAATTTAAAAACCTTAATTTTAGTTAAAGAAGTACTTATTAGATTAGAAAATTATTTTTAATTTCTGTTATTGTAGTAAAAATAATAGTAATTAATTGTTTTATAGTTTCAAGTAGTAACCAAATATTTTATTCACGCAAAAACTTATCCAAACCCTAAACAATGAAATTTCAGTTCTAACTAGAATTCGCTAGTAAAAGTCGAACAAAAGGGTTTAAATTGTAATTAGCATTTCATTAATAATAAAAATGAATTATCAGATTTGCAAATTTTGAAGAAATTTCATTCCAATTTTTATAGAATTATTTTTTAATACTGCTTTTTAGTAATATTTACTGATATATTCTTTGCTAATAATTATAGTTATTTTTCTAAATAATATGAATGAGAATTTATAAATAGGAAAATATATAAAAATAAAGATTAAAATAATTATCTATTTGCTTTTAACAAATTGATCACGTCTGTCTATATAATTTACTATAACTACAATACTACTTACAATGAGAAAAATTGAATAAACTTTAATGAAGTTAATTAAAATTAATGTCTAATGTTTGACTAAAATTTACTATTACTAGATACTGTTACAAATTCAATAAAAATTAAAAATTTGTCTAAAATATTCACTTACTATTTAAAACTAAAATTTGCATGCATTTAAATCGTCTGACGTAATATATTTAATTTATTAATGTCTCTTACCAAATATTTAACTGTCTACTATTCTTGTTGAAATTCACTACCATTTTTACTACTATTCATGCACTTTTACTCGCTACAATTTATATTACAACAATAAAAGTTACAAACGATTTGTCTGTCTAATACACACTTGCACCACTTTAACTAAAAATATCAGATTCATAATGTCTGAATTTAACTTTTACTGTTAATACAGATAAAGTGACTACCAATTAAAATGACGTCTTTTATTTAATTTCATTAAAATTAATGTTTAATGTCTGACCAAAATTTACTGTTACTACTGACTGTTGTAATAAAAAATTTTAAGTTCGAAACATTTTTGTTTGACTAAAATATTCTTTTACTACTTGAAACGAAAGTTTCATAAATTCATCATATCTGACTCAGCATACACTTACTACTGATGGTAAACTGTAAGGATAAAAATCGTCATGTCTGACTCAAAGTGACCATTACTACTTATATACAGAGAATTCACGAATTTTGCTATCAGTTTTAATTTTTAATTGATAAAATATTGCAAGAATAATCAAAGGTTTAATTTTCCTTTTGCAAAGGAGGTGCAATACTGAGTATTTCCCAAACTTTAAGGTGAAGGAATTAATATTTTTAAATGAAAAGAAGAAGAATGTAAACAGTTTGTGAATTGAATAAATTTATTGGCGAAAGGTCAGTTGCGGTTCACATTGTTGACATAGTTGACATTGTTCACCATTGGGCGACGTTCGCGTAGACTTGGGGGACAGCGTAGGCGTGGTGCGTGAAGCCGGTGGAGTACTGGGAGACGGTCGTCTCGGCGGGAAGGACGGTCTTGAGGACGGCTTGAGCCACTGGGGCCGAGTAGACGACCGGCTCCTTCCTGACGACGGCGTTGAATCCGTTGACGTCGTCGGCGGTGTAGTCGACGGTCCGCCTGGTGCCGTCGGCCTCCAGGAGAGAGTAGCTGCCCTTGACGACGTCTCCGTCGCGAGTCTCGTGCTGGGACTTGGAGTCGCCGGTCAGCGAGTCCTGCACGTCGTAGGCGTAGCTGTACTGAGGGTGGGGGTCGTACTCGGCGTCCACGGTCTTGGTGATGACTGCCGCCGGTGCGCTGGCGTACGCCAACGGAACCGGAAGTGCCAACGGCGAGTAGTGCGCGCCAATGAAGCCTGCGTTGGCGCTAGCCAGGAAGGCCAAGAGTACTACGAACTGCAATTCAACGTTTCATTGTTAGCTTCAGGATTATTCTTCAATCGCACAATTAAACTTTTTGCTGAAAACAGCTGACTAATTATTCACTAAATATTTTTTAGTCATTAGCTCAACACTGTAATCCAATTCAATGTACTGTTCAGCCATCTTTACTAAAAGCTACTTTTTCAAAAACGTTGAACAGAAAATAAAATATAAATATAATACGAATAAATAAAAATATATTTATACAAAAAGGAACAAAGCATGTCCCGTTATGTTATTAAATAAATAAATAAATAAATAAATAAAAATTAAGAAAATAGTTTTATTAAAAAACTATAATATTTGGATCACTAGAGTATACCTTGAATGCCATGTTGATTCGTTCAATTGCTGATTGCTACTGATGTCGTTTAGAGAATCGAATTCACATTTTATAGGAGAGAAAATTCATTGAAGATCGGTGACGCAATTTTCACGAAATATTTTTTCCTAATGAGCAAGATTTAAAAATGTGAAAAATTAAGTAAGAAACTGGAGCAAGACCTTCAAATATTATTGAGAGTTTCACATTATACTGATTCATATAGGGACTGCCTAATTCCTCGTTAGTTCCTATTACATAACCCCTTATGAATTATTAATTATCTTAAATAATAAAACTGTCTAAATACATGTTAATACTAATTTGATTCATTTTAAATAAGCCATGTTTATTATTTTATTATATTTACCCAAAATATTGACAGTATCTACATAACAAGGTTTATATAATTTCAAATCAATTTTTAATTTTATTCTCTATAATCCCTGATATTTTTGGATGTGAAACAAATTTATGGTGTAATTTTTTCTTCGTCGCCGTTAATAAAATAAAAATTTTAAAATAAGAACAATTGTTATTATTTATTATCTGTCGAGTTGTGATAATACTTGCAAATATAGTTTTAAGTAGTAAACGAATATTTTAGTCAGACACACATTTTCGTAAACTAAAATCATTACTATCTTTATATTAGAAGTTTCAGTAAATTTTATTAAAATATTATTGTTTCTAATAAAATAAATGTTTATTTGAATCAAGTAATTTATATTTAAATAAATTAAATTCTATTTTCTTGAAATACTAAATTTATTTGTTTAAATACAAATAAGGTGCAGTCCAAATATTCTGTGTCAGTTGGTAGCAATTGGATACTTTTAAATTAACAGTAAAAAAGGTATTATTTTGAGGTTTCGTAAATTTTTTTTATTTTTACATAAAACACAAGACCATTCGCAAACTCTATATTTAAAATTTAAAGTAAATCTATTGATTTTTTTTAATCTCTATGGAAACAAACATTGTCAACACAAATACATTATTTTCAAATAATTATAATTTTAACTCTTTGACAATTCACATATTTCCTATTATTTCTTATCAAACTATTTTTTTTTTTGAAACTCTTGCAAATTTATATCAGATTTACCAATATTTTTGTTTATTTAGTAATTATCGATTAAAAGTAAAAATAAATATTTCTGTTTTTTGGAAAGTATCAAAATGGTAGAAAAATTTGAATCAAATTATGATTTAATTCAAATATTCTATGTCAGGTGGTAGCAATTAGATATACGAAAATTGTCAACACAATAAATTTTTATAAAAAGTTACAAATATATCTTTAAATATTTGTAAATTATACATTTTTATTACAATTTATAGACATTCTATTATCCTTACCTACTTATCTAGATGATATTTTCTAAGCACTTAAAAATTTATTGTGGATTTTCTATTTTTGTATTGGAAATACATACCGGCATAATGGATGCGTGCGTTCTGTTCCTATATTTTTCCCTATTTAACCCATTTTTTAATATCATTTTTATTATTTATAAATTTGAATATTTCTTGCTCCACTTCCACAATACATATGGAATTATGTATTTATGAATGTACCGGATGAGAAATGACAAAATGCGTTTTGAATTTTTTTTTTATGAATGCAGAAATTTTAAGAGCAAATTTTTTTGCTAAAATTTCAAACAGGAATGCAAGAATAGAAAGAGTAAATCCAATAGAAAGTATGTAAAGCGAGATGAGCAATAGCTTTTCTTTTTCGATTTGTTCTGGTCGTGTAACAATGTGATGCTTTTCTTCTTCTTCAAATACTAATCCCTTTAGAATGCCACCTTCTGTGGCTCTTCTGATTGTTTCTTGAAATCGATCAGTGTACGGACTGTAAGGCCTTGATAGGAAAATGTAGTTAAATTTTAACACAGATTCTTTCAAAACTCTTCCCTTCAATTCTCCATTTTTTTTTATATAAAAATTAACAAATCTTTGAGCATTTTCAGCAATACAAGTTACATTTTGATAATCATTCAAATGTCGTAGACAATTAATTAAGTTCCCTTTAATAGCTTTTTGTGACAATTTACGAATATGAGGAATAGAACTTTTTAACATTATGTCAATTGCACTATCAGATGCGATTACTGGTGTCAAAGAAGTCGTAGCCAATTCTGCGAGTGTTTCTATTCTCGATGTTGAAATTTGTAACGAGACATCCAAGATAACTGAAAATATATATCCTGTGTACACAATGCAAGCAATTATCAGCGATCCAAACACTGTTCTTTCCGCTATGTTTACTGGTTCCTGAACAATTGACATTCCCATTACAATTTGACATAGGTTAAACGTTTGCCATGTATTTTCCTTGAATTTCATTTTAATAGCAGTGAGTTTGAGTAGGCAAATTATAGCAATTGTTCCAATGAGCATGTACAGAAACTCTCGCGAAAAAACAATGATTTTCGAGGAACTTTCGACTTCTGGAATTATAGCTTTCAATTCAGTTTGTGTAGAAAGACTCAATTTCATTAAATGTTGATTTAATTCACCTACAAGTTTCATTGGGATCAACCAGAATTCAGCTCTTTTTTCAATTAAAAGTTTTATTAGCAATTCTATTGATGTAACATTTCCAATATTTATAAGATATTTAGGTTTAAAATTCATTCCTTGTTCTAGACATTTACCAAATCGTTCCAATGCTTTAAAATATTTAGAAAAGTTCTTTACTATGATATTTATGGGATATCCATGCAGATTCTGCATTTTTTCAGGAAACCATAGACTCTTAGATGACACTGGACTAGCGGAGTTTTTCTTTGCAAAAGGATTCATCATATACAAATTAGGTCGTTTGTCTCTTTTTTTCTCCAATAATACAGTTTGTTGTTCATCGTGTAACAAAATCGTAATGTCCAAAAAATCATTTCTCCACAAGAATTCCAAGAGTTGGTCATAATTCTTAAAATAGGAGTCACTATCTATTACGATTAAAAGTTTTGGATGTGATAACTTTTTCGATAACCGTTTAATTAAAAAAATTACATCAATGATCTGGTAATGATTTTTCGAATACACATTACTCATTTCTACAACAAACAATGTTGTTTTTTTCGGTCGTTCAAGTGACTTTAAGTAATTTCCATTTAGTTTGCTTCTTGTTTCATTGAGACTGATACTGAAGGTTGGAAATTTCCTGTTTACTGTTCTCATGATAGAATTAATCGATTTTTCTGTGTTGTTAATTTCATCGCCGATAATAAACATTACCTGATGTAGTTTTGATTTTTTCCGTAGATACTTCACCAATCCTCTATAGTAATTACCAGTGCATGATGATAAAAAAATTTCTATCCAAATAATAATGGCAATTGTCGCGTAATTAATTAGCTTCATTGTGGCTAATTTGATTCCAAAAATTAAAAGAAAATTGTATTTAGAGAGAATTACACAAGGAGATATACTTTATCACTGGTTATAAAAAAGCTACTTGTCTGTTAAACAGAAACTTTCTATTTAACTCGATTTTTCAAAAGCTAAAGTATTTTTATTTAGCATGTGCTCATACTTAGCACATTCTGTTACAAAGATAGGAAGATTAACAATGATAAGTTTGTACTGACAAATGTTATCAAGACAATTTACCTTATGTTAAATACACCACAATTTGTTATCGATTGAAAATTCTTGTTTGTAAAAAAGCCAGGTAAAGTTGTTTTTAGAAAAAGAAAAAGAAATTATTTTTTTTTGTTAGAAATAAATTAATTTTTCTTTATTTTATTTTTTGGTATTTTTAAGTAAAATAAGAAAGTTAAAGTCAGACTATGGAATTTAATAACTTGTAAGTTAATTTGATTGTATTCCTCTGACAATTTATTTTTACTTTTATATTATTGTGGTAAAAATAATAATAAGTAATATATTAAAATGAATCGAATTTTGTAGAAATGTTATTGAAGTTTTATCGAACTACATTTTAATGCTGCTTTCTACTAATAATCAATTTTAATAACAGTCAATGACTCAACTACTTTTATTTAGTTATTTGCAAATATTTTTAATGCAATAATAATAATAATAATAAGAAAACAATTCGTCTGACATAATTATTCTCTTACTACTTGAAACTAAATTTAGAAGCGTTTAACACGTCTGTCTACAATTTACTGTTACTACTGAGAATAAATTAAATTGTGTTTTTATTTTATGAAAATCACCGCATGATGTCTGACTATAATGTACTGTTCCTACTGATTTAAAAAAATAAAAATTTCAAAGTTTAGAGAAATTCTGTAGGTAAAAAATATTCTTGTAATACCTATACTTAAAAATACGTTTGAGCTAATTTATAATTTCTGAAAATAATTCATTTTCAATACTAATGCAATAATTAATAGATAAACTATTAAGAAATATTTACCTTTACTACTTAAAATAATAATATGTGACAGGGACAGTTAAAAGGGACATACGGTTCGAAAAAATAAATTTTTTATTAATCAGTGATTTTGATAGAGACAACTTTTTTTTTATCAGAATCACTAAATAATAAAAAATTGATTTTTTCGAACCGTAGGTCCCTTTTAAAGTTGCACGAATTCATCATGTCCGACTCAGCATACTGTTACAACTGATAGTAAATTGTAAGGATAAAATCATTAAGTCTGACTGAAAGTGACTTTCTCTACTTATATACAGAGGTTATACCAATTTCGCCTTAAGTTTTAATCTTTTATTGATTAAAAAATGCAAGAATAACCCTAATAGTTCAATTTACTTTTTACAAAGGAACCTTAAAACTGAGGAAAAAAAAATCAAACTTTAACGAGAAGGAATTAGACAGTCCCTATATGAATCAATATAATATAAAACTCTCAATAATATTTGAAGGTCTTGCTCTATTTCTTACTTAATTTTTCACATTTTAAAATCTTGATCATTTGGAAAAAAATATTTAGTGCAAATTTTATCACCAATCTTCAATGGATTTTCTCGCCTGCAAAATGTGAATTCGATTCTTTAAAAGACATCAGCAGCAATCAGCAATTGAACTAATCAACATGGCATTCAAGATATGCTCTAGTGATCCAAATATTATAGTTTTTTAATAAAACTATTTACTTTATTTTTTTTGTTCCTTTTTGTAATAAATATTTTTTGTCTTAATGCTTTTTCTTTCCATTTAAGAATTTTAATTCCTCGTTAGTTCCTATTACATAAACCCTTATGAATTATTAATTATCTTAAATATTAAATCTGTCTAACTACATATTAATACTAATTTAATTCATTTTAATTAAGCCATGTTTATTATTTTATTATATTTATCCAAAATATTGACAGTATCTACATAACAAGGTTCATATAATTTCAAATCAATTTTTAATTTTATTCTCTATAATCCCTGACATTTTTGGATGTGAAACAAATTTATGGTGTAATTTTTTCTTCGTCCCCGTTAATAAAATAAAAATTTTAAAATAAGAACAATTGTTATTATTTATTATATGTCGAGTTGTGACAAGTCTATTTAATTTTTAAATAATTTAAATACAATTTAACATTTATAAAATCAAGTTCATTCGTCTTAATGGAAAGAATAAAATTTTATTATCCAGTAATATGATTCTAAGGAAACAAACAATTTTTATTAAAAAAGTGAATTTTTCAACTGTAATTAATTTTATAATTTGCAATATAATATATACTTTATATACATCAATTGATTCGTCTTGATGTAAAGAATAAGATTTTTAATTTGTCTTCAAGTAAAGAATATTATTTATTCATTATTTATTCATTTTATTCATAGCAACATAATTTTAGAGAAAAAAATGAATGTTTAATAAAAGTACAAATTTTTCGGCTATAATTGTGATTAATTGTTGTCATATTGTCAGTAGAAATAATATGTTAAAATCAGTCGTGATAAATTTGAATAATAAGATTTCAGCAGGGTAAGTACGTATTAGACAGAAAATTATTTTCAATTTCTATTATTGTATTAAAGAATAGTAAGGAATAGTTTAATAATTTACTGCTTTCAAGTAGTAACAAACTATGTGTGTTATTGATCCAGAACAGAAAATGTGTGAATAAAAATTTACTCAAAAATATTCCCAAGCGTGAAATACTGAAATTTCAGTTCTATTTGGTATATTTTGGTATTTTGTTATTTAGTAAATTGTTTTTGTTATTTAACTTAAATATTTTATTATTTGTCCATTATAAAATAAATGTTTATTTGAATCAACTAATTTAGATTTAAATAAATTAAATTCTATTTTCTTGAAATACTAAATTTATTGGTTTTAAATACAAATAAGGTGCAGTCCAAATATTCTGTGTCAGTTGGTAGCAATTGGATACTTTTAAATTAACAGTAAAAAAGGTATTATTTTGAGGTTTCGTAAATTTTTTTTATTTTTACATAAAATATAAGACCATTCGCAAACTCTATATTTAAAATTTAAAGTAAATCTATTGATTTTTTTAATCTCTATGGAAACAAACATTGTCAACACAAAACACATTTTCAAATAATTATAATTCTCTTTGACAATTCACATACTTCCTATTATTTCTTATCAAACTAATTTTTTTTTTGAAACTCTTGCAAATTTATATCAGATTTACCAATATTTTTGTTTATTTAGTAATTATCGATTAAAAGTAAAAATAAATATTTATGTTTTTTTAAAAATGATCAAAATGGTACAAAAATTTGAATCAAATTATGATTTGATTCAAATATTCTATATCAGTTTGTAGCAATTAGATACTTTCAAATTAACAGTAATCTATAAAGTTTTTTTTGAGGTTTCGTTGATTTTTTTTATTTGTACTTAAAGTACGAGACCTTTGGAAATCAATAAATATTCACAATTTAAAATATCAAACTATTGATTTTTTTAATCACTATGGAAACAAACATTGCCAACACAACACAACTCTATTTTTTAATAATTAAAATTTTAACTCTTTTTGAAAATTTACATATTTTTTTATCATTTCTCATCAGACTAATATTTTTTAAACTCTCAAAAGTTTACATCAGATTTACCAATATTTTTATTTATTTTGTAATTATCGATCGAAAGTGAAAATAAATATTTCTGCTTTTTTTAAAGTACGAATTGGTACAAAAATTATGATCAGATTGCGGTTTAATCTGAATATTGTGATTGACAATTATTCACAAATAATATTCACTGAAAAACTTAAGCTTACACTACATAGTCCAAATATTGGCTTAAATTCTGATCATCAAACTAATTTTATCACCTGAAGAAAAATTACTTTTATTTTATGTTCAAAAATCAATCAATATATCTAATAATTTTTTTAACACTATGGTAACGAAAATTGTCAACACAATAAATTTTTATAAAAAGTTACAAATATATCTTTAAACATTTGTAAATTATACATTTTTATTACAATTTATAGACATTCTATTATCTTTACCTACTTATCTAGATGATATTTTCTAAGCACTTAAAAATTTATTGTGGATTTTCTATTTTTGTATTGGAAATACATACCGGCATAATGGATGCGTGCGTTCTGTTCCTATATTTTTCCCTATTTAACCCATTTTTTAATATCAACTTTATTATTTATAAATTTGAATATTTCTTGCTCCACTTCCACAATACAATACATATGGAATTATGTATTTATGAATGTACCGGATGAGAAATGACAAAATGCGTTTTGAATTTTTTTTTTATGAATGCAGAAATTTTAAGAGCAAATTTTTTTGCTAAAATTTCAAACAGGAATGCAAGAATAGAAAGAGTAAATCCAATAGAAAGTATGTAAAGCGAGATGAGCAATAGCTTTTCTTTTTCGATTTGTTCTGGTCGTGTAACAATGTGATGCTTTTCTTCTTCTTCAAATACTAATCCCTTTAGAATGCCACCTTCTGTGACTCTTCTGATTGTTTCTTGAAATCGATCAGTGTACGGACTGTAAGGCCTTGATAGAAAAATGTAGTTAAATTTTAACATAGATTCTTTCAAAACTCTTCCCTTAAATTCTCCATTTTCTTTTATATAACGATTTACGAATTTTTGAGCAGTAAATGTAAAACAAGTTACATTTTGATAATCATTCAAATGTTGTAGACAATTAATTAAGTTCCCTTTAATGGATTTTTGTGACAATTTCCGAATATCAGGAATAGAACTTGTTGACATTATGTCAATTGCATCATCAAATGTGAAAACTGGTGTCAAAGAAGTCGTAGCCAATTCTGCAAGTGTTTCTATTCTCGATGTTGAAATTTGTAACGAGACATCCAGGATAACTGAAAATATATATCCTGTGTACACAATGCAAGCAATTATAAGCGATCCAAACACTGTTCTTTCCACTATGTTTACTGGTTCCTGAACAATTGACATTCCCATTACAATTTGACACAGGTTAAACGTTTGCCATGTATTTTCCTTGAATCTCATTTTAATAGCAGTGAGTTTGAGTAGGCAAATTATAGCAATTGTTCCAATGAGCATGTACAGAAACTCTCGCGAAAAAACAATGATTTTCGAGGAACTTTCGACTTCTGGAATTATAGCTTTCAATTCAGTTTGTGTAGAAAGACTCAATTTCATTAAATATTGATTTAATTCACCGATATATTTCAGTGGGTTTAACCATAATTCAGCTCTTTTTTCAATTAAAAGTTTTATTTGCAATTTTGTTGATGTAACATTTCCAATATTTTTAAGATATTTAGATTTAAAATTCATTCCTTGTTCTAAACATTTACCAAATCGTTTTAATGGTTTCAAATATTTAGAAAAGTTCTTTACTATGATATTTATGGGATATTCATGCAAATTCTGCATTTTTTCAGGAAACCATAGACTCTTAGATGACACTGGACTAGCGGAGTTTTTCTTTGCAAAAGGATTCATCATATACAAATTAGGTCGTTTGTCTCTTTTTTTCTCCAATAACTCAGTTTGTTGTTCATCGTGTATCAAAATCGTAATGTCCAAAAAATCATTCTTCCACAAAAATTCCAAATATTGGTTATAATTCTTAAAATTGGACTCACCACCTATTACGATTAAAACTTTTGGCTGTGATGACTTTTTCGATAACTGTTTTATTAAAAACATTACACCAATAATTTGATAAAATTTTTCCGAGTTCACCTTACTCATTTCTACAATAAACAATGTTGTCTTTTTCGGTCGTTCAAGTGACTTTAAGTAATTTCCATTTAGTTTGCTTCTTATTTCATTGAGACTGATACTGAAGGATGGAAATTTCCTGTTTACTGCTCTCATGATAGAATTAATCGATTTTTCTGTGTTGCTAATTTCATCGTCGATAATAAACATTACCTGATGTAGTTTTGATTTTTTCCGTAGATACTTCACCAATCCTCTATAGTAATTACAAGTGGAAGATGATAAAAAAATTTCTATCCAAATAATAATGGCAATTGTCGCGTAACTAATTAGCTTCATTGTGGCTAATTTGATTACAAAAATTAAAAGAAAATTATAATCCGAGAGATGTATTGTATCACTGTTTATAAAAAAGCTACTTGTCTGTTGAACAGAAACTTTCTATTTAACGCGATTTTTCAAAAATTAAAGTATTTATAGGTACCAACTTTACAGTATTTTGTTTTTCTAGGGCACATGTAAGACGATAAGTAGCAATTTAGAATTGATTTTTTGTTTTAAATCGATATTTGATTCTATTTTAATACCTGAAATCAGCTCTTACTTCGCACTTTTTTGTACAGGGATAGGAAAATTAACAATGTTAAGGTTGTACTTGCAAATATTATCAAGACAATTTATCTTTTGTTACATACACCGCAATTTTTTATCGATTGAAAATTCTTGTCTCGATAAAAACCAGGTAAACTTGTTCTTAAAGAAGGAAAAGAAATTATGTTTTTTTGGTATGATATAAATTTAATTTTTCTTTATTTTATTTTTTGATATTTATAAGTAAAATACGCGAGTAAAAGTCAGACTATAGAATTTAATAACTTGTAAGTTAATTTGATTGTTGTATTATTGTCAGTAGAAATAGTCAGTTAATTAAGTCAATTTATTGACCTTTTGCCAATAAATTTATTCAATTTCTAAACTATTTCTTCTCTTTTTCTTTTCATTCAAAAATATTAATTCCTCCTTGTTAAAGTTTGAGACACGATTGCCTTACATATCCTCAGTTCTATACCTTCTTTATGATAAAGAAATATTAATCCACTGGTTATGTTTGCAATTTTTTTAATCAACTAATTATTAAAACTGTTGGTGAAATTCGTGAAATCTCTGCATATAAGTAGTGAAGGTCACTTTCAGTCAGACACGATAATTTATATCTTTACAATTTACTATCAGTGGTAACAGTATGTAGAGTTTCGCTTCAAGTTGTAAATGAATATTTAAGTCAGACAAAAGTATTTTAAACTTTTCAATTTTCATTACAACAGTCAGTAGTAACAGTAAATTTTGGTCAGACATTAAACATTAATTTTAATGAAATGAAATAAAAGACATCATTTTAGATAATAGTCACTTTGTCACTAGTAATAGTAAGTTAATGTTAGACATTATGAATCTGAAAATTTTGATTCAAAGAAGTACAAGTATGCATTAGACGTAATGCATATTTTGAGAAATTTCTACCCCCCCCCCCCCCCGCTTACCCCATCGTAAAGCATTTTCTATATATTAGAGCCACTTTTTCTGCTGTTCATAGGATTCAAGTTGACGCCCCCCTCACCCCTTACGTAGTTTGTGTATGGATCCTTACACACTTTCAAAAACTTAGTTTCAAGTAGTAAGAGAATAATTTACTCAGACAAAATGTTCCTTATCTTTATTATTTCAATAAAAGGAGTTCCAAATAGTGAAAAAAAAGTTGATCTGAGGAAAATTGGGGTTATTAGCAAATTACATAACATTATCTTTATAAAAAGTAATAGTTAATTTTTCTGATATTATGTAATAATTGTTAAATCTCTAGTTTGACTTATACACGCGTATTCTACTTGGAAATGAAATTTCAATGTTTAAATTTTGCAAAAGTTTTGAGTAAATGAAATATTTTGTTACTACTTGAAACTATAAAACAATTAATTACTATTATTTTTACTACAATAACAGAAATTAAAAATAATTTTCTTATCTGATAAGTATTTCTATTACTAAAATTAAGGTTTTTAAATTTATCACGACTGACTTTAACTTACTATTACTGTACTAACAATAGGACAACAATTAAATTAATTACGAAGTTATTAAATTAGAATTAGTGCGTAATGTCCGACTAAAATTTACTATTACTACTGATAAAGAGAGTACAATTAATTTATCTTGTAATTTTTCATTTGCAATTAGTCCATAATATCTGACAAAAATGTACTGTTACTACTAATATAAAGGTAGTAATATTTAAAAGTTTAGAAAAATGTTTGTCTGACTAAAATATCCTTTTACTACTTCAATCTAAATTTGCAAGAATTCATAACCTCTGACATTAAGTTACAATTACTACTCTTGCAACAACTGAAAGTGTAAAAATATCTAAAAGTCTAGATTTTTACTACTTAAAATAATGTTACATAAATTTTTAATTAGACTAGACGTTTTTTGTACTACTATTTTTAACAATTATTTACAACTGTTTTACCAGAATAATGGAAATTAGAAACCATTTGTCTGACTAAAGAGCAATTCCACGCCAAGTGATCATAAGAATTTTCGATGATTTTAGCAATATTAAAAATACTTTTAGAATTTGTTCCTTTTTATACATGGAATAAAAGTGTATAAAAGTTTTTTTAAAATTTTCAAAATTTTATGAGTTACCTCTTACTCAAAATTTTGGTCGGTTTTTCAAAAAATGCACATAACTTTTTTTCTTGTTAACCGATTAAAATAATTTTTTTTGGAAAATACTCATAATAAGAAGTACTTTAAAGAAAAAAAATAAAATTTAATAAAAAGATTTTTTTTGCCCGAAAAAAATTTCAAAAAATTTTTTGAATTCAAATTTTGAAAAAAATATACCTTCGATTTGAAAATTTTTTTTTGGTAAATATTGTCAATTAAGTAAAGAGTACTTCCTGTAAATTTAATTATGGGACAAAAATAACTTTACGAGAAAAAAAATAAAGTGTGCAGCGCGGCGTGCCGGGACTTGTGCTTATGGCGGCGCAAGTTTCGTTTCAAATCACACTATAGGTCACAATTCTTTACCAAAACGCTTTTTCTTTTTTATAAATCTTCGTAATTAAATTCTCTATCAATCTCTCGAGCCTTATTTTTGAATTTTTGTTTTAAACATTTTTTAAATAACAATGAGTATTAAAAAAATCATAAAATCGTAAAACATATGTTTTTTAGTTTTATTGATTAAGAAAATTATTTAAAAAACCTATTAAAATAATGTTTGATTGATAAAGAATAAATTAATTAAACACTTTTTAATTAATTAATTGTTGTTATTTTTTATAAACTTTATACTTAGACCTAGAAATTACTAGTTTCTTCTCAATTGTACAATTTTTCATGAGTAATATATCTACTGATGATAAAAAACAATTATTTATTAAAACATTGTTTAAACAATTAATTGTTGCTATTTTTTCATAAACTATTTATACTTAGGGTAAGAAATTTATATTTGTTTCTTATGTACTTTTTTCATTTTTTCATAATTTTTTCTAAACAATTAATTGAAAAATTGAAAATTATAAACTGTTTAAACAAGGGTTAAATAATAAATTTTTAGTTTTTCTTTTATACTTGAATACTTTACTTATGAAAAATTGCACAATTCAGAAAAAATAGAAATTTTTAACCCTAAGTACAGTTTATGACAAAATAATAAATTTTTATTGTATAACAATTTTTGACTAAAGAATTTTTTATTTTTTATCAATCAAAAATTATTTTAATAAGTTTTTTGATTAATTTTCTTAATTAATAAAACTAAAAAAATATATTTTACGATTTTATGATTTTTTTAATACTTATTGTTATTTAAAAAATGTTTAAAAACAAAAATTTAAAAATAAGGCTTGAGAGATTGATAGAGAATTTAATTACGAAGATTTTGAAAAAAAGAAAAAGCGTTTTGGTAAAGAATTGTGACCTATTAGAGTGATTTGAAACGAAACTTGCGCCGCCATAAGCACAAGTCCCGGCACGCCGCGCTGCACACTTTATTTTTTTTCTCGTAAAGTTTTTTTGGTCCCATAATTAAATTTACAGGAAGTATTCTTTACTTAATTGACAATATTTACCAAAAAAAAATTTTCAAATCGAAGATATATTTTCTTCAAAATTTGAATTCAAAAAATTTTTTGAAATTTTTTTCGGGCAAAAAAAAATTTTTATTAAATTTTATTTTTTTTCTTTAAAGTACTTCTTATTATGAGTATTTTCCAAAAAAACTTATCTTAATCGGTTAACAAGAAAAAAAGTTATGTGCATTTTTTGAAAAACCGACCAAAATTTTGAGTAAGAGGTAACTCAAAAAATTTTGAAAATTTTAAAAAAACTTTTATACACTTTTATTTCATGTATAAAAAGGAAGAAATTCTGAAAGTATTTTTAATATTGCTAAAATCATCGAAAATTCTTATGATCACTTGGCGTGGAATTGCTCTAAATTATTCCTTTACTGCTTCAAGGTCAATTTGCACGTGTTAAAAACGTCTGACTATAATTTATTGTTACTACTGGGACAGAATTAGAGCTCAGGGCCAGTTTCACCAAAACCGATTAAAACTGGCTTTAATCAAAGATTAATTTTTAATTGAGTTTGGTGGATTTAGTCCTTAAACTAGCTTTTAATTAATTGAATAAAACAACTGCACGATGTCTGACTACTTGTGACGAAATTGTAAGGATAAAAATCGTCATGTCTGACTGAAAGTGACCTTCACTACTTATGTACAGAGATATCACGATTTTCACCATTAGTTTTAATTTTTAATTGATAGAAAAATTGCAAGAATAACCAGTAGATCAATTTTCCTTTTGCAAAGGAGGTGCAAAAGTCAGTATATAGAGAGCAATAATGTCCCAAACTTTAAGGTGAAGGAATTAATATTTTTAAATGAAAAGAAGAAGAATGTAAACAGTTTGTGAATTGAATAAATTTATTGTCGGTTCACATTGTTGACATTGTTGACACTGTTGACACTGTTGACATTGTTCACCATTGGGCGACGTTCGCGTAGACTTGGGGGACAGCGTAGGCGTGGTGCGTGAAGCCGGTGGAGTACTGGGAGACGGTCGTCTCGGCGGGAAGGACGGTCTTGAGGACGGCTTGAGCCACTGGGGCCGAGTAGACGACCGGCTCCTTCCTGACGACGGCGTTGAATCCGTTGACGTCGTCGGCGGTGTAGTCGACGGTCCGCCTGGTGCCGTCGGCCTCCAGGAGAGAGTAGCTGCCCTTGACGACGTCTCCGTCGCGAGTCTCGTGCTGGGACTTGGAGTCGCCGGTCAGCGAGTCCTGCACGTCGTAGGCGTAGCTGTACTGAGGGTGGGGGTCGTACTCGGCGTCCACGGTCTTGGTGATGACTGCCGCCGGTGCGCTGGCGTACGCCAACGGAACCGGAAGTGCCAACGGCGAGTAGTGCGCCCCAATGAAGCCTGCGTTGGCGCTAGCCAGGAAGGCCAAGAGTACTACGAACTGCAATTCAACGTTTCATTGTTAGCTTCAGGATTATTCTTCAATCGCACAATTAAACTTTGTGTTAAAAAAAGTTAACTTATAAAACTATAAATATAGTAAATATTAGTAAACTGTAAATATTGTAAATAAATACAATTTGTAAAAGTATAAATATTATCAATAATTGAAGATGTTACAAACAATTACAAATAATTGAAAATTTACAAATAATTCAAATATTTATGAATATTATTATCAAGTGTGAATAATGTACGTTATTATTATCAATTATGTAAATATTCAACAATTTAATTGATTAAATATAAATCATTTCTGATAAATGATAGAAATAAAAAATAATAGAAGTAGAATTAATAATAGAAATAGTAAAAAAAATACCAGTAATAAAATAGTTAATTAGATTAGAAATTAGATGATTATAAATTAATATAAATAATTTCTGAACAGTAATAGTTTACCAAACTTCATATGATTTATATAATAAAAAAAAAATTAGTTTAGATAAAATTTGGTTTTTCCAGTTTGTACCTTGAATGCCATGGTATTGATTGTAGGAGTTGCGGGTTGCAATTGATGCTGTTTCAAGATTTCGATTCGGTATTTATAGGAAAATTGTCAGGTCATTTAGTATATGTGTGAATTGAGTGGGAAAAAGGTATTTATTATTTTGAAAAAGGCGTCCCCGTGAAATGTGGTAAAATTGGGCAAGAAACTAGATCATTTCCTTAGGCTATATTTCAAGTAATCAATATGTTATTTAATTATTACACGTGTTTTTTTTACAAGGTCGTGACATTGCTATACATAAAAATAAAGAAATTCGATTAGTTAAATTGATTTTATCAGAGGACAAAAATTTTTGTATAAAATTATAAATTTTGACAGCTACTTTACAAATGGGTTTATGGCAGTCTTTAATTTATACTATTTATTTTATTGTATTTTATATTTTTTAATACTTTTTTCTTTATAGTGTTCTGTATTTTATAGTATTCTATAATTAATAGTATTTTATACTTTATAGTATTTTATAATTTTTAGTATTCTTTGGTTAATAGTATTTCATATTTTATAGTATTTTATAATTTATAGTATTCTATACTTTATAGTATTTTATAATTTATAGTATTCTATACTTTATAGTATTTTATACTTTGTAGTACTTTACAATTTTTTGTATTTTATACTTTATAGTATTTTATACTTTGTAGTATTTTACACTTATAGTATATTTTATACTTTATAGTATTTTACAGTATATCTTATTTTATACTTTATAGTATGTTACAATACTTTTTTTATAATATTAAAATTAATATTAATATTCTCAAGCATTTTTGATTTTATTGATAATCTAGTTGATTACGTTATTTTTCTTCTGCTTGTTCAATTTTTCTTAAAACTTTCTTTTAATAAAATTACTTTTTGGAAAGCGTGAATAGAAAAATAAAAGAGAATAAATAAAAACCTATTTGTTTATCGTAAACTTTTTGGGATAATTAATTATTATTAAATTTTCCTTTCTCTCCTTAGGGCTGTGAGGAATATAAGGAGATTCGAAGAATTGGAAGTCACTTTATGTTTACATTTAGAGATGAGAAAAAGGGTTGTCTTCCCTAATCAGAGATCAGATCCCTAACAACTTCTCTTTCAGTCTAAGCTTCTAATTAACTACCTGAATCTTTCAGTAAATCTAAAGAGAGATTTTCCTTTTGATTAGGTTTCCTTTATGCCGAGTCAAATAAGTGAAATAATCATTAAACGCTGAAAATTTGCAGAAAAGTATAAATTTGTCTTTTTTAAACAAAAAAATAAAATAAATAAAATAAAAGTCTCGACGAAAGTATAATAAAGAAACGAAAGTAATTTTTTCCTTAAAGAAAAACGAAAATATAGTTTTGATCGTAAACGAAAAATATATTTTACCTTAAAGAAAGCAAATAAGTATATTTTTGAAAACGAAAATGTATTTTTTATTTTTTAAGAAAACATCTAGTTTTGGGGATTTATTTTCAAAAATCAAAAATTGGATTTGTTTCGGTTGCCTCAATATTTAAATCTAGTTTTTTTTATTGTAATTTATATTTTGGAAAGTGGTATTTAATTTTGCTTTCTGTTTTACGATGCAAAGAGAATAGAAAATTGTCATAAGGAAGAGCAAGAATTAATAAAAAAAAATTGACGATATTTATTTGTAATGAGAAAAATAAAAAAATGTTGATCGTTATAAAGCTTTGGTAACAAGATAGGAAACTGTCTAATTTAGGTTCATCCCTTCCTTCTAATTTCCTGTCTGCATAAACCATGGAACCCTTCGACGATATCAAGTCGTTTCCACTCACCCTTTATCTCATAACATAGCAGAGAACAAAGCTTTGCAGATGTTCTGATAATAATAAATATATTCATCAAATGTAAATATCCAAAATTCTTTCCTATTATTAATTAATTTATATCCCTACAATCATTGCACTACTATAAGTTTTTACATTCCTTATAATTTTTTACAATATTGCAATTTTCGACACTACTAAAATTTTTTTTACAACTATTTACAATTTTTTTACACTATTTACAATTCTTTTTTACACTACTTGTGCAATTTCTATTTACTAGTGCTATTAAAATTGATTATTTTTCTCATAAAATTCATTTCACCTTTGCTTCATTATTTTCGAAAATTTCCTAAGCAAATATGTGTTTGTGTGTGTGTGTCGATAATTTTCCTAAGTGAACTTGAAAGTTGTACGCGCGAGAGAAGTTGCAAAACACAATTCAGATTTAATGGAATTTGTGTTTGATATTGGTCGGTAATACAATCATCTCCAATATTGTAGACTCTAGCACTCTCAATTTCGAGGAATCAATGTTCAAACAAACTAATAGCAAACAAACAAATCGTTAATGAATTAGTTATACATTGGGCAAGCATTGTCGATACTTTTCTAAGCGCTTAAAATGTTTATCTTTTAAATCACTATTTTGAATTTAAAAATAATTGAAAATAGACTTGAATTATTAATTTCTTTAATTAATATTTTGACAATAAATTTTTATTTATTTATTATTATTATTTTAAAAATTATCAATTTTTTATTTATGAATAATATTTATTATTATTTATTTATGAATAATATTTATTATTATTTATTTATCAATAATATTTATTATTATTTATTTATTAATAATATTCATTATTATTTATTTATCAATAAATAATGATAAATTCAATTACTTTCAGTATTTTTATATTTCTTGATTGAATCAAATTATTTTCAAAAATTGTAATAAAATTCAATAATCAAATGTTGAATTTAAATTATTAACCAACACAATTATTTTAAAATCTTTAAAGAAATTCTTCATAAAATTCAAATGCTTTCAATATTTTCAATTATTATTATTGAAGAAACTTTATTATTTTAAAAAAATTTAAAGAAATTCTTGAAACGAATTTAGTTAGGATTTTCAAAAATTTCAATAAAATTCTTCGTAAGAATTGAATTATTTTTATGAATTAATAAAATTTTTTAGGAGAAATCGATTACTTTTCTAAATAATAGAATTTTTTGCTAGAATTGAATTATTTTCAAAAATTTTGATTAAATTATTTAAAAGATAGTATAATCTTTTTTCCAAATAATTAGAAATTTAATTATAAAATAAAAATTTTCAAAATTTATTATATAAATTTTGATTAAATTCTTTAAAGGATAGTATAATTTTTTTTTCCAAATAATTGGAAATTTAATTATGTCATAATATTTAATGCGACAAGAATCTTGAAATTCAAATCCAGTAAAAGCAAGGGCCCTTTGATCCTTGAATTGTTCTACGTTGAGGACCAGTCTAAGAGAATTAAGCATCAGTTCTCAAGTCCTTGTCGCTTCTGTGTAGTTAAATTATTATCCCTCCTTCTCCTGCCGCCCAGCCCCCCTCTCCACCCACTTTATATCCAAAGGCGAAATCCCATAAAGCCGGGAATGTTTCGCTGATAATGCGATTTTATTCTTGCCATTGTCGTGAATCGTGTGAAAAAGAAAATTTCAAAGTTTAAAATGTGCGTCAAGTTAAAATCAAGGGAAAATATTCATTAGACGTGAAACTCAAAAATTCTCAAGAAAAATTAAATTTATTCTTCAATCTAAATAATTAGCGAATTCAAAGTTATTAATTATATTTTATTAATTTTATTAATTATATTTATTTTGTTAATTATATTAATTATATTTAAAAATTTTTCATTATTATTTGTCTTTCATAAATCTCTTTTGGGTTTTTACGTTTTTTTAGAATCCACAATTTTATAATTACTTATTAATAATCTTTATAAATAGAAAAATTCTTCAAAATTCAATTATTTTCAAAAATTTTAATAAAATTCTTGTCAAAATTTTAATTATTTTCAGTATATCTACTATTTTAATAAAATTACACAAAAGGATTCAATTATTTAAAAACAATTTTAATAAAACTGTACGCAAACAAATGTTTTTTATAAATAATAAAAATTTCACAGGAATTAAAATATTTACAAATTTTTTTTAAGTTTCTTCTCAATAATTCAATTATTTTCAGAAATAATAAAACTCATCGTAGAATTTCAATTATTTTTAATATAATTTTAATTAAATTGCTTGAAAAATGTAATTATTCTAAAAATTTTTATTAAAATCCATCAAAAGAATTCAATTATTTAAAAATTTCTTAATAGAATTCTTTATAAGAATTAAATTTTAAGAAACATTCAATTATTCAAGAAATAATTTACTTTTATATTTAAATAATTGAATTCTCGTTGAATTTTCTAATAAAAATTGATTTAAAAATGAATTTTAGTGAAAATTTTAGATAATACTTGAATATGAAAATAATTTTGAAGAAGTTACAGTAAGAATATTCTTATAATATAAAATAATTATTTTATCTCTCGAACATTTTTAATTTTTTATAACAATATTTTTAAAGTTGTTAATTTCAAAAATGTTTGAATTTGAAATTTTTGAAAATCTTAATTTCTATGGAAAAATAATAATAATTAAATATTTATATATTAAAAAAAGAAATTATTGCTTTTGAATAATTTTACAATTAAATATATTCGTAAATAAATTTAACAGAATATTATTTTCAATAAAATTTTTTCTTTTATTTTCTAAAAATTCAAAAAATTTTCAGTTTCATTTTCAATTATATTTTCTAATTGAAAAATATAATTTATAAACATTTTTTTCCTGCATTTTTAAAAAATTTTGAATTTTATTAAAACAATTGAAATTAAGAAATAGAATTGATGAAAAATTATTTCCTTTTGAAAATTGAGAATTTTCTACAAAAATATTAAGAAACGGGAATATCTAATTTTTTTCTTCCCAGAAAAAAAATTAGTTTGTAAACAATATTGTTATTGAGAAATAAAAATTACTTATTAATAATTAATTATTCTTTCTAATTAATAATAATAAAAATAATAAAAAGTAAAAATGCCTATTAGAAATAATGCTAGTAACAGTGACAATAAACTAAATAATTAATTAATAATAATTAATAATAATAAATTAATAATAATTTTTATATTTATTCTTTGTCATTATTTCTATTATTATCATAATTAACTATAATTGATATAAAATTATATAAATTTAGGAGAAATTAAATAATTGCAGCAAACATTCAATAATTAGTTATTTTGATAAGATTACAGAAAATTATGGAAAATTTAATAAAAAGAGTATAAGAAAACCGAAGGAATTTTTTTAATATTACAGTAATATTTTATTATTATTATTATTTTTATTTTTATTGTAAATTGCAGTATTATAGAAAATATTTTTCAGTTAGGAAAAAAAACAGAAATTAAAAATTCAATATTCTATTTTGAATGAAGTAGCGCCACGGCGCTGGCATCGACAGTGTTGATGTAGATAGACAAGAGTTTCGACAGAATTTCCATAAATTAATTTCTATAAAAACTTCCCGGAGAATATTTAATTTAAGGAGAGAAAATAAAAAGGCAAGTAGTTATAAAGGCGACAGAGTTTATTTTATAAAATTTATAGAATGGAATTTCAAATATTTTTTCTTTGTTTCCGTGAAATTTGTATTTTTTTTTAAATAGTTAACTTGAGTGAAGAGTAAAAGTTTTCTAAAAGAACATATTTGTGGGCAATTTATTAACATCGTAATGGCGTGTGTTTGATATAAAAAAAAGTTTACCTCTTTTTGTTAATTTATAGACTTTTTTTTCATGGCTTTCTTAATCTCAGTGGAAATTCTATACACGCAAGTATGTAATAACGGTTGCTAGGAGATGTTTAATGCGAGGCGTCGACCATTTTTTTTGTTGAAAAATATTTTTTGCTGTTGTACTATAAATAAAAGGAAAAATAAATGGGAAGAATAATTTTTTTTTGTTTAGTTACTATTTTACATTGTTTTACATATATTTTTTATTTTTATTAATAATACATTAGGGACTAAAAATAACGATATTATTTGTTTATTATATTCAACATATGTGTACTTACCCTTTAGTACAAAAATTATTAAATTAATTATTATTACGATTTTTTATTTTATTTGTATTCCTTATAGAATTATTACTATTATTGAATTATTATTCGTAATAATATTATTCAAAAAAATATAATAGATATTAATTTTTGTAATTAATTTAAAAAATATATCCAAAAAATAGAATATAAATGAATTATTATTAATTACTAATTTTTATTTCACTTGTCTTCTTTATTATCAATAAATTATAATTATTGTATTATTATTTAAAATAGTAGGTATAAAAAGTAGAAATTAATTTGTCAACTCTAAATTTAAAGAAGTAAATATGTTTATTAATTTGAATTATTTATTGACTTTTTGCTTTTGAATTAGTAAATTTTACTAATAAATTCGTAGAAATTACTATTTATTAGTTAAAAAAAAAGTAAAATTTACTAAATTAAAAGCAAAAATTCAGCCACTTATTCAAATTAGTGAACATTTTTTCTAATTCAAATTTGGAGAGAAATTAATTCAAGAAATAGAATAGAAATGAATTATTTTAATCATTAACTAAAGTTTGATTTTAATTTCCCTGGAGAATAAACTTTTTCCCGTGACAATAGAAAATTTTCAATTTGGATTTGAAATTCAGATGCAGTTGATTTTGTATTTTCAATGATTCTTCAGCAAAAGGGAAGAACCGACTTTATTGACTCTTATATTCTTAAGAGCCAATCAAATTGCCATCGAGTATTCCCTTTTGTAAAATATAAGAAACTCTCAAAAGCTTCTTTCTTTGTTTGAAGTTCGAGAGTCTTATTTGTTTGATGTATTCAGGGGACCCTTCACCACACACCTTTAATTTTATTCTCTACGACTGCGAGCGTAATTTGATTTTCTCAATAATTGCTTCATTTTGAAATCAATTTACATATTTTACAGATGATAATTTTTTTTTTAATTATAAAAATATTTTCTATTTGTTCGCAAGAATTCAATTATTTTCATTGACAATAAAATTCTTCAAAAGAATTCAATTATTATTTTTATAAATAGTAAAATTTCCTTGCAAAAATTACAAAAATATAACTTTAATAAAATTTCGCAAAAGAATTCAATTATTTTTTTTCATTTTTTATTGAATTTTTCCAAACAATTCAATTATTTTTAAAAAAAGAACAATTTTTGTCAGGAATTCAATTCTTTGTGGGATTAAATTATTTTCAATTAAAATTATTTAAAAAGTTACATTATTTTCAAACAATTTAGAGAAATTCTTGAAAACAATTTTAGTATTACAAAAACTCTAATAAAATTGTTAAAAAAAATTTAATTTTCTAGCAATAATTTAAAAAAAATTTAATAGTAAAATTATTAATTACAATTATTAACAAAATCGATTATATTAAAAAAAAGAAATTCTTCGAAAGAATTTAATTATTTTTATTATTTTAATAAAATCCCTTTGAATTAATTAAATGTTTGAACAAAATTCTTTGTTGAAAATTAAATTAAAAAAAAAAAAAATTTCAATTTGGATTTGAAATTTAGATGCAGTTGATTTTGTATTTTCAATGATTCAAAAAAAAATTTCTAAAAATTTTTTTTTTTTTTTTTTTTTAATTGATTTCTAAATTTCAAAAAAAAATCATTGATTTGAAATTTTTTTTTTTCAATTATTTTCAAAAATTTTCAATTAAAATTATTAAGGAAACTCAATTATTTAAAAAAAATTCAAAGAAATTCTTCAAAAAACAATTTAAATAGAATTTTCAAAAATTTTAATAAAACTCTTCGCAACAATTCAATTATTTTTTTAAATTAATAACATTCTTTGAAGGAATTCAATTATTTTTATAAATAATAAAATCCTTCGAAGGAATTCAATTATTTTCATAAATAAAAAATTTCTTCGCAAGAATTCAATTATTTTTATAAATAATATTTTTTGAAGGAATTCAATTATTTTCAAATACTTTGATAAAATTCTTTGCAAGAATTCAATGATTTTCAATACATTAATTTTAAAATTAAAAACGATTTTTTTTTAATTTTAGATTTAGAGAAAATTATAAAACTTGAAATTCATTTTTTCTTAAAAAAAACTAAAAAATCTTAGTTTTAGTGGAAAAAATTTTCGATTTTCGATTCATTTATTTACAATAATTTATTTTTTATTTTTATCGCCTAAAAGAAAAAGCGACGAAATAGTTTTTTCTTTTAATATAAACAAAAAATTTACTTTCTATTTTTAATTTTCAGTTTCTTAAACTGAATTTTTTTCTCTGAATTCTAATTAGTGAATAATCGACTACTAATTTAAATAATTAAAAATTGCTACTAATTTCTAGTTTTTTTTTTTAAAGAAATTTTAGTTCAAGGGTTTAAAACTGTCGAATGAATAATAAAATTTAGTGAATTAGTAAAATTAGAAACATTTTCTTAAAAATTTAAAAAAATTCTTTCCCTAATAATAATAATGAAAATGTTTACTAATTGTATTGAACTCTATAAAATTTAAAATTGAATTAGTGAAAATGAAACCACTAATTTAGAATAATAAGTATTTTTACTAACGTTTAGATAGTTTTCACTAGAATTTTAGTAAAAAAAAAACTAAAACTACTAAAGAAAAAAATATTTTAGTAAAAATTGTTGAATATTCTTACTAATGTGAATTTTTGTCTCAATTTTAACTAATTAAGATTTAGGGAGGAAATTCAGATTTGTAGAGTAGAAAAAATTAGCATCTTAATTTTTACTAATTCGCAGTTAGAGAGGACGATTTTTTTTTACTAATTTTAAATTTAAAGAGTTAAAAATTGTCTAAATTTTTGCTAATTCAAATTTACTGTCTAAATTTGAATCAGTAAAAATTGAACACCCTAATTTATAAAATCACAATGGTAAAATTTTTTACTAAATTTCTAAGACAGTCTTTATTAAAATTTTAGTAAAAAAAATACTAAACAAAAAATACTGAAAATACTACACTGGAAAAAAATTTATTTTTATTTAAATAAACAATTACTTGTCTGTTACCAAATAAATATTTACTTGAAGTAATTAATTTTTATTTATGCCAATTAAATTGTATTTGCTTCAAATACTGAAATTATTGGTTCAAATACAAGTTAATTGTCTTAAATAAAAATTATTTGTCACAAGTAAATATTTATTTGATTAGATAAGTAAACGGTTTTTTCGAATAGAATATTTTTGTCCAGTATAAACAAAATGGTTATATTTTACCAAAAAGTTAGTGAATAATATTCTTAATTTCTTACTAATGTGAATTAGTGAGTGTGTAATGTGAATTTTTCAAAATTGTCAGAAATTTTTCCAAACTTTTGAGATTTTTTCTACATTATTATTTTCATTTAGTTTCTAAATTCATAGGAAGTTTTCGATAATTTTTTTTAGAAAAATTCCCTTATTTATGTTAATAAATTTTTTCTAAATAATTAGTAAAATTTGCTTCCTAAGTTTTTTTGGGGAAAATTTCCAAAATTTCTTTTACAGTGCAGTTACAGTAGTTCTTTACTATAAATACTTTTTTGTTAGAAATACCAACCAAATTTAAATCCACTTTTCTATCAGAGAAAAATGAAAAAAAATCACAGTATCAGTGAAGAATTTCTCGAATTTCTTTATATTATTCTCGCATTTCCTGTGTGAGAAAGTAGAATTTATGGGGTCGAGAGAGTTTCTTTCGTCAGTGACAGTAGGTCGATTGCTTATGCTTGATCTTACAGACAGGCTTTCCCTTTCACGTTATCGAGGAATAAGAAGTGTGATGAAAAGGGAGACGTGACATTTCCTTATTTTTTTCTTTTTTTTTTTGCACACGACGCGGGGTGATATTGACAAAAATCGCAAAAATTTCCCAGTGTAAAAGAGTATATCGAGAGGCAAAGTGCCCGATACAAGGGTACACGTCGTAAAAAAAAGAAGAAATAAAAGTAGGAGGGGTGCTTCTAAAAAGCAACTACATGAGGCTGAGACAGAAGAGTGTGAAGAAAAGATGCGAGGCTTTCCGGGGTGTATATATGAGAGAGATAGAGAGTGAGAAAAAAATGAGAGAGAGAGAAAGATAAAAAAAGTGGAAGAGAGAGAGAAAAAAAATAAGAGGAAGAAAGAGAGAAAAAAAATAAGTGGAAGAGAGAGAAAGAAAGAGAGAGAAAAAAATGAGAAGGAAAGAGAGAAAATGAGAGGAAGAGAGAGAAAAAATGAGAAGGAAAGAGAGAAAATGAGAGGAAGAGAGAGAAAAAAATGAGAGAGAAAGAGAGAATACTTTCGCAGTGTCAGCAAATCTGAGACGCTCTACAGACTCCGGGACTTGGAGTGCCCTTCGAAGAGAATGGAATCGAATGGGAAGACACGATGTCAGATAATATCTGAATATTGAGGCACTAAACGAGGACTGTCGCGCTCATAAACCATGCTGATATGAATGCAGATGACTCAATTTTACACGTTTCACCAATACTTTTAGAAATGCTTATCAACGATTTTTCCCATCGCTAATTTCATCTCGCATTAGACTATGGGGAAAAAAGATTTTCCATTAATCCACATTGTAAGAAAACTACACTGTCGAGTCAACATTTTTTTTCTCTTCCAAGAAAATCGAATATTTTTTCGCTTATTTATTATTATTTTTTTTATTTATTCTATTTATTTATTTATACATACATTTGTTGAAGTTAACTAAATTTTAGAATGTCCAAAAGTGGAAAATTTTTCACAAAAATTTTTCACAATTTTTCACAATTTTTCACAGGTCAAGGAATTTAGGAAAAAGTCAGGAAAAGTAGAATATTGGTCAGAGACATCAGGGAAAAGTCAGGGATTTTTATTTAAAGTACTGTAAGAAATTAAATTTTTTGAATTCATAGGAAAATTCTGAATTTTGGTGTTTTTTTTAATGCCTCAGAAACTACACTAAAAAAAATCCATATTTAATTATTTAAAAAAAAAATTTAATAAAACTCTACGCAAACATTTAATTATTTTCATAAATAATCAAAGCTTCACAGGAAATCAATTATTTAAAAGTATTTTTAAATTAAATTCTTCGCAATGATTCAATTATTTTCATAAAAAATAAAATTCTTTGCAGAAATTCGATTATTTTCAAAAAATTTAAATAATTCTCGTCAAAAATTCAATTATTTCTATAAATAAAAAAATTCTTTTCCAAAATTCAATTATTTTCAAAAATTTTAATAAATTCTTGGCAAATTTCAATTATTTTTTAAAATTTTCCTCTATTCATAAGTTTTTTTTATAAATTTCTTCAGAATGATTTAATTATATTCATAAATAATAATATTCTTCTGCAAAATTCAATTATTTTCAAAAATTTTAACAAATTCTTGGCAAATTTCAATTATTTTTAAAAATTTTCCTCTATTCACAATTTTTTTTTTTTATAAATTTTTCCGGAATGATTAAATTATTTTCATAAATATAATAAAAGTTTCTACAGGGATTCAATTATTTTTATGAATAATAAATTTTTTTTAGGAATTCAATTCTATTCATAAATAATAAAACTCTGTGCAGAATTTTAATTATGTTCAAAAATTTGTAATAATTCTCGTCAAAATTTAAGTTATTTTTATAAATAAAAAAATTCTTCTACAAAATTCAATTATTTTCAAAAATTTCATTAAATTGTTGTCAAATTTCAATTATTTTCATAAATAATAGAAATTTTTACAGAGATTTCATTATTTTTATAAATAATATAATTCTTTTCAGGAATTCAATTATATTCATAAATAATAAAACTCTATGCAGAATTTCAATTATGTTCAAAAATTTTAAATAATTCTCGTCAAAAATTCAATTATTATTGTAAATAAAAAAAATCATTTTCAAAATTCTATTATTTTCAAAAATTGTCATAAATTCTCGGCAAACTTAATTTATTTTTAAAAATTTTCCTCCATTCACAAGTTTTTTTTTATAAATTGCTTCGGAATGATTCAATTATTTTCAAAAATAATAAAAGTTTCTGCAGGGAATCAATTATCTTTATAAATAATAAAAATTTTTTTAGGAATTCAATTATATTCATAAATAATAAAAGTCTGTCCAGAATTTTAATTATGTTAAAAAATTTTTTATGATTTTCGTCAAAAATTCAATTATTTTTATAAATAAAAAATTCTTTTCCAAAATTCTATTATTTTCAAAAATTTTTAAAAATTCTTGTCAAATTTCGTAAACTATGAATTTACCACGAATTCTAAATTTCTAATACAAAACTTTCAATTTTTTCTATTTTTGACAATAGTTTCTTCTTAAATAACTTTTAATTCTTGAAAAAAATAAATTTAAATTAAATTGTTAATTATTATTAGAAATTATTTAATGAATATTAAACTATAAAATTTTGATTGAAATAAATTTTCCTTTTTTTCTAAAGAAATGTGAATTTTCCGAATTTTTTAATTAGCAATATTTAATTAATTTTAGAATTGACCAAACAATGTCGGACTCTGAGAGCAGTATCGACAGTTTTGAACTGATGAAAAGGAATTTGAGTATGGAAACTGGCGAATCAAGATTTACAAAGAATGAAAATAACGACAAACTTGAGGAATTTGAACTACTCTTTCGATCGATGATGGAGTCTCGTGGTCCTTCTCAAGAGGATGAGGAGGCGCCACAAGAGGAAGTGAGCGACGAGAAAAATGCAGGTAATTTTTGACTGTAACATTTTTTAAATTTTCAAAAAAAAAAATATTTATTATTCTTTTTATTCAATTTATTCAATTAGTTAGAAAAAATAAACTTTTATATAGTTTCTGTAATCAATAAAATTAACAATTGGTTAAGTTAATACAGAGAAAATATAATTTAATATTCTATACTTTATCTCTGGAAAAGTATAAATTCATATTATGTATTTAATTGATTAACAAATGATTTATTTAAAATTGAAAATGTAAACGTAACTCTATTTCAGTAACATTGGAAGCATTTGAAAATTGATTTACGGTTTGTCACTCAATTTAAATGAAATCCAATACACAATGGCAGGATATTTAATACCTTGTTTTAATTAAATTCATCGGAAAATCTTTCCCTTCGTCAATAAATTTCAACGAATTAATAAGTTAGCCAACTTTTCAATTCAAAATTTCAACAAATATTTATTCAATTATTTGGTTAAAATAAATATATAATATTTTAATTTCAAAATATAATGTAATATTGTAAATTGTAAAGCAAAAATAGTAACTAAAAAATTTTGCACTTATCTTCTAAAACCTACTATTTTACTATTTTTTTACGATTTGGATACTTTTTATTAGATTTGTGACTAATATTTAAAACAAAAAAAAATTTCTCTAAAAAATTTTGATAAAATGCTTAGAAACAATTCAGAAAATGTTAATATAATTTTTTCAAACGATTCAATTATTTTCAAAAATGTTTCGAAATTCTATTAATTTCAATATCTACTATTTAAAAACAAACTTTACCAAAAGACAATAGTTAAAAAAATTAGTTGAAAAAAAGTTTTTATAAAATGCTTTGCAAACATTCAATTATTTTCCTAAATAATAAAATTCCCATAGGAATTCAATTATTTTAAACACAATTATCATAAAATTTTTCATTTAAAAATCAGTTATTCAAAAAGATTTTTTATAAAATTTTTTGTAGGAATTTAATTAATTTCAAAAATTTGGCGAAATTATCAATTCTTTTCAAAATAAACTTTTTAATCAAATTTCTCAAAATAATCCAATTATGAAAAAAAATTTTTTTTAGTAAAATTCGTCTCAAGAATTTAATAATTTTCAAAATCTATAAAATTTTTTAAAAAAATTCAATTATTTTCAGTACAATTTGTATAAAATTTCACAAAAGAATTCGATTGTTTAAAAAATTTTTTCTAATAAAATTTGTCTCAGGAATTCAATTATTTTTATTTTTAAAAGCTATAAAATTCATCGAAAAGAATAATTCAATTTCTCAAAAGAATGTAATTATTAAAAAATTTTCTTTTTATAAAATTCGATTCAAGAATTCAATTATTTTCATAAACTATATAATTCTTCGAAAAAATGCAATTATTTTTAACACAATTTAAATAAAATTTCCCGAAACAATTCAATTATTTAAAAAAAAATGTTTTAGTAAAATTCGTCTCAGGAATGCAATTATTTTCATTAAATTATAAAATTATTCAAAAAAATTCAATTATTTTCAATACAATTTGAATAAAATTTCCCCAAAGAGTTCAATTACTTGAAACACAAATTTCATAAAATTTTTCGATAAAAAACAATTATTTAAAAAGATTTTTATAATTTTATTTATAAGAATTTAAATAATTTCAAAAACTTATCAAAATTCAATTCTTTTCAAAAAGGTACTTTTCAATCACATTTCTCAAAAGAATTCAATTATTTTCAAAAATTATAATAAAATTCTCGGCAAAATTTCAACTATTTTCAAAATTATTTTAATTAAATTTTCCACAGGAATTCAAGTATTAAGGAAAATTTAATAACATTCTACGAAAACATTCAATTATTTTCATAAATAATACAATTTTCACAGGAATTCAATTATTTAAAACACCATTTTCATAAAATTTTCTGATAAAAATTAATTATTTAAAAAGATTTTTATACACATTTCTTGGTAGAAATTCAATAAATTCAAAATTTTGTCGAGATTCAATTATTTTCATTATTTACTTTAAATAAAATTTCCCAAAAGAATTTAATTATTTAAATAAAAAATTTAACAAAAATATTCATCTAAAAAATTCAATTATTTTCAGTAAAATTTAACTAAAATTACCCAAAACAATTCAATTACGTAAAAAAAAATTTTTAATAAAATTCTTCTCAGGAATTCAATTATTTTCATAAATTATAAAATTATTCAAAAATATTAAATTATTTTCAATACAATTTAAATAAAATTTCCCAAAACAATTCTATTATGTAAAAAAAAAAAAATTTAATTAATTTCGTCTCACAGGAATTCAATTATTTCCATAAATTATAAAATTATAAAAAAAATTCAATTATTTTCAATACAATTTCAATAAAATTTTCCAATACAATTCAATTATTAAAAAAAAAATATCAATAAAATTCGTCTCAAGATTTCAATTATTTTCAATACAATTTTTGTTTCAATCTTAAAGCTACTTTTTTTTAATTAATTATCGAACACGAAGCCTGAATATAGTAAAGAAAAAATATTTTAGTAGTAAAAAATAATAGTAAAAAAATATATAAAGTAAAATATAGTAAAGTAACACCTATATATATATTAGTAGTAAAAAATAGAAGTAAAAATATAGTAAAGTATAAATATACTAGTAGTAGAAAATAATAGTAAAAATATAGTAAAGAAAAAAAAATTAGTAGTAAAAATATAATAATATATATTTACTTATATTAGGTATAATAAATATATATTATATTAAATATACTCTTTCTAATTTTTCTTTTTGCATTTTTTTCCTTACAAAATAAAGTTTTGTTTACGGGACTTTATAATGTGGAACCATTCTTTTTTTCCCTACTTGCTTTTCATTCATTTCTCTTTTTTTTCCCCGGCTTGAGAATTTAATGTAAAGAAAAAGAGAAAAGAAGAGGAAAAAAAAATGAAAAGAACCGAGATTGCGAGTATATATGTATATATATATGAATTTTTTCGCTTTCAATATCAACATTCTTTGCTTGCGCCGAATTCAAGGACCTTTTGCGAAAAAGTTGGATGGAGAATTTTAGAAGAGGCTAAAAATATATAAGAAAAGGGAGCGAAAAAAGAGCAAGGGAAGAAACTTACTATGTACTAGAGAACCTAGGTATAACCTGTTGAGAGCATCGAAAAATAGGGGGCGAGTTAAAGAGACTAAAGCAGGAGAAAATTGAGAGTTTGCAACTTAACTTGGGAAATTTTCCAGACGCTCCACTTGCCAAGGGCATTAACCAAAAGGAAAGTAGCTAAATTGGAGGAAGAAAATTTTACCCCATTCCTATATATAAAGATTAAGTCCTACCGGAATGAATAGAGGCATTTTTTCCTTGGAGGAGAAAAATTTGCAAAAAAGAAGTTAAAAATTAGGAGAAAATTTATTAAGTTTTGCTTTGTAAATAAATAAATATGCAAATACAGGGTTGCGACAAAAATTTAATTTTGTTTTTCTCTGATTTCCTGACAAAATTTTTCCTTTTTCTAGAACCCTAAAGAATATTCTGATTCACTCTCAAAGATACTCAAAAAAAATGTTTTCTTACATTAATTTAATTTAAATGTAAAATTATCCGAAAACAATAATACCTTTTTTTATTATAAATATTTCACCATTATTATTTTTACATAGAAATTAAGATTTTCAAAAATTTTAAATTCAAACTTCTTCAAAATTATTTTCATTATCTCAATTCAATTATTATTTTCTAGAATTTTTATTTATGAAAATAATTGATTGAAATGCTATTAAATTTTTTTTTAAATCGAATTCCTTTGGAAAATTTTATTAAAATAGTAAATGAGAATCATTGAAATGAGGAAATTTTTTAAAAATAGTTGAAATTTTGCCGAGAATTTTATTATAATTTTTGAAAATGAGAAATAACTGAATTTTAGAGAAGAATTTTGTTATTTACAAAGATAATTAAAATTTTGACGCGAATTTCTAAAAATTTTTGAACATAATTGAATTTCTGAGAAGAACTTTATTACTTTCGAAAATAATTGAATTTCTTCAATCATTTTTAAAATTAAATTAATATTGAAATATTTAAGTAAAATAAATTATACAATTAAATTATAATTATAATTAAATTATACAATTTCTAAGTAATAATTTTATGATAGTTCTTCAAGAATTAAAATTATTTAAAAGAAATTATTGTCAAAAATAGAAAAAATTGAAGGTTTTTTTATTAGAATTCGTGGTAATTTCATAGTTCATGAGACAAAGAAAAAAGTCACCAACATTCAGAATATTCTTATAATTTCTAAAATTTAATAAAAAAAAAAATAAAAAATTGTTAATAAAATAAACATTATTTCGTATTTAATTTTTTGCTATGAAACAATGTTGATACATTTTTTGTTTCAATTTAATATCATTAAAAAAACTGTCATTCAAATATAAAAAATTAACAATAAAAAACATATTTTTTATCGCCAAAAAACAATTGTGTCTCAAACGCAGCTTTGTAATTTTAAAAAATATTGTCAAAATGAAATAATGAATTTAATGAAATTTTGTTGATGTAATTTAATTTATAATGCTTTTTTGCGGGGGGAGGAGGGCGAAAATAATGTATTACTTTAATTATGATTCTGTCAAGGGATTCCACTTGACAAAATTTGCGCAAGTTACGGTTGGAGGTCGTTTTGCAACACAATTCTACTCGGCAAAACTACAATACTTACTATCATGCGGTTTCCTCCGCATTTTATGAGTTTAATTTAGAACCAGACGGTCTGGCTCTACATTTGAATATTCTAGTTTTGGTTGCCCGCAAAATTTAGGAGTCACTTTGGTGTCATGAAATTTGCGAAATTCATTCGCTTATCTAACAAACAGCTGTTGCAACAAAATTTATGCAAAATTCAATTTTCGAAATAATTTATTCGCACAAAAATATTTATACATGTATAAATATTTATAAAACTTATTATTATTTATTATTTATTATTAATTATTAAGTTATAATATAATATTTAATAACTATTTATTTTTTATATATTTTTTCTGTAATTTTCATATTTATTTTTGCTAGGTAAATAGCAGCAATGAAATATTACATTTATTTTTATTTATGTTCTATTTAATATTTATATTTAATATTTATCTTTATTATTTATATTAAAATGCAAATAAGGATTTTTTCTATTCCATATTTTAATTATTTTATTTTAGTTGAAGAATTTTTTTTTAAATTTCCTTTTTTTGAATTTGAAACTCGATTTGGAAAAATAAACAAATTTTATCCTTCGTAACAAAAAATCAGTCGTTATTTTTTTTTTTTTTAAGAAAAATTAATGAATTCTCTCTCGTCATATGTGAGGGGAGAAAAGAAAAGGAAAAAAAAGACGAAATCGATAATTTAATAACCGTGGATATATGCGAGGATTCGTTGTGTTTTATGTATGGCTATGGTGCAAAATATAATCGATTGATTTCATTTTCCTATATAGATGGTTGCCTTGTTTTGTTTCATCCCTTGTCCATATATATGAGTGTGTGTGTGTTCAGTAAATCCCTCCTGGTGAAAGCCACACGCAATTAATTTTTGTCCCTCTCAATTTTACCAATCGGTAATTTCGAAAACGTTTCGCGAGTACAGAATGGCAAAGAAATAAAAAAAAAAAAGAAAGAAAAGAAAAGATTCGTTGATCCTTCTTCAGAAATAATTTTTTGTCCACCTAAATAAACTTAATTTCCCTCATTGGCTTCACTGAAGAGAAAATAAGCCCCTTTCACATTGACCTTTCATTTAGGAAACCATAATCTCTCCTCAAAATAATAATTTCTCATTTTCTCTCTTATTTCTTCTGATGAATAAATCTGTTTTTTTTTCTTTTGCAATTTATTAGAGTAAGGAAAATTACAAAATAATTATTTTCATAAACTAACATTCAATTATTCAATAAATTATTTATATTTGTATATAAATAATTTTAAAAAAATCTTTGAAATTTGGAATTTTTCATGCTTTTAACTAATAATTCTATAGAATTAATTTTTTGAAAAACTTTTTTCAAAATTACAAAACTGCGTGTAAGACGATTTCTAATTGAATTAAACGTAATTTTCATTGAATCGAATAATAAATAAATACTAAATAAACTACGGCAATATTGAATATTCAATTCAATAAAGAATATTTAAAAAGTAAAAACCTTCAGACCGAACTTATTTTTTCTTCTGAATGAAAAGAATGAAATCTTTCTTAAATTTTAACAAAAGAAAAAAATTAATAAAACAGTTGAAAGTTACGATTAGGATTAAATTAACAGAAATAAATTGCCCTCGAAAAAAGTAGAAAAGAAAAATAGAAAGAAAGATTAAACCTTTTAAGTTAATAAGAGAAAGTGAAGTGTCGCCAGAATGTCCTCGAAAAAACGTTCGCCAGCGTATTTTTAAAAAGAAATTGACGAGCACAGAGAGATGAATTGATAGGCAACTTTTCTCATCGAAGCCGAAAAGCGAATATTTCACACGAGAAGTGTTCAAAAAGTGAATAATGCGTGCGGCAAAGAGTGAGAGAGAGAAAGTGCGCATTTCGAGAGTGATTTCTTATTTAGAGGCTTTTGAACTCAATGTCATTTTTCAACCCCGCAATCGACTCCAACGGTAAAGCCTCTCTTCCGGTACCTTTGGAACTTTTTTTCTCCTCACACCTTTATACATATATATTCGTATTCTAAGGGGAATTCCCGAACTATTTTTTTTTCTCTTTTCTTTTCTTCTTCTTTTTTTTGGGGAAAGCAAATGCGAAATGTGCTTTTGGCATGAAACTGTTTCAATTTTCTTCATGGGAAACCTTTTTTCTTGACGCCAGTTAAGTGCACTGCTTTACTATCAATCATTTTAAAAACAGAAAGAGAGAAAACGGAGAAAAGGGATATAAAACACGTCAGTGGGATATTCAAACTTTTATTATCGCAAAATCTGACCGGAAAAAAATTATTTCTTTACAAAACTTTTCGAATTTCGAGAATTGATAAAATAGACTGAAATGAATAAGAATTTGTTTTCTTGTTTCTTTTCAATTTGTATTTTATTGGAAAATGTTATTTTTGGCAACTGTTTTTGTTTCTAAGTAGAAAAAACAATATTTCGTCAGACGGAAATAATTTCTAAGCGCAGATAAATATATGAGGTACATTTTTAAGCATAGAAAAAAATACTTTAAACCTTCTATAAAAGCTTTATTTTTTTTTATTTTTCTAGTAATTTTTTGAGAGGAAATTAATGGTAGGAAAATATTCTGACACGTTTTGGATTTTTATTTTTCTTAAAAATTGATAGAATTTGCAATCCATGTGTAATTTTGCAAAAAATGTGTTTTTGTATCTATAAAAAAATTACCGAATGAAAAAATTGATTTTTTCAATTTTTGAAGCATTTTTTTGAGAAAAAACATTGTTTATAGATAGAAAATGCTTGAAAAATTGTAAAAATCAATTTTTTCATTCGACAATTTTTTTATAGATACAAAAACACATTTTCTACAAAATTAGGGATGGAATTTAAAATCTATCAATTTTTGAGAAAAATAAAAATCTAAAAAGGATCAGAATATTTTTTTACCATTGATTTCATCTAAAAAAAATTACTATAAACATAATTTTATGGAAGATTTAAATAATTTTCTTGACATAGTTAAAAATGTAGTAGAAGTCTTTCTTTAATTATCAAGATAAAAATTAGCTTTTCAAGTATAAAAACTAATTTTATTAATCAAAATTTATTTTTGTAAAGATAAAACAGTTTTGGCATTTGATTTTAATTTTCTAAGTAGAAGAAAGTAGTTTGGTCAGACAAAGACAATTTTTTTAGTGTATAGTTGAAACTCTCCATTAAACAGAATTTTTTTTTCAAAATAAAAATTTAAATTAAATTATTTTTCATGAGTTATAAAACTCTTTGATAAAATCCAAGTATTTTCAATACAATTAGAATAAAATTTCTTGATCTAATTAAATTATTTTTAAAAAGTTGACCAAAACTTTTTGATTCGATTCACTTATTTAAAACACCATTTTCATAAAATTTTCCATTAAAAATCAATTATTTAAAAAGTTTTTTATACAATTCTTCGTAGAAATTTAATTAATTTCAAAAATTTGTCGAAATTCAATTATTTTCATTAACTACTTCTTAATAAAATTTCCCAAAAGAATTCAATTATTTAAAAAAATTAATTTAATAAAAAATTCGTCTCAGGAATTCAATTATTGTCATAAATTATAAAATTATTCAAAAAAATTCAATTATTTTCAACATAATTTGTATAATCCCAAAAGAATTTAATTATTTAAACAATTTTTTTTGGATAAAATTCGTCTCAGGAATTCAATTTAAAAAAAAAATGTTTAATAAAATTCGTTTTAAGAATTCAATTATTTTCATAAGTTATAAAATTCTTCGAAAAAATTCAATTATTTCCAATAGAATAAATAAAATTTCCCTAAAATAATTCAATTATTTAAAAAAAAAAATTTTCAATAAAATTCGTCTCAAGAATTCGATTATTTTCATAAATTATAAAATTTTTCGAAAAAATTCAATTATTTTTAAAGCAATTTGAATAAAATTTCAATTAATTAAAAAAAAACTTTTTTAATGAATTGTCTTTGAAAAAATTCAATTATTTTTAAAACAATTTGAATAAAATTTCAATTAATTAAAAAAAAAACTTTTTTAATGAATTCGTCTTAAAAATTCAATTACTTTTATAAATTATAAAATTTTTGGAATAAATTCAATTACTTTTAATAGAATTTAAATAAAATTTTCCAAAAGAATTCAATTATTAAAAAAAACTTTTTTAATAAGATTCTCCAGAATTCAATTCTTTTCAATATAATTTGAATAAAATTCCTTGATGGAATTTAATTTTTTTTTAACAGTTTAACCAAAAATGATAAAATACAGTTATTTTTAAAAATTGCAATAAACTCTTCAAAAAAATATTAAAATATTTTCAGTACAATTTTATTTAAATTCTTCGTTCGAACTTAATTTTCTTCGAAACAAATGAATTTGTATTTTTACAAATTTTATTTTAATTATTTTTATCTTTTATTTTCATATGTAATATAAATTTCACAGTAATTGAATTATATTTATGTAATTATCTCAAAAGAATTCAATTAATTAAAAAAAATTTAATAAAATTCGTCTCAATATTTGGTATTAAGATATGCAAATTATTATTTTTTTAAACATTGTCATTTCATTTTTAATTGCGTGAATGATATTAGCTTGTATTTTTTATAGAAAAACTCTTTAGTCAAATAAAAATAATAAAATGCAGCAACAAAGTCAGTTTTCTTCATAAAAGAAATAACTTTAATATTATTAACAATATTTACACTGAGAAAACAATATATTTGAATCAAACATAATTTTTGAATTAAATGCAACAAATTAAATTTTTGAATTAAATTCAATAAATTAAATTTTTGAATTAAATTCAAAAAATTAAATTTTTGAATTAAACATAATAATTTCGATTAAATAAAAATAACGTTTATAATTCAATTATTAAAAGCAAATTTTTTTGGTTGCCTACTTATTTTTGAATTAAAAAAAATCTTTCTTCAGTGTATGTAAAAAAAGGTTTTCTATTAAGATTTTCTGAAAATAATCCTCATCGACATAGTGAATATTGACAATTTAACCCAGAAAGTGTAGTAGTTGCGCAATCTGGCCAAACGACGTGACAATAATGGAAGAAAGATGTGTCCTACGAAATGAAACGTGCAAGGCCTCTCGTACACGGTAAAATGAACAGGGAGGATTAAAGACGAGCGTCTGTATATATATATATATATTTAGGAGTCGAGCGAGGGTATATGGTGGCCACCATCTGGGAACATCATATCAAATATTGACCAATGGGCGTATCGGCCTTATCAAAATATTATTTAATCCTCCGAAGGGATCGCTTATGAGTTCCTTTGTCTCTCCATCTAAGACAATGGATTTTAACCCTGCATTGTTTTTTTTCTCTCTTAACTTTCATCAAACAATAAATTTTCCACTTTAAAGGCTTTTTTTCCTGTTCACGATATTTTTATGGGAAAATTTCTCTTTCGATTTAATAATAATTGTTTTTCAATTAAATTTTTCGATTCGTCGTTCGATTATATTTTTGTCATAAAAGTAGAAATAATAATAATAATAATAATAATAATAATAATTACAAATAAATATAAAAATAAATTTTATTCTCTCTATTAAATTTAGAAGAAAACTCGGAAAATTTTTTTTAATTCAAAAATAAGTAGCCAACTAAAATAATATGTTTGATTTAAAAATATTTTATAATTTAATTAAACGTAATTTTTATTGAATAAAACTTATTATATGTTGAATCCTCGGTTGAATCAAAATTATTATGTTTAATTTAAAAATCATTTTTGGTTGACTGTATAACAAAGATAATTATGCTTGATTGAAATATATTGTTTTCCCAGTTCACCATTATTTTTAATTACATCCAGAAAATAATTTAAATATTCCATAAAATTGTTTTTTTTAATATTATTTAAAGAGGAATTCAATGTTTCTGAAATAAAATTGATAAGAAAATATTTTGACACTTAAATATATTTTTTTTAACCAAAAGTAAAATTTTGTTCGTAAAAATTGTTTGATTTTTTAGAAAATATATTTTTGTATCCACAAAAAAAGTGCCGAATGAAAAAATTGATTTTTACTATTTTTAAAGCTTTTTTTAAGAAAAAAAACATTGTTTTTAGGTTGAAAATGCTAAAAAATTCCATTGTTATCCAATTTTTCTAACAGATTTTAGAAAACTTTTTATTAAAAAAAAATATATATAAAAAAGATATTGATTTGAAATTAGTTTGAAAAATAAACAAGTGGACTAAAAATAGTAACAGTAAAAAAATACTAAATGTATTTTTTAGAATTCTAAAAACTAAGAACTCAGCTTTTTTCTAAAAGAAAAAAATGATTTAAAACTAATAGAAATAAATTTTATTTTTCGTCAATTTTTTTGTGGATACAAAAAGATATTTTTCTACAAAATTACACTGAAAAAAAAAAATTTATTTGATTGAAATAACCGATTATTTGACTATCAATTAAATATTTACTTGAATTAAATAATTGCTTTCTTTATTTGAGTCAATTAAATGGTTCAATATATATTTACTTCAAATACTAAAATTATTGGTTTAAATAAAATTTAATTGATTTAAATAAAAATTTCTTGACTTAAATAAATATTTCTTCACTCAAATAAATATTTCTTGACTCAAGTAAATATTTATTTCATAATAGAAAAGTAATCGATTATTTGAATCAAATAGATTTTTTTCAGTGTACACATTGTTTTTCAAAATCTACCACTTTTCATAAAAAATAAAATTTCAAAAAGGGTAAAAATATTTTCTGATAGATTTTATTATTGACTTCAGAAAAAAATTACTATAAAAATAATTTTATGGAATATTTAAATGATTTCAATATTATTATTTTTCAAACCTATTTTCATTATTTCAAATCAATTATTATTTTCTACAATTTCTTAATTTTTTTTATGAAAATAATTGAAAAAATTTTATTATTTATAAAAATAATTGAATTATTGCGAAGAAATTTATAAAAAATTTGTAAATAATTGAATTCCTGAGAAATTTTTATATGAAAATAATTAAATGTTTGCGTACTATTTTTGGTAATTTGAAATTGATTTGAAAATAATTAAACTTTGAGAAAGAATTTTGTTATTTATAAAGATAATTGGGATTTTGACGAGAATTTTTTTTAAATTTAAAAGAGAATTGAATTTTATGAGAAGAATTTTATCACTCTTGAAAATAATTGAATTTCTGCAATTATTTGTAATTTTTCCAAAATTGGATTTTTTCTAATGTTTTCAACAAAAATTTTGAATTATAAATGTTTAAATTCTATTATTTTTAAAATTGTTAATTTTACCGCAAAAAGTTAGCCGCGCGAATTGTTGCTAGTATAATTAATAAAAATTCAGTTAGTTACTCACTGCTTTTTGGTAAAAAGAAAAAAAATATTAAAGTCCTCTCTTCGCACAGCTGAACTTGTCGGTACTGAAAAATATTTTTATGGTTTCGTCATTTGCCACTAATACCAAACAAAATGTTCAACTCCTGGTACCGGTTGACACTCCCCATATATGCTTTCTTCATTCCTCATGAAATTCACTCCAGTATTGTTTCTCAATTTCTGATCGAAACTTCGATATTCCTCCCCATTGGGAATTTAAATTTACGAAAATTTCTCGTTTTTTCTCTAGAGAAAATCTATAATTATTAACTTTCGTTTTAATTTTCTTCTTTTTAGTTTTTTTTTCTTTTTTCAAAAAAATTGTCAAACATTTCCGTTATAACTAAAACAGTATGAGATCGAAAAATTCAGACGGTGAGTATAAAAAGGTTTTTTTTTGTGAGGAATTTTTTTTTAATTTTGTGATGCGACCGCATTGGCGATAGAATATTTTCTACTACTGGATTGATTCGCGAAATACCAATGTGAATATGATATGATATTCTGTGTGCAAAACGCGAACTTATGATCGCGTGCAACGTCAATTGTTTTTGCCAGAGAATATTCTGCGGTTTTCGTGACATTAAAATTGGTAAAGTATGCATTAAACATAGAAGGCACACGATCATTTTAGAATGACTGAATTTTGGTTTAACGGTCGTACTTTCTGTGCCTGGTTATTTGACCCTATTGCCTGGTGATTATAATGAAACAAGTGCATTCATTTTTATATTCTCAGTGTTTTACGATCAAAGCTTTGAAAAATACACTTTCTTTCTGGTTTCAATTTTTGTGACATAAACTTTTTGATATTTCTTTCTTCTTCAAAGTGTTTTTGGTTTTTTGCTGTTTTGATAATTTTCTTCTCTTAATTTTCATTTATTTTTTACTGTTTTTTTTACTATTGTTATTTTTTTTAAATTTTACTTTTGTTTCTTATTTTTTTATTTTATTGTTTTATTTTACTTTTTTATTTTTGAGTCTCGTTTAATATTTTCCTTTCATTCAAACTATTAATTTTCTTATTACTTTTTTAAAATTTTTATATTCCATTTTTATTTTTCTACTTTATTTTATAATTTTGAAAGTCTAAATTTTCGTTCAATAATTTGTTTTCTTTTTAGTTTTTTTTTTGATTGAAATGAAAATTTAAGTTTTATAGTAAATTGAAATTTTATTTAATTTGCAAATTTATTATTTTAGTTGATTTTAAACAAAGAAAATATTTTTTTTTAATTTTTACATTTCTTATATTTTTATTTCTCTTTCTAATTTTTAGAATCTAGATTTTCGTTCAATATTTTCTTTTCTTTCAAACTATTAATTTTCTTATTACTTTTTTAAAACTTTTATATTCCTTTTTTATTTTTTTACTTTACTTTATAATTTTGAGTGTCTAACTTTTCATTTAATAATTTCTTTTCTTTTTAGTTTCTTTTTTGGTTGAAAATTTAAGTTGTATTGCAAATTGAAATTTTACTTAATTTGCAAATTAATTATTTTAATCGATTTTAAGTGAAGAAAATATTTTTTTTTAATTTTGACTTTTTATATTTTTATTCTACTTTATAATTTTTCGAGTTTAGATTTTCGTTTAATATTTGTTTTTATTTTTGACTATTTTTTCGACAATAATTACTTTTTTGAATTTTTTACTTTCATTTTTTATTTTTCTAATTTACTTTATAATTTTGAGTGTCTAAATTTTCCTTTAATAATTTCTTTTCTTTTTAGTTTCGTTAATGGTTGAATATTTAAGTTTTATTTCAAACTGAAATTTTATTTAATATGTCAAATTAATTATTTTAGTTGATTTTAAATAAAGAAAATATTTTTTTTTTAATTTTGACTTTTCTTATATTTTTATTTCTACTTCTAATTTTTAGAATCTAGATTTTCGTTTAATATTTTCTTTTCATTCAAACTATTAATTTTCTTATTATTTTTTAAAAATTTTATATTCTTTTTTTATTTTTCTACTTTACTTTATAATTTTTACTTTTTTGTATTTTTCTTCTACTTTATAATTTTTCGAGTTTAGATTTTCATATATTATTTTATATTCTTTTTGACTATTTTTTTCAAAATTATTATTTTTTTGAAATTTTTGCTTTCATTTTTTATTTTATTTTATATAATTTCTAGTCTAAATTTCCACTTAATATTTTCTTTTCCTTTAGTTTCTTTTTTAGTTGAAAATTTTAATAAAATTTAAATTTTCAAATTGAAATTATATTTCATTTACAAATTAATTATTTTAGTTGATTTTAAATGAAAAAAATATATTTTAATTAAGATTTTTTTAATTATTTTAATTTTAATTTTTAATTTTTAGAATCCTGACTTTCCTATAATATTTTATTTTCTTTTTGACTATCTATTCTTTTCCTAATATTATTTTTTTGAAGTTATTTTTCCTTTCTTATTTGTTTATTTCACGTTATAATTTCTAGATTCCCGATTCAAGAGTTTCGTTTAATATTTCCTTTTCTTTTTAGTTTTTTTTTTGGCTGAAAACTTAATTGCAAACTGAAATTTTATTGAATTTCTAAATTAATTATTTTAGATGATATTTTAAAATTTAAATACAGACAATTTTTTTTGTGAATCGAGTAAAATGTAAAAAGAAATAAGTGAAAAATTTTAATAGTGATAGTAATTTTTTCTTTTGACTTAATAATAATATTTTTTTTTATTTCTACTATTTTTCCCTGTGAAAAGAAATGTCGGGTCCGGAAAATCCGACGGATTTTCGCTTGGAATTCATTGGATCGATTGTGCAAAAATCGTTGAAACTGAAACCGGAAAAATGGGGACGTTTACTGTTGACTGAAGAACATCGAAATTGTGTTTTGGATTTTTTGGACAATCCAATTCCAGCTGCACTTTTCGTTGTGCTCACGCCAAATGCGCAATTAATTCCTTCTTGTGGATTTCCAATTCCATGTCAAAGGACTAAAGGTAATTCCTTTTTTTTTAATTTCAAACATTATTCAAAAGTAATTAATTTTTATTACATTGACAAAATTTTTTAAAAATTTTATCATTATTTTAGCTGATTTTGCGCTCTTTTTTTTAAATTAAAAAAAGTGTTGTTCAAACCAGAAGGAAAAAGGAGAAAAAAAAGAAAGATAATATTAAAAGGATTGGTAGAAAATAAAAAATTGTAGTAAAAATGAAAATATTACCAATTTTTTTTGTAAAACAAAAAATTAGTTTTTTCTTTTCAATGAAATTTTTTTTGTCGTCAGGAATTTACACGATAAAAGTGAAGATATCTTCAGTGCCAAACGATCAGAATGGATGTTCGTCAATGCTCATCACCGGTGACTTGTCTCACCGAGTGGTTGACGAGCTCGCCACTCTCGTCGACAATATTTTCTCTCCTCTCCTCAGTAAAAAAGAGAATCACAAAAATCTTCCGGAAGTGTCACTTGAGGACATCAATAGACACGTTTATTCCCTAAGAGGAACCCTTTATCAAGTAAATTCTTTTTCGAGAATAATGATTTTATCTTTTTTCTTCCAAAAAGACAAAAAAAAATTTTTCTTTGCAAAAAATGTGTTATAAATTATAATATTAATATTATATTTTATTACTAAAAAAATTAAAAAGAAACAAAATCTTTTTTCCTTATTTTCCACTCTTTCTTTAATTTTTTTTGCGTTTTTTTCCTCTCATAAAATTTTATTAAACAAGTTTCGAGGGAAAAAAAAAGTTTATATACGATCACGAAATAAGTGAAAAAGTGCTGTAAATAAATATGATTTTATTGCCAGGTCAAGGGTCAGGTGAATGGAAGAACTGTACTTCCAATGCCAGCAGGTCTCGAGAAAGTGTCAGAAGTTGAAAGATTGGTTACCACCGAAGGACCACAGGCGGTCGATTTATATCTCAAAAGTTCAATAGAAGGTGTGGTGATTAAATGGGCTTATTTGGTGAACGATGTCGTTACACAAGAATCTAGTTCGGCTTTTGAAAATGGACAAAATCCCACTCCCGACGTTGAAATTGAATTTTGGAACAAAAGACTCGCAAACTTGAGGTTTCACATTTTTTTTGCTCTTTTACTTGAAATTACAAAATAAAAAAATTAATTTTCTATCTTGTTTTATCAACTTTTAGGAGAATAAATTAAATATTATTTTTTATAATAATAAGAAATAAGTAAAAATACCAAAAAATAGTGAAAGAAATAGCAAAAGAATAAATAGTAAAAAAAACTAAAAGTAGAAAAATAGTGAAAGTAAAAATAGTATGTACCTAATATTAAAAAAAAATAAAATACTAATAAAATACTAAAAGTAAAAAAATAGTGAAGGTAATAATAGTAATAGTAAAAAATACTAAAAGTAAAAAATACTGAGAGTAATAATAGTAATAGTAAAAAAATACTAAAAGTAAAAAATAGTGAGAGTAATAATAGTAATAGTAAAAGAATACTAAAAGTAGAAAAATAGTAAAAGTAAAAATATCAATATTAAAAAAATACTAAAAGTAAAAAAATAGTGAGAGTAATAATAGTAATAGTAAAAAAATACTAAAAGAAAAAAAATAGTGAGAGTAATAATAGTAATAGTAAAAAATACTAAAAGTAGAAAAATAGTAAAAGTAAAAATATCAATATTAAAAAAATACTAAAAGTAAAAAAAATAGTGAGAGTAATAATAGTAATAGTAAAAAAATACTGAAAGAAAAAAAATAGTGAGAGTAATAATAGTAATAGTAAAAAAATACTAAAAGTAGAAAAATAGTAAAAGTAAAAATATCAATATTAAAAAAATACTAAAAGTAAAAAAAAATAGTGAGAGTAATAATAGTAATAGTAAAAAAATACTAAAAGTAAAAAATATAGTGAGAGTAATAATAGTAATAGTAAAAAAATACTAAGAGTAAAAAATAGAGAAAGTAAAAATATTAATATTAAAAAATACTAAAAGTAAAAAAATAGTGAAAGTAAAAATATTAATAATAGAAAATACTAAAAGTAAAATTAGTAATAGCAAAAAATAATAGTAAAGTAAAAATACAAATATAGTTAAAAAGTACTAAACGTAAAAATTAATGAAAGTCGTCTAAAAAAATAAAATAAATGAATAACAAAAAATTGCAGATACATTTTCGATCAATTGCGAGAGGAGCGAGTGAAGAAAATGGCGAAAATTTTAGAGCTCACTGAAAGCGCATATTTTCCATGTTTTCGAACGCTTTTCGAAAATATTGTCTCATCATTGGCCGAGTCGAAAGAATTGTCTCTCTATTTATCGCCATTGGCAAAATTTTTCAAATCCATTGAGGAAACTGATTTTGCCGAGGCAAAACCATTAATGGCAATTGTTATTCATGCCGTTGGCCTTGCATGGGCGAAGACAAAATATTATCAAAACTCGTCAAAATTAATAATCATGCTGCGTCAAATTTCTAATTTGTTGATTCAAGAAGCTCGACGCTTTCTCGATCCAACGTTAATTTTTCAGAGTGACGTTGATGAAGCTCTACAGAGGGTTCAAGTTTGTCGAGGTAATTTAAAATTTTAATTAAAGTAAACCATATCAACACCAGTGGAATTCATTTTCCTTTTTGCTTACACAATATATATATTTTCAAAGTAAAAGAAATTTTTTTTTCTGTTTTCTTTTTCTTTCTATTCGATCTTCTTTGTTTCTTTTTCACTTTTTTTCATTGCTCCCATTTTTTATTTTTTCTTCTTTTTTTCTCCTTTTTTCTATTTTCTTTGTTGTCTTTCCTTTTTTCCTGATTTTTTTCTTACTTTGTTTCCAGCTCCTTTGTTTCCTTTAATCCTATTTTTTTATTTTCATATTTTTTTAATTTTGCTTATTTTCAATATCATTGATTTTCTTTGTTCTTTTTTTCCTGTTTTATTTATTTTCTCTTTTCTTTGCCTCCTTTTTCTTTTTATTTTTTTACTTTTTCCTCTTTCTTTATTTCTTGATTTCCTATTTTTTTCTTTCATTGTTCCAATTTTTTTTGTTTTCTTTTATTTTTTTTTCATTTCTGATTTCATTGGTTCTTTAATTCTTTGTTTCTTTGTTTTCTATTTCTTCTTTTTATTTCCTTTTTAATTTTCTTTGATTTTCTTTTTTATCTGTTTTATTTATTTTCTTTTATCTTTGCCTCCTTTTTCTTTCTATTATTCTACTTTTTCTTGATTTTCTATTTATATTCTTTCATTATTCCTATTTTGTTTGTTTTCTTTTGATATTTTTTTATTTCTGATTCCAATGTTTCTTTAATTCTTTGTTTCCTTGTTTTCTATTTCTTCTTTTTATTTTTTTTCTAATTTTCTTTGATTTTCTTTTTTATCTGTTATATTTTTCTTTGGTTTTCTTATTACTTTTTTTCCTTTTACTCCATTCTTTCAATTTACTTTTCTCTATTTTTAATTTTTAATCTTTTCTTTGTTATTATTTTTGCTATTTTATTTTCCGCCCTTTTTCTTCTTTTCTTATTTTCCTACTTTCTATGTTTTTTATTTTTATTTTTCTTCTTTTAGTTTTAGATTATTTTTTTCCCTTTCAAATTTTTTTGTTTTCTTCTATCTTATTTTCCCTTTTTCCTCTTTTCCTATTTTTTATTTTCATTGTTTTTAATTTTTTCTCTCCTTTTTTTACCTTTTTTCCTATTTTTTCCTATTTTTTCCTTTTTTCTCAATTTCTTTTATTATTTTGTTTCATTTTTTTCGTATTTCCTTTGTTATTTTCTTCTTTGTTCTTTTTTCCCTGTTTTATTTATTTTCTTTTTTCTTTGCCTCCTTTTTCTATCTAGTTTTCTACTTTTTCCTCTTTCTTTATTTCTTGATTTCCTATTTTTTTCTTTCATTGTTCCTATTTTCTTTGTTTTTTTAATATTTTTCATTTCTGATTCCATTGTTTCTTGAATTCTTTGTTCCCTTGTTTTCTATTTCTTCTTTTTATTTCCTTTCTAATTTTCTTTGATTTTCTTTTTTATGTTTTATTTTTTTTTGCTTTCGTTTTACTTTTTTTTCTTTTACTCAGTTCTTCCAATTTGCTTTTCTCTATTTTTAATTTTTAATTTTTTCTTTGTTATCATTTTTCCTATTTTCTTTTTTTCCCTTTCTTTCTTTTCCTATTTTCCTACTTTCTATGTTTTTTATTTTTATTTTTCCTCTTTTAGTTTTAGATTATTTTCTTCTTTTTTAAATTTTGTTGTTTTCTTCCATCTTATTTTTTTTTCCTCTTTTTCCTCTTTTTTATTTTCATTGTTTTATACTTTTTTCTCCTTTTTTACATTTTTTCTTATTTCTATTTTCTTTGTTTCCTTTGTTTCCTTTTTTCTCATTTTCTTTTCTTCCTTAGTTTCATTTTTTTCCTATTTCCTTTGTAATTTTCTTCTAATTTTCTTTTTTCTTATTTTTTGTGTTTCCTTTATATTTATTTTTGTGATTTCCAAATTTATTTGCCTTCTTCTTTCTTATTTTCCTTTTTCTCATTTTTTTCTTCTCTTTTTTTCTTTGTTTTCTTTTTATACTTTTTTCCATTCTCATCCTTTTTTCCTATTTTCTTTTTTTCTATTGTTTCTATTTTCCTTTCCTCCGATTTTTGTTGCTTTCTTTCTTCTTATTTTTTTCCTTCCTCTCCTGTTTTATTTTTCCTTTGTTTCCTTTTTTTCCTCTTTTACTTTTTTCCTATTAGCTTTTAATTTTCCATTGTCTTTTTTTCTTTATATCACTATATTTTCCTATTTTTCTTGTTCCCTTTTGTTAATTTTTTTTCTTTTCTATTTTTTGTTTTTTTTTTTGCTATAATTCTTCCTGTTTTCTTCTTTTCCTTTTTTTTCTTCTCTTCTTTTCCATTTCCTTTTCTCCTATATTTTCTCATTTTTATTCTATTTTTTTTCTCATTTTTAATTTTTCTTCCATTAAATAAACAATTTCAGACGTTCTCGAGGAATTTAAAAGGCAATTTGAATTAAGAAAACATAAGCCGGGAATGAAAGAAGAAGCGCCACCGTGGAAATTTGATCCAAATGTGATTTTTCAACGTTTAGATGCATTTTTGAAACGATTGGCAAATATTGAATGGCTTTTTTATACAGTTTTGGAATTTTCAAAATTGGAAAAAGTCGAAGTCGGCGGCATATTGGGAAGGTCGTTGAGTGCAAGAATTGTTAGTGTTTATAAGGAGTTTCAACAACTTTTCACATCATTCACAACAAGATCGACCGATGTACTCGAACCAGACGACGAATCATTTGCCATTGATTGTGAAAAATTCAGTTCTTCAATTATCGATCTCGATAGTAAATTGGCTTCTATTTTGTGTCAAGCATTCGACGATTGTCATAATTTAGAAAGTGTCTTTAAGGTACGAATTCGAAAAGAATAATTAAATTAAATTCAAATTCAATTGAATTAAAATTAAAAGTGAATTGAATTAAAACTTTAGGAAAAAATAATAGAATTAGAGTAAAATTAGAATAGAATTAGAAATAAATTAAAATTAGTTTAGAAATGATAAAATAAAATTTAGAAAAAACTAAAATGAATATTGAAAATAGAAAAAACTTCTTTTTGCATTTATTTGGTAATTTTTCGGTTTTGGTGATTTAGAAATAATATATTTTATTGCAGTTGATAAACATTGCGGGATCAGTTTTAGAGCGTCCAGTGATTTGTAAGCAGTTCACGAAACGCTATTCACGTATCCTGGAACTGTTAAAGCATGAGCTGACTCTGATAGAAGTCCTGTTTAATCTGGGTTCACGAGGAGCCATGAGTAACCTTCCCCCATTGGCTGCCGGTTTACAATTTACGAGTATGCTGAGGCAGCGAATCGATCACCCAATTCAAGCCTTCAAATCTCTCCAGCATCCGTGAGTTATCAAAAATTTATCAAAAAAATACCAATTTTCTCTTATTTGACAATATTATCAAATTTTCACTCAAGAAAAATAGTTTGAATTGATTAAAAACTTTTTTTTCTTTTTCTCCAATATACAACAGGGAAAGAATTTAATGAACTGACAACTTCTTTTTCCACAAGACAAAAACTAGAAAAAAAAATCTTATCTGACCAAATTTATCAATGAAACTAATACTGATACAATAATTAGAATAAACAAAGATTTTTCTGCCTAAACCCTAAAAGACATAAATAGAAATTTTTCTTTCTTATCTAACTGAACCAAATTTATACTATTATTGATAGAATTAATAAATTGACTAAATGCATTTTTTACAAATATGTCCGAATAAAATTGGTTTATACTACTGATAAAGTACTACTAATAGTAATAATAAGAGTAAAAATAATTTGACTAAAGAATATTTTACTATCTACTGATATAATAATTAAATTTTATAATCTTTTGTCTGACTGAAATTGTTTAATACTACTTATAAAGAATAAACAGAAAAATTATTATAAATTGTCTGACCATAGCTGTCTTACACTACTAGAATTTAATGATTCTTTTCGTCTGATTTAGAGACATTTAATTATTTCGTATTTTTTAGTAAAAAAAAAAAAATATTTGTTACATTACGTCTGAGAAATTTTCAATTCTTTAACATTTTATGAGTATGCCAATAGTTTTTGTCAGTAATATTAAAAGTATTGTAATTTAGTAATTTTTACTATCACTTACTCTTTATTTTACTAGTATAATATATATCCTATTTACTTATCTATTTACTAATATATTCCGAATTCGATAAAATTTTTTCTTATTAAAATTAAATTTTACTACTTTTATAATTGAAAAATTTTCTGACTCCTCATTATTAACAAACTTGTCTGACCAAATTTATCTTCGACTACTTAAAAAATAGTTACAGTCTAATTGCAATTTATTTTATTGTGCAGGATTGTTGAATGCGATGTGGGTAAAGATATAATAGTTCGATATGAGAGATTAACGAAAATATTGAATGAAAGAGAGGATTCTCTGTTTAATGAATGGTTAATAATCGTTCCGAGATTCATCGATAAAGGATTAAGTCGATCTCTACTAACGAGAGACACAGTTTCCGTTTTGAGTTTAAATTTTGATCCGGATTTACTTGCTGTTTTGAAAGAGGTCACTTATCTCATTCAAATGTGTGATAGAGAAATTCCAAAAATCGCCCTCGAGGTACTTTACAATATATTTCTAATTTATTTTAAATGCAATTTTTCAATTTTAATATCCTTAGAAGAACTGTGAACTTTTCTATTTTTATTAATAATTTATTTAATTTTAAACAAACTTTTATATTTCCTATTATACGTTATAAAATACTAGCAAATGATACGCGTGGAACGCGGTATTCTATTTCTTATTATTTTGTAAATTAAAAAATTTTTAATTTACAAGAATAGACATAAATTTTAGAATTTAAAGAATTCACTCATAAAGTACATAATATTAAATATTCTTGTTTATTATTATTCAAAAATTTAAAGAAAATTTATTGCAAAAGTTTCATTGTTCTCATAAATAATAAAATTCTTTAAACCAATTCAATTATTTTCACTACAATTTTAATAAAATTTCTCGAAAAAATACAATTATTTTTAAAAAATATTAATTAAATTTGATTATTTTCAATAATTTTAATATAAATTCAATTATTTTCAATAGTTTTGATGAAATTCTTTTTAAAAAGTCAATATTTTCAAAGTTTTTATTAAAATTTCTTCAAAAAATTCAGATAAAATTCTTCGAAACAATTTAATTACTTTTATGATTTGTAAAATCCTCTTCATGAATTCAATTATTTTCATAAATAATAAAATGCTTCGGAGAAATTCAATTATTTTCAATATAATCTTAATAAAATTTCTAGGAAAAAATTCAATCATATTAAAGATGATTTTAATAAAATTTCTCAAACAGTGTCAATAATTTTTAAAAATTCTAATAAAATTCTTTGTAAATTTCAATTATTTTCAAAATTTTCAATTAAAATTATTTTAAATAATTACATTATTTTTATGAAATACAATGAAATTCTTCAAACAAAATGTAATTATTTAGAAAAACTCTAGTAAAATTGTTTAAAAGATAAAATTCAATTACTTTCAAAATTTTCAGTAATAATTATTTTAAAAAACTTCATTATTTTCAAAAATTTTGAAATAAATTCTTCAAAAAAATTTAATTATTTTAAAAAATTTTAATAAAAATCAGCCAAGAATTAAATTATTTTCAATAAAATTTTAATTACAATTTCTCGAAACAATTCTATTATTGAAAAAAATGTTTATGAAATTCTTGAAATAAATTTGATTATTTTCAAATTTTTTTTTAAATACTTTAGAAGAATTCATTGATTTTCAGTACCTACGTCGATAATTTAATTATTTCTAAAAATAATACGAATTCTTGAATTGAATTTTATTAAAACTTCTTTAAATAATTGAATCCCTACGATAAAATTTATTATTATTATACAATTAATTGTATTGTTGCAAAATTTTAAAAAATAATTGAGTTTTTGAGAATAATTTTATTAACATTTAAACTATTTTATTTAAAGTAATTGAATTCCTGTGAAAAATTTACTATTGATAATATTAAATTTTTTCGAAGAATTTAAAAAAAAAATGTTTAAAAATAATTGATTTTTCCCTGGAATACAATTAAAATTGTATTTAAAATAATTGAATTAAAGCAAAAATGGCATTATTTTCAAAAATAATTGAATTCTTGAATTGGATTTTATTAAAAGTTTTTTTTAAATAATAATTGAACTTCTGTAAAACAATTCAATTATTTTTTTAAATAATTGAATTTTCTTGGAGAATTTTTACAAGATTTTTATTATTTATATAAATTGATTAAAGTGTTTTATTACAATTATTGAAAATAATTAAATTCTTCATAAAATCCAATTATTTTCAAATTTTTTTATAAATACTTTAGAAGAATTTATTGATTTTCAATCAATAAAAATAGTAATTTATAAATTTCCAATTTATTGATCGACAATTTAATTATTTCTGAAAATAATTTAATTATTGAATAGAATTTTATGAAAACTTCTTTAAATAATTGAATCCCTGCGATAAAATTTATTATTTCTACAAAAAATTGTATTTTTGCAAAATTTAAAAAAAATGGAGTTTTTGAAAAGAATTTTATTAAAATTGTATTTAAATTTTAAAATAATTGAATTCCAGCAAAAATGTCATTATTTTCAAAAATAATTGAATTCTTGAAATGAATTTAAATAAAAGTTTTTTAAATAATTGAACTTCTGTAAAAAAATTCAATTACTTTTTTTAAATAATTGAATTTCTGTGAAAAATCCAATTACTTTTTTTAAATATATGAATTTTCTTGGAGAATTTTTACAAGAATTTTAAAAATAATTGAAATTTTCGAAGAAATCAATTAAAATTGTATTGAAAATAAGTGAAATCCTGATAAGAATTTTATTATTTATATATATATAAAAATAATTGAATTTTTTACAAAGATTTTTATTATTTACAAATTGACTAAAGTATTTTATTACAATTATTGAAAATAATTGAATTCTTCATAAAATTCAATTATTTTCAAATTTTTTTTACAAATTCTTTACAAGAATTCAATGATTTTCAGTACATTAATTTAAGAATTTTAAACATTTAAAAAGAAAAATTATTTAAATAGTTAGGAAACAAAAAAGTAAATAGCAACTAACTTCAAACTGCGAGCAGATTACTGGAAGACAACGATTATTAATATAGATTTATATTGTTATATAAAAAACAAAGACTGCAAAAAATAAAAGAATTAAAAAAGGGGAAAATGGAAAAAAATTATTTATTAAATTAAATTTCTAACCTAGGTGTCAGAGGCGTCAGAAATGTTTCGCAACTATCGAACATTATTGGGAGGCACTGTGATATCGTACAACAATATTCGCAAGACATCCCGTCGCGTTGAATTTCATCTGATAGAACATGAGGTCGCCAAAGTAGATTCCCTCGTGTCTCGAGGTGAGAAGGAACTATATTGGAAATCCAAAGGCCTCAATGATTATATAAGTGAATTAGGTTCTCTGGTGGAAAATCTTTGGGGTCGGGTAAAAGCGAGTCAAATCAATGTCGATAAAATTCAAAGTATCTTTGAGTCCTGGATAAGAACGCCCCTAATCGAGAGGAAGGATCATCGTAAAGATTTACTTCTATCGCTTGATGAGAGAGTGGAGAAAGTTTCAAAACGTTATAAAGATATCAAAAATGCAGCCGACGAGATTCATTCGCTGTTGGGGGAAAATCAATTGTGCTTTGAAATTACTGACACTGATAATGAGGCGTGGAAGGAGTATGTGGCATTTATTGACGATATGGTGATGGAATCGTTGAGAAAAACAGTGGGTTGTAGTCTCAGTTATCTGGTGGAAAATATGGATCCAGTTTCGCAGAGGGAGCCATTATTTGAAGCATCGTTAGAACTTCGTGAACCTGATCTTTATTATGTCCCTTCATTAGAGCCTGAGGATCCCGATGGTTTGGATCGTTTAGTCACTGGATTGTTGACTGATATTATGGGAATGTCCACACTTGTGCCACGTCTTAAGAATGGTAAACCATATGCTGATGAATTGGAAGACGATGAGGATATTAAGTCAATGAAGGAGGAAATTCTTTCTGGTGTTAATAGAGCAATTGAGGAGGCTATGGATTTTTGTGGTGTATTTGAAGGTATTTTTGTTATCTGAGAAAATAATATTTGGAAAAAATAAAAATTTCTTTTTGTTCTGCAATTACTTGGTAAAAATTGCAGAACCAAAACAGAATTTTTATTCTGTCTGACTAAACCAAATTTATACTACTTATAAATTTACTAAATTCCTGTAATTAAATAATTAAAATAAAAATCAAATTGTCCCCACGTCGAAAAATTCCATGGAATTTCCGTGGACAGTCAGTGAAAATTCTGCAAGTTTTATATTTTCATATTATTTTAACATTTTTATTATGATTATCACTGTCAAAGAAAGGTTCTAAATTACAGCTGATTTCGGTATTAAAATAGAACCAAATTACGATTTAGTACCAAAATTGGTACTTTTTGAAAAAAATAAAAAAAAAATTGAACTTTTCTTTTTACAGTGTAGAGTCTAATAATAAGCTTTGTTTTAATTTATTTGCAAAACTTGAATAAAATACGCATTTTGCAAAAAAAATTACAACCAAACTTATTATTAGACTCAAATCATAATAGAAATGTCAAAATATTATTAAAATAAAAAACTTCCTGAATTTCCCTGACTTTTCCCTGATTTTCAGACAAAAGTTTCAATTTTTCCCTGACTCTAAAGAATATTCTGATTCACTCTAAAAATTATAAGATACTCAAAAAAACTGTTCTACTACATTTAATTACGAATTTTTTTAATTGTAAAATTATTCCAAAACACCAATAAATTCTTTTTTACATAAATATTTAAAAATTATTATTCCATAGGAATTAAGCATTTAAAAAAATTTCAAATTCAAACCTTTATGATATTTGAGTAAGTATCAAAAATACACAAATTTTTTTTTTTTTTTTTTAATCAAAAATTGACAACTTATAAAAATTATTATTATAAAACATGAAGATATCGATAACTCCGAGTCAAAGACTCGGAGTTATTGTTATCTTCATGTTTTGTAATAATTTAAATTTACATAAAATTTTTCAAAAAAAAATTAAATTATTTACAAAAATTACAATTTTAGATAAATTCCTCGAAAAATGTAATTATTTTCAAAAATTTTTTGCAAGAATTCAATTACATTTCACAAATAATGACATTTATTCTCTGAAATTCAAATATTTTAAAAATAAACTATTTTAATAAAATTTCTTTAAAATTTATTTAATTTAATTGTAGACAAAATTTAGTCTGCATTATTTAGTTTTATTTGTAAAGGGCTTTTTATGCCCGTCTGTACATTTAAATAAAATGAATTCAATTATTTAAAAAAATCTAATAAAATCCTTTGCAAGAATTAAATTATTTTAATTTTAATATTTGTAACAATTAAATTATTTTCAATAGAATTTTAATAAAACTGCACTAAAGGATTCCATTTTTTTTAATTTTTCGCAAAAATTCAATTATTTTCTAAAAAAATAAATAAATTCTTTAAATTAATTCAAGTATTTTTAAAAATAATGAAATTGTTTACAAAAATTCAAATTAATTTTCAAAATAATAACATTTTTCACAAGAAATCAATTATTTTCATAAATAATAGAATTCTTAACAAGAATTCAATTATTTTTATAAAAAAAATATAATTCTTTGCAAAAATTTAATTATTTTCAATACGATTTTTATTAAATTCGTCAAAAAATTTTATTCCTTTTCAACATTTTTTATAAAATTCGTCGAAAGATTTTAATTATTTAAAAAATTTTTTGATTTTATTCTTTATAAGAATTCAATTATTTTCATTAAGAATAAAATTCTTCATAAGAATTTCAAATAAGAATTTTATTATTCATAAAGATAATTGAAATTTTGCTGAGAATACTTTTAGATTTTTGAAAATAATTAAATTTCGAAGATAAAATTTAATTTTTTTTAAATAATTGAAATTTGGCAAGAATTTTCTTAAAGTATTTAAAAAGAATTGAATTTCCAAGAAAAAATTTATTATTTTTATAAATAATTAAATTTTTGTGATGAATATTGTTGTTTATGAAAATAATTAAATTTTGCAAAGAATTTTATTAAAATGACTTAAAATAATTAATTTTCACTTTCATAAAAACTATAATTCTTTGCAGACATTTAATTATTTTCAATTTAATTTAAATTCAATTCCTCAAAAAAATTCAATTTTTTTTAAAATTGCTATAAAATTTGTCAAAAATATTTAATTTTTCACAAGAATTCAATTTTTTTTATATAAAAAATATAATTCTGTGAAGAAATTGAATTATTTTCATAAATAATAAAATTCTTCGCAAAAATTCAATTATTTTTATAAATAATAAAATTCTCCACAGGACTTCAATTATTTAAAAAAATTTAATAAAAATTCTTTACAATAATTCAATTATTTTTCTAAATAATAATATTCATCACAGGATTTCAATTATTTTTAAATAGGTATTTGTTTATTTAAACAAACTTTTACTACTGATAACATAATTAGCAATTTTTTATTATTTGTCTGATTAAACATTCTTTTACTACTTAAAACAAAAATAGAATTTTCTACTTTTTTTCTGACTGAACCTAATTTAAACTACTAATATAATTCATTGAATTCTTGTTTAATACATTACCTGGTTAAATCTATTTTCTACTATTGATAAAAAAAAATTCATTTTTCTCTGACTAAAAGATCGTTTACTTCTTAAAATTTAAATAAAAAAATATTTACAATGACGTCAGACTAAAGTTGGTTTATACTACTGATAACAAATTTTCTACAACTAATACAATAATAATCGCAATAATTAATTAGTCTGACTAAAATTGATTAATTCTACTGATAAAGTGATATTCGAAATAAATAAGAATCGTCTGACTAAAAAAGCTTTTACTACTAACATTATAATTAGAATTTTTTTATTGACTGACTAAATAAGTCGTTACTACTTAAATTTATTGAGTTACAATTATTGTCTGACTAAATCTATTTTCTACTACTGACTGAACATATAAAAAAAAACAATATAATTTATAAGAATAATAACTAATTTATAAGAATTTATCACTATTTGTCTGACTGAAACTTATTTATACTACTTCAGTAAAATGTACTAGAACTTAGAAAATTGCCTGATTAAATCTATTGTCTTTTGCTGATAAAAAAAAAATTTTTCTCTGTCTAAAAGTTCTTTAACTACTTAACATTTTAATAACAAAACTTTGTTACGTTACGGCCTACTAAAGTTTGTTTATACTACTGATAAAAAATAAATTACAAATAATAGAATAATAAGAATAACAGTTAATTTGTTTGACTAAAAAGTACTTTACCACTGAAAACATAATAATTTCAATTTATCGCATTTTGTCGGACTAAACTTGCTTAATTCTACTGTCATCAAATATAAACAAAAATTTATTTTAAATTGTCTGATGAAATCTAATTTCTGTTGCTAATAAAAAATAAAGAAACGTAATTTTTTTTCGTCTGACTGTCAATAATAATTTGACTATTGATATTTAAATGTACTGTAATTTACAAATCTTCTGCTTTTGCATTGACAGGATACGCGTATCTGTGGTTGGAAGACAGAGAAACGGTGATGCAACAATTTTTAGACTATTCCCGTCAGTTGACTGTCGATGAGCTGGAAATAATAGCAACAAACGATCCAAAATTACCGGAAAAATGTGCACCAAAAATGGAGAATTTTCGTGAACAAATTGATCTTTACGAGGGACTTTATTTGGAAATTGAAGAAATGGAGCCATTCAAGGTCTTCTGTGGATGGTTTCGTGTTGATTTGAAACCATTTAAACAATCGTTGCTCAATACTGTTTGCAAATGGTCGAGTATGTTTAAGAAACATTTGGTTGAAAGAGTCACTACAAGTTTAGCAGATTTAGGAAACTTTATCAGGTATTTTATATTTTCAAATCTTTCCACCGTTGTTACAAAACGGAAAAAAAATCGAATTGTCTGACTAAAAAATCTTTTACTACTGACAATATAATTATAATTTTCATTATTTGTCTGACTAAACAATCTTTTACTACTTACAACATAATTATCAATTTTTCATAACTTGTCTGACTAAACAATCATTTACTACTGCAAACAAAAAAAGAATTTTCCACTTTATGTCTGACTAAAATTGTATAATACTACTGAACTCAAGTATATATTTCTACTACTGATAATAATAATATTATTATTTAATAATAATATTTCGTAAAATTACAACCAAAAAAAAAATAAAATTCAAAAATTTTTTCGTAATTTTGACTATCTGAAATTTTGTTTACTACTGACAGAAAAAAATTGCAAATCTACAACATATTTTCTGACAATGAATAGTTTCTACTACTGATAAAAGAACCATCAAATATTTTCCGTCACTTATTCTTTTTTTTATTAGTTAATAATTTATTTAGAATTCGTTAAAATTTGTCTGACTAAAACTAGATTTTACTACTTATATCTGAGAAATTTTCTGTCTTCTTTTTATAAAATTATTTATTAACTATTTTATTTATTATTATCTTCTTTAATTTGATTATTGTTAATATTTTTATTATTATTAATTTATCTTTTGTTTATTTTAATAATCTCTTTAATAAACTGTATTAATAATATTTAAAAAAAGTATTTCGATATTAGAATAAAATTTAAAAAGAAGTATCTAAGGAAATAATTTTTTCTTTCAGATTGGCTGATGAGGGAATTTTGCAACAAATACAACCGGGTGATTATATGGGTCTCGTTAGTGTAATGGGTTATTTAATGCAGGTGAAGGAACGTCAGCCAACCACCGACGAAATGTTCCAACCACTGCAGGAAACAGTGGAACTTTTAAAATTCTATGATCAAGATATTCCAGAGGAAGTTAATGTTCTCCTTCAAGAATTGCCTGATCAATGGGCTAACACCAAAAAATTGGCTCAAATGGTGAAACAACAAGTTGCTCCCCTTCAAGCCGGTATTATTTCTTCAATTAAAAAATGTTGTATTACAATTTTTTTTATTTAATTTTTATTTTTTCTAATTCTTCAATTTTTGCTTTCATTTAATTTCTTATTTATTTTTAAAATTTTTTATTCTTGCTCGTATTAATTTATTTTTTATAATTCATATTTTAGTTTTTATTATTACTATTTTTTATTTTAATTTCTAAGTTATTTATAATAGAAAAAATATAACTTTTTTATTCTTGTGGCCTTATAGGCCACAAGAATAAAAGACATATTTTCTCAATAATGATTAATTATCAATTAAAAAAAATTATGCAAAAAAATTATCAATTAATTACTAAAAACTAATTATTAATTTTTGTAAAAAAAAAAAAAATTGCAGGCGAAGTGTCGAGAATTCGTGGTCGTATATCGGCATTCGATACAACAATTGTCCACTATCGGGAGGCATTTCGTCGTTATGGTTTCTTTAAATTCACCTGCGAAAATCCTTATGAGCAATTGGACGAGGCCGATAAGGAAATTTGCATGCTCGAACGTCAAATGAATGACATTCAAGAATCGGCATCACTTTTTGAAGTGACTGTTTCTGAATTTAAACATCTTAAGCAATGCCGACGAGAATTGAAAATGTTGAAACAGCTATGGGATTACGTGAATATTGTAAGAAGCAGCATTGAGGGCTGGAAAACGACGCCTTGGAGGAAAATAGACGTGGAGAACATGGATATTGAGTGTAAAAAATTCGCCAAAGAAATTCGAGGTACATTCCATTCAAATTAAATTTTCAAATTAGTTAAATACAAAAAAAAGACTCTCGAAAATTTTAATTTAAAATTTACTTAGTTTAAATTAAAAATTTGCAAATTGACAATTATAATTTAAAAATTTAGAAATTTAATTTAAAAATTTAGAAATTTAAATTAGAAATTGAGAAATTTAATTAAAAAATTTACAATTTTAATTTAAAAATTTAGAAATTCAAATTAAAAATTTACAAATTGAATTAAAAAATTTAGAAATTAAAATTCAAAATTTACAAATTTAATTTAAAAATTAACAAATTTGTCTTATTTATTTGGTAAACGAATTTTTCTACAGTTTCTTTGGACAAGGAAATGAGACCTTGGGACACTTATATATCATTGGAGGCGACTGTAAAAAATATGCTAACATCATTAAGAGCCGTTGGTGAGTTACAAAATCCCGCCATCAGAGAAAGACACTGGAGACAATTGATGAACAGTACAAAGGTACCTATGTATTCAAAAAAATCATCATCACCGATACATTCAAAGGAAGTAGACAAAACATTTCCATTCAATTCACTATATACGTATTACATATATAGAAAATCATTTCATTCATACAAGTGATTATTATTGTCATTCAACATCATAATTTTTAACATTTTATTCCTTACTATTAAAAAAAGGTTTCCTTTTCAATATATCCTTAGGAATTGAAATAAAGAACAATGTGTCTGACTAAAACATTACTCTACTACTGAGAGGACAATAATATGAAAATATACTTTTTCTGACTAAAGTTAGTTAAACCTAATGAAAATAAAATACAAAATTAATTAAAATTGTCTGACTATATCAAATTTTACACTACTGATATTGTCGTAATTAGAAAAAATAACTATTTGTCTGACTAAATACTCTTTTACTACTGAAAATTTAATTTTTCATTTTTTGGCTGACTGGACCTAATTTATACTACTAAAACTTACTGACTCTAATTTTTTATTCAAATCAGTTCAATAAATATTAGAATTAATAATAATAATTCAAAACATTGGCTGACTAAATCAATTGATTTCTGTTAAGACAAAAAAATATTTTCTTTTGACAAGAAGATTTTTTATTACTAGACATTTTAGTATCAAAGTTTTAGTAAATGATGTCTGACTAAAACTGGTTTATACTACTGATAAAAATAAACGAAAACTAATATAAGAATAATAAGAAAAAAAATAATAATATAAGACTAGAGTCAATTTGTCTGACTAAAAAATACTTTACTACTGATAACGTAATAATTACAATTTATTACATTTTGTCTGACTAAAATTGATTAATTCTACTGAAATCCGAAGATATACAAAAATGTATTATAAACTGTCTGACCAAAACAAATCTTACACTACTGATACAGTGATAAGTGAAATAAATAACTTTATGTCTGACTAAACAACCTTTTACTACTGAAATCAAAAATAGAATTTTTTATTTATGTCTGACTAAACCTTATTTATACTACTAGTAGATTTAAATTCTAACTCAATAATTGTCTAACTAAACATATTTTCTTCTGCTTATACAAAAAAAAATTTCTTCTCTGATTAAAAGATCTTTTACTGCTTAAAATTTTAATAATATAACATTACTACATTACGTCTGACTAAAGTTGGTTCACACTACTGCTAAAAAATAAATTACAACTAATACAGTAATAACAATTATTAAATTAAAAATTTTTATTTTAAATTTAAAAATTTTTTAAATTTAAAAACTAACAATTATTAGTCAATTTGTCTGACTAAAAAGTACTTTTCTACTAAAAACATAATAATTTTAATTTATTACATTAACTCTGACTAAAATTGCCTTATTCTACTGCCATCAAATATATACAAAAATTTATTATAAATTGTCTGACCAAATCAAATCTTACACTACTGATACAATGAAAATTGAAATAAATAACGATACGTCTGACTAAACAATCTTTTACTACTGAAAAGAAAATTTTTTCATTTTTTGTCTGACTAAACCTAATTTATACTACTACTAGAATTTATTGAATTCTAGTTCAATAAATTATCAGACTAAATTCATTTTCTGCTGCTGATTCAAAATCTAAAAAAAATTTATTTTCGCCTGACTAAAATATCTTTTACTACTGACAACATAAATAAATTTTTTTACTTTATTGTCTGACTGAATCCAGTTTATTAGTAGTATAATATAATAATTTAGTAGTAGTCTACTAAAATTTACAAAACTCCAGTAATTAGATAATTAGAATAAATAACGATTTGTCTGACTAAAACGTCTTTTACTACTTAACACTTTACAAACAAAACATTTACCACATGGTGTCTGACTAAAGCTGATTTATACCACTGATAAAAAATAATCTACTATAGCAATAATAAGAATAAAAATCGATTTGTCTGTCTGGAAAAATATTTTACTACTGACAATATTTACTAATAATATTTCAATAATTTATAGTTTATCACCGTTTGTCTGACTCTGATTAACATTTTTTACATGTTTTACACTAAAGTTACATGTTAATATTCTACATTAAAATAACATATCAATCCATTTAACATTAAATTAACATGTAAATAATTTTATACATGAAATTTACCTGTTAATTGTTTTGCACAATATTTCGATGTTAAATTTTTTTTTTTTTTTGCACAATCATTATAAAAATTGTTTATATCATTTTCAACAAAAGTGTCATTCATTGTTGTTATGTGTGTGTGTGTAAAATGTGTGTTTGTTTCGTTTCAAAAAAAATTAATTTAAAAAAAATCCTAGAAAATAATCATCGTTGAGTGTTAAAATTTTTTTTCAATTATTCAGAAAAGAGAAAAATTGACGAATTTGTTAGAAAAGAGAAAAGAGAAAAATTAACGAATTTGTTGAGTGTGTGAAATTTTTTTTTCAATTCTCCATGATAGTAAATACATAGTTTTTAGCTGCACTGCTGTAAATATTGCTATATCAATGTTCCAGAAATTGGGCAACATGACTCCAGAAATGACAGTAAGTCCACTGTACATAATTTGCACGATTTAAATATTTTCTTCAAATATTAGTTTTCTTAAATCATTTTTTCTCTCTCTTTATAAATTTATGTACTATTTGTAACAAATATATGCTAAATAAAAATCACCGTCTCATGAAAAAAAAATAAACATTGCATTATTTGTGGAATGATATTCATTCACCCTCTCATATTGCCTATTCACGCTTTATTTTATCTAAATTGCACCTTCGGCCCTTCCTTTTGTATTTTTATCGATTCACTGAGAAAAACTTTTTTTTAATCCAAAAATATGTAGCTAACCAAAAAAAAATATATTTGAATCTAATTTTATAATTCAATTAAACGTAATTTTTATTCAATCAAACTTATTATGTAGTGGATCGAAATTATTATGTTACTATTATTAATATTCAAAAGTAACTTTGCTTGACTTTTTCTTTTACATTTTATGTAAAGATAATTATTTTTGATTCAAATATATTGTTTTCTCAGTGCTAAAAAAATAATGCAAACCAGAAAAATGTGTTTTACTTGAACCAAATAAAATTATATATTTTATTTTTAGAGACAAATAAATATTTATTTGGTTCTAAGACAAAATAATTCCTCTGGTTATAAATCATATTTTTGTAAATACTATTTTATATAATTATTTTATTTTCCTGTAATCTTACTATTTTTATTAATATCATTATTATTATAATTATTATTATTAATACTTATTTAGTATTATTTTATTATTAATTATTAATTCTTAGTATTATTATTATTATTAATAATTATTTTTAATTATTATTATTAGTATTAATTACTTACATTGTTAGTAACTATTCTTAATATAATATTAATTATTATTAATAAAAACTTATTTTTAGTTAATATTTTATAACTATCTTTATTTTTCCTACTGTAATTTTTTATAAGTCTTCTCTTTATATCTTTACATCATTATATTTTTGCATCTTTGTACTTTTAGGTCTTTTCGTATTTTACCTGTATAAAAATATTTATCATCTATTTATTACATTAGTAGGTTTTTTCGAATATATTTCTAAATCACAAATTTTAACCACAATTACTATCTTAATTATTTTGGCAAGTTTTCAAATATAATTACACCTTTTATACCTGTAATAAATTAACAATTTTTAAATCAGTTTATGAAACTAAAAATACATACAATTATAGGATTTTATATACAGTTTATAATTCTAATTAATAATTATAGTTTAAAATTTTTCTATATTTTTGATATTTATTAATTTTTATATATTCGTTTTATTAAATATTCTGATATTTATTAATTCTTATAATATTCGTTTAATTAAATATTCTCTATAATTATTTAATTTAAATAATTATTAATTATTAGTCTCTCTATTTATTTAATTAAATGCTTCTGAGTTATTAGTCTCTATATTTATTTGATTAAATACTTATATTAATATCTATATAATTATTTTGTTTAACTCTAAATTTATTAATTTTTGTATTTATTTATTTAATTAATTAAAAATTTATTAATTTTTAAAATAATAAATAAATTAGGTTCAATTTGTAATGGACGAATCGACAACATTAGCGGATCTATTGGAACTGAATTTGCACGAGTGCGAAGAGGAGGTGAAAAATATCGTTGACAAGGCTGTCAAGGAGATGTCAATGGAAAAATATTTAAGGGAGTTGAAGGTGACTTGGTCGGGAATGGAATTCGAGAGGGAAATTCACGCTCGAACTGGAGCAACTTTACTGAGAGCCAGTGAGGAACTTATTGAAACTTTGGAGGAAAATCAAGTAAGTTTTTATCCATATTTTTATTTCCAATTCATTAAAAATTATTTTTTATACTCCAAAAGTGATTTTAAATTTTTTTCTTTTTTTTAAATAAAAAATATTTTTTAAATGTAATTTAAAAAGATATATTTTAAAACTAGAACCTAAAAAAATTACAATTGTATTATTTTTTAATTTGTAATATAAATTTTCAATTTTTAAAAATAAAAATTTTTTTTATTCCTGAAAAAAAATTTTTAGGACCAATTTTTTCAAATTATATATTAAAATACAGTAAAGAAATTTTCTTTTAATATTAATTAAAGATTTATAAAGTAAATTTATAAAAGAAATTTAATTTACATAGTAATTAAATTTTTACTTTAGATCTGATTCGGTTTCTTTATCGAAATCAAATTTTTTATACTTGAACACTCGATTAATAATTAATTCCCAATACTCATTAAAATTAATTACCGAACAATTGAAAAAATGATTGAGTTTTATTAAAATTACATTACATAATTTGTCTTTTAATATTTTTTCTCTTCTTTTTTTTAAATTAAAAAAATTGTATAAATTAAATAAAATATTGTGAATATTTTATTATCATTCATTGGTACATTTTAATGGAGACTTGTACCGAAAATGCAGTTTATATTTATTTTTTGAAAGAAAATTTTTCTTTCTCTATACATTTACAGAAATAAAAAATTAAATAATTAAAATATAAACAAAAAAAGATTTAATAAAAAATAATAATAGTAAAATAAATACACAAAAAAATAAAACAAATAAATAGAAAAAAATTACAAAAATAAAAACATAATTTTATAAATAAAAACATTGTATTAAAAAAATTAAAATATATTTCTGCGTAGTTTTTTTTCCAATTACCAAATTACACGGTTTAAAGATTTCTGTCCAAAAATAATAATCACAGATCATTTTACAAGTTGAATTCCACGCATATGGAGAAAACAATTTCATTAAGATTATTGCGTATTACTAAAAAAAATTTCCCATTTACTAAATTAAAAGAAAAATTTGACACTAAAAATCAATTTCATAATTCCTTTCATGCCACTGATGTTGACACAAAAAAGAGGCAAATAACAAAAATCATAATAGAAAAACTGATATTTAAAAGCGTTACAAGTTTTCAGTTCGACTGATAAATCGTTTCAATTAAATTCTAATTTTATACCAGTAGTTAAAAAAATTCACGCATATAATAATTTAATGGCTTTTAAATCGTAAAATTATTATCGTCACCGATTTGGAAAAAAAAATTTTATGAATCAATTTTAAAAAAAATTATGAGAAATGAAACATAAATTTTTATTCTCTTTTTCCTTTTTTTATTTCTCTTTTTTCTCTTTAGCTAAATAATATTATTTGACACTTTCAAAAAAAATTTCAAAATTCGAAAAAAAATCCATTAACTGCCCAGTAATAATGTTCAAAAATTTTTTTCTAAACTTTATTTTTAATTGTGTGAATTTTTTTTCAATGAAGGAAGAAAATTATTTTTTGTTTCAAAGAGAGAGAAGACCTTGAAGAATAAAAAACACATTTAATTTTCTGCATATGTAATAGTTGGGAATTTACAATATTGCGTAAAAGTATTAAGTATATAAACAGAAGATAACAATTTTCTTGAACTCTCGTTAAATTTAGATAACGAGAGTTATTGTCTCTATAAAATTATATAAATTACAGTTTAGATTATAGTGTAAATTACAAAGATAAGGTTTTCTTTTTTGAAATTAATTTCTGAAAAATTGTAGAATAAATATTATTGACAATGATTTATTTTTTCTTTTCATTAAAAATAGTTATTTTTTATTAAAACAATTAGGTATTTATAATAATATGAAAATTAATTTAAAAGAAAAATTAAATAGAATTAAAAATTAAATTTTTTTTCCATTTTTATAAACTAAAAACTCAATTATAACAAAAAACAAAATTTACTTTCTGCGTTTTATTTCAGCTTTATTTTTGTTTCGAAATATTTTACCTTCTTAATTCGATAAATAACGTTTCAAAAAAAAATTTTTTTTATTGATTCTTCAATAAAAATTAATTAACGAAACAAAAAAAAAATTAATTGATTAGTAAAAAACATTGCAAAAAAGTTTACTTTTTTTGGTTTTATTTATTAGTCAATTAAAATTGATTAAAGAAACTTAATAAAATTAATTGATTAGTAAAAAAAATCGATAAAAATAAATAAATCAATTACAATATAAAAATTAATTTCAAAAAAGTAAATATAATTAGAAATATTTTTTTAATGGGTAGAATAATTTTTTTTTTATTTATAAATATGAAATAAAAAATCTATTATATTATTATATACTAATATAATAAATAATATAAGAAAAATAAAACATTATTTTCTAAATTTTAAAAAATAATAATTATTATTTTTGAAAATTTTCTAATATTCTTTTTTGTTTTTTTAAATAAAAAAAAAATTTTGGTTTTGGTGTTCTCCGCAAAATAAAATGTATTTTATCTTTTTTAAGACTAATATATAAAGAAGAGTATTTAAACAGTAAACATCAGAGATAACACTAACTATAGATTGAAGATTCATATACATTCAGTTGTAATAATTGTTTGTTGAGATATATAGTGTGAGTACATCACCTGTTTTCAATGAAACAATGACTAATATAAAAAATCATTCAATTTTCCTCATTTTTTTTACTGAGTTTAAGGAAAGTAAAAGTTTCACGATAACAATTATTCTTTTATCATACAAAACAAAAAAAACTGTTTTTATTTTTGTTTCGAAATATTTCACCTTCTTAATTCCATAAATAACGTTTCAAAAGTTTACTCTTTCTTTGTTTTATTCATGATGCAATCAAAATCAATTAACGAAACTAAATTGAAATTAATTAATTGATTAGTAAAAAATAAATCGATAAAAAAATAAATCGACAAAAAATAAATCGATAAAAAGTATAAATCGACGAGAAAAATAAATCGGTAGAAATAAATAAATCGATAAAAAGTACCTAAATAAATTAATTAATTTGTAAGAAAATAAAAAATCAATTCAGAATAGATAAATTAATCGATTAATAAATAAATAAATTAATTAATAAAAATAAATCAATCAATAAAAAATTAATTAATTAATAGTTAATAGTAATCAGTAGTTAATACTTAACAGCTGTAAATTATTTATTGTGGTTTTTTTAATTTGCTGTTTATTCGAAATTATTTTTTACATTCGGATATTAAAACACATTGGCGAGTGACATCATGTATGACACGTCCTCTCTCGCAAACACAGCCGACCGTACAGACCTACAAAAAATTAATTAAAATAAAAGACAGAAAAATGATAAAATAAAAAAAATCATCATTTCCCTGGTCTATTATTATTTATCAATTAATTAATCTTTAATTAATGCAATAACTTACCGCTGGACAAATGTTTCTAATGTCATTATAATTACTACAGGTTGTTAGACAGGGTGATGCACATTCAGACCAAAATGCATTGGGGCCACACTCACCTCTCATCATTGGCGGCCCCAACATTATATCTGTTAATTAATTTTATGTATTTTTTTTTTTAATTTTGATATTCATTCATATCCCCCGCATTATTTTTATTTTTAATGAAAATTTTTTTACAATTTTAATTTATTTTAGTTTTAATTTATTATTCAGTTTTTCTATGGATATCAAATTGAGACAAAAAAATTTATCAAAATAGTTGCGAAGCAACGTTTTGACACGTTTTTTGTCTCAATTTGATATCCTTAGAAAAAACTGTGATTCTGGAAAAATAGTATTTTTCAGAAAAATATTTTAGGTATTTAAAAATATATATTGGGTGTGTTTTTAATTTAATAATAATTTAATATCTAACGAATATAATATCAGAAATGAAATACAAAAATAAAACTCTACAAATTAATAATAATTTTGTGGAAAAATAAAAATATTAAAATATAAAGAATATAATATAAAAAAAATGTAAATATTAAAATATAATTTTAATAGCAAAATAATAATTTAATGTTACGAGTACTTACTTCTTGAAGCTACAGCTGCGACAAGCATTAGAAAAACAAAAGTCGAAGACATTTTGCTGTAATTACTTTGAGTTTGAAAAATATTCTGCTTTGATGTAAACATCAATGCGTTTTTATATACTGTTGTCGGAGTTATTCTCGTTCTCAAATGTTACAGGAATCCCAGCGCATTAAAATTCTCAATACACAATGACAAATGTGTCATTCATTATGAATCTCAATTTTTTTTTCATTTAATTTGCAAAAATTAGAGAGAGAGAGAGAGATTTTTTTCGGTAATAAAAAAAGGAAGATTTACATAAACAACAAATAACAATTTTTTTTTAATGAAGTAAAAAGAAATAAAGAGAAAAAAACAAGAAAGCAAAAAAAAAAAATAAAAAACCAGAAAAGCAGAAAAAAGTAAAAGAAAAATAGTAAGAAAGCAAAGAAAATAAACGAAAGCAAAAAAAATTAAAAGAAGAAAAATAAAAAAAGCAAAGAAAAAGAAAAAAAGAAGCAAAGAAAATAAAAGAAAACAAAAAAATCAACAACAAAAAAATCGAAAAAAGTTAAAGAATAGAAAAAGCAAAGAAAGCATAAAATTTTTTTTTTTTTAATTATATTATAACAAAATAATGTAATTTTTAATTTCGTTAACAAAAATAGAAGATTAACATAAACAACGAACGAAAATTTTTTTTAAACTAAGAAAGAGGAGAAAATGATAAAAAAAACACGAGAGGAATAGAAAACAAAAAAAGGAAAGCAAAAGGAAGCAAAAAAAATTAAAAAGCAAGAGAAAATATATGAATAAAGAATCGAAAAAAAGCAAAGGAAGAAAAAGAAGGTAAAAAACTAAAAATGCAAAAGAAAGCAACAAAAAAGCAAAAGAAATAATAAAAAATAAAAATTGTTTTCATTTAATTACCACAATTATTAGAGAATAATATTTGATTTCGTTAATAAAAAAAGGAAGATTTACATAAACAACAAATAAAAATTCTTTTTTAAAGAAGGGAAAAAAAAAATGCTAAAAAAAAATAAAAAAGGAATAGAAAAAAACAGAAAAGCAAAAGAAAGCAAAAAAAAAATTAAAGAACCGAAATAAAGCAAAAAAAAGCAGAAAAGCAAGAAACAAAAAGACCAAAATAAAAAAAAGAAAAAGTGAAAGAAAATAAAAATTAAATTGATTATAATTCGAATTTATTTTTATTGCTTCATTTGAAACATTTATATAAACATTAAAAATTTTCAATAATATTTTTTCAAGAGAATATATATTTCCACTTTATGTAATTCTAAGGAGTAATTGTTCTATTACAGTCCCTCGGTAATACGCAAAGATTTGTTACACTTTGTCTATAGTATCCTGGTTTACAAAAACATCCTCGAAGACAATCCTGAAGAAGAAAAAAAGAAATTTTATTTTATAAACATTTACAAATTCACTAATTTGCTAATTCAATCGAATTATAATCTTACCCCAGGACAAAAGTGACGAGGAAATTCATTTATCATAGCGCATGAGTAAGGGCATCTTCTCGAACATATATAATATTTTGCATTTGGTCCACAATCTCTTGGAGATTCTGTTGTTGTTTGGCCATCTAAAATTTTTATCGGCAAAGTTTATTTTTATTTATTTTTTATTTAGTATTTTCCTTATTTTATTTATTTTTTTTTTATTATCTATTTGTCGCTGTATTATAGTTATATATTTATTATATCGACATTTGCCAAGTTTATGGTGCCGAAAAAAGTCATTTTACTCCCTATGGGTTTTTTTCTTTGAATTGTCCGGAAAAAAATCTGTTTAATTTGATTTGTAAAGTTTATAGTGCAAAAAAGAGTCATTTTACTCTCTAGGATTTTTATTTAATTTGTCAGAAAAAAATTCAGTATCATTTATTTTCTATTTAATTATAATTAAAATAATCAATTTCAATTTTTTGTACAATTATCTATTTATAGCTAAATTATAATTGACTGTGTTTTGTATCTGCAAAATTTACAGTGCGAAAAAGAGTCGTTTTACTCCCTAGATTTTTTTTCGAAATTGGCAGTATATTTTATTTTCTATTTGTTTATAATTAAAATAAATCATTTTATTCGAATTTTGTTTCACTTTTCTTTCTATTTTTATTCTCATTTTCAGATAGGCAAAATTTAATAATTGAGTAAGAAATTTAATCGTTTAGGAAAAATGTAATAAATCAAGATATATACTTACTAATAACTGGTAAAATGAGGAATGTTAACGAAATAATTGTCACGAAAGACATTCTAAAGCTTCTGGAGTTTTGAATTCAACTAAAATTTATTTTTCAATAAAGTCTCTTTTTATACATAAAAATATAGAATTCATCCAAGTTGTTTTTAGAATAAATTTTACAACTTCCTGTAAATATATGTATGTACTCGTGCTTATCGCTTATTTTGCAAACGATCTTTTTCAGTGCTCGAAAACAAAAAAAAAAGGAAAAGAGAGGAAAAGAGAAAAAAATTTGACAAAAAATCGTAAATATAAATAAATATAATAAATTAGTTATAAATTTTGAAAGAAAATTTATTTAAGTTAAAAATATGCCAATACAAGAATTAATATAATTAAATTTTCTTCAGTCTCATTATTAACATTGTTCAGGTAAAATACATTCTACACTCTCCTTTGTTCTTTTAACAAAGCCTTCTTGACATACGCAGCCTCTGTAGCATTGCTGAAAAAATGTAGAAAAAAATTGTTAATAAATTGAATTTTTCGCTAAACAATAATTGAACGAAACCGAAAAATATTTATAATTTTTAGTATTTTTATTTTTATTTAGTTATTAATAACTAAATAAAAATAAAAATAATAAAAAATTATACTGAAAAATAAACTGAAAAGTAAACAAAATTATAAAGAAATAAACAACGTTGTAAATAATAAAAAGTATTTCATAATGTAAAATATTTTAGAACATTTATTCTGGTTTATTGAAAAATAAACAAAAAAATGAATAAATAAACAGAATAATAATAAAATAAAATAATAAATAAAATAAAAAATAAATAAAATACTAAATAAATAAAATACTAAATAAATAAAATACTAAATAAACAAAATATTAAATATTAAAATTTAAAAAATTAAATTATCGAATTTATAATTATAATTATAAAATAATAAAAAAATAAAATAAAAATAAATAATGAAATTAAATTTCATAATTTTTAAAAATATTTCAGAATTATTTTGAAATACCAATTTTTCTTAACCACAAAGGAAATTAGAACATAAAAAAAAAATTTTCAATACTTAAAATACTTAAAATCGACTTGGAAAATTTTAATAAACAAAAAGTTTTTACTCACTTTAGTACAAAATACAGGCTGTGGATTTTTTATAGTTTCACAAGTTTTTGGACAAACAGTGGCACATTTAACCCAAACTGCGTTTGGTCCACAATCTCGAATTGGTTCAACTGGTCTCCTTGTAGTACCTAAAGAGTAAAAAAAAATTTTCTTCTAATAAATCGAAAAACTCATTAATGCTAAAATAATTTATTTTTTAAATTCTACAAAATTTTTAATATATGAAAAAATATTCTCGTTTCCATTTTAACAGAACAATTTTTAATTCCACTTATAATACAAAACAATATATGAAAAAAAATAGTGAAAAGTATTCGAAAAATTATTTTAAATTATTATCATTATTATTAAAATTATTATTAATATTATTATTTTAAATAATATATTATTTATAACAATTTTTCGAATATTTATCAACAAATTTCAATTACTTTTAAAATAAATAATAATTAATATTTATTAATTATAAAAAATATAGAAAGGGGAATATTTTAATTTAAAAAATTTGATAGAATTAACTAAAAACTATTTAAAAATTAAAATAATTATAAATTAAATTATTTTATACAATAAATAAATAATGGTAAAAATTATAAATTATAATTTAGAAACTATATAATATAATATCTAATAATCTATAATAATATAATTAATAGACAAATAAACTTACGCGCTGAAACAGCGACTACAATTAACAAAAGAATAATAATTCGAGACATTTTAAAGAGAACACTTCTTTCGAATTTCAGAAAGCAACTGAATAAAAATTTCTAAAGCAATTAACTTTTATAGTTTTCATTCTTCCTGTATGTTTGTTTTTTTCAAAAATAAAAGTACATACAGTGAATCCCAATAAATTGAACAGGAAATGTTCTCGCAGTGAATCCCGCGTATCAGTTTATTCTTTATTATAATAAGAAAAAAGTCTGCGATTACAAGCTGCTGATGAATATTTATTTATTCATAAGTATTGATCTTTAAACGAGAATTAAACAAAAATAACAAATAATAAAAATGTATGTTAATTTTTTTCTAATAATAGTAGGAGGAAAAAAAATGAGAGCAGAAGCTTATAATTTTGCGTATTCTTTTGAGAATTTTATTCTTCACTATGTACAATATTGAGTAGGGCAATAATTTTATTTTTGAAATTATTTACCAGTATTTAAATGGGGACAGTCGGATTCCAACATACAATCTGGATTTGTTCCCGATATTCTTATATAACCTGGATAACATCTACAGCCATATACACAGTCCTGTTAAGAAAAAGTTTTTTTTAAATTTAGCCAAAAATTGTGAATAAAAAAAGATCAACTTTTTAAGGAAAAAAAGAGGGAAAAAATTTTTTTTTTTAGTAACAACGAAAAGTGTGAATAAAAAAATACCAACTTTTGGGGAAAAAGAGGAAAAAAGTTTTTAGTTAAAAGTTGAAATAAAAAATGTGAATAAAAAATACCAACTTTTTGGGGAAAAAGAGGAAAACAGTTTTTAGTTAAAAGTTGAAATAAAAAATGTGAATAAAAAATACCAACTTTTTGGGGAAAAAGAGGAAAAAAGTTTTTAGTTAAAAGTTGAAATAAAAAATATGAATAAAAAAGTCCAAATTTTGTGAAAAAAGTTTTTTTTTAGTTAAAACAAAAAATGTGAATGGAAAATGCCAACTTTCGGGAAAAAATATAATAAGAAAGTAATTAGTAATAAGAAAATATTAAAAAAACAAATAAGAAAATAAAGAATATAATAATTTTATATTTATTTATTTAAATTTATTTTTTCTTGCTGAATTTATTAATTTATTATTGTATAATTTCTGTTTATTATTTTCTTCACTTTCTTATTTTTTCATTGTTTTTTCATTTTTTTATTTTCTTATTCATATTTTTTTTTATTATGTATTTCCTTTATTTTCTTATTTATTTCTCTCCAATTTTCCTATTAAACTATTTTTATCCTTGTTTATTCTAAAATTAATTTATAAGCAAAAAATAAACAGAAAAATATTTATTTGGAACAAATAAAACTTTCACTGAAATAGTAAAATATTTCTGTCAAATAAAAAAAGTAGAAAAACTTTTATTTTTTAATCAATTTTTTTTTGTTATTTTAACTTACTGCAGCGCACATCATGGGATTGGGATTTTTTAATCCTTCACAACTTGCTGGACAACGTGAAGCACAACTGCTATACGATGCAAATCGTCCACAACGTTGTGGAGGTCGTGGTTGAGCATTTATTGTACCTAGGCGAAAAAATTGTGTAAACATTTTTTTTCTATGAAAAAATATTCAGTGAACTTCAATTTAAATAAGTGAATTAAATTTAAAAAAAATTAAGTGATACTAAAGATTTAATATACAAGAGTAATAAATTATTTGTTAAGTTAAAAAAGTTAAAAAAAAAGTTTATAAAAGTTTTTTTTGAAAAAAAAAAAAAGTTTTTTTGAATAAAAATTCTTTTTAAGCAAAAAAATGTTCTCAAACTAAAGAGAATAAAACAAATTGCTTTTAAAAAGTTTATAATTAATTTTTTAAAAACATAATATAAATAAAAAAAATATTATAATAACCAATAGTTAATGAAAGACTTAACCGAAAATTTGTAAACAAGAATTTAAAAATGACATTTAGCATTAGAATTAATTATATAGGTAGTGTAAATAGATAATAGAATTTAAAGAGATAAGAAATATTAAGATTGCAATAAATAAAAAACACAAATTTTTTAAAAATAGTTAACAATTATTTTAAATTTAAAAAAAAATGTTCAACGCACTGGAAGTTAATAGATAAAAAGTTAAATGATTAATTTTATAATCTGAAAATTGAATAAAAATTTAAATTGAGTTTTATAATTGGGAAATTAAGTAAATTATTAAATAGTTAATTAAACAATTTTAGAATTGGAAAATTAAATAAATAACTAAATAAAGAATTTTATCAGATCGGGAAAATAAAAAAAACAGTTGTGAACAATTTTACAATTGAAAAATGAAGTAATGAAATAATTAAACAATTAAATAAATAAACATTTGAAAAATTTAATAAACAGTTAAAAAACAGATAAATAATTGGTAAACAAGTAAATAATACTCACTTGCAGATACAACTAACACAATAAAAAAAGTAATAGTGATCGGAGACATTTTTGTTGAGTGATGCGCTTAAAAATTTCCAAAAGCAACTGACAAATTCTCGATGAGAAATCGATTTTTATGCACTGTATACTGTTTGCTTTTTTTATTACAAAATAGCATTAACAATTATGCTGATAACAAGGAAGAAAGAAACAAGGAGGAAAAAGTACTGATAACTTATTTCTACTTAGTTGATTTTTAGTAGACTTATTTATTCAACGTTAATCATAAAAAAAAGTTTTCTATACATAAATGAATTAAACATTAAAAATTTATTTGAAAAAAATGACAAGAAATAAAATTTTACAAGTTCAATGCAACGACTTAAAAAATTTATTCAGTAAGTTTTAGTAGTTTACATTCTTTTTATTCATTATATAATTTTTATAATACAGTAGAATTTTCAGTTTATTTTAATTTTTAGTTTATTATAATTTTTAGTTTATTATAATTCTTAGTCTTTTATAATTTTTAGTCTTTTATCATTTCTAGTTTATTATAGTTCGTGTAGTGTATTATAATTTTTATTTCATTATAATTTTCAGTTTATTAAAATTACGTATTTATAAGAATTAAAATTTAATAAAAATATAATTTTTTAAAAATCTATTGTCTAATTGGTGGACAATCTTTTATTCGTACACATGTGTCATCTGATTGAGATCTTTGAATATAGCCTGCAGCACAAAAACAGCCAACTCTGCAGACCTGTTTAAAAATAGAAAAATTTTGATTAATACAATATTTTATTGCTTTTATTTTTTTTTTTAAATTATTTTATTGTTTATAAAATACAAATAATAATTTTTACATTACTAAAAATTTGTTTTACTCGATTGATTAAGGAAACATCTATAAAATGTTGTACTAAAAGAACATTATTTGTTATAATAATATTATAATATAAAAATATTATTAATATAAAATATTTTTTCAATTATTTATTTTTCCTAAATTATTATAATTTTTAATAATAAATACCAACAAAAAAATAAGTATAACAATAATTAAAAAAAAAAAAAATTTCAATAGAAAAAATTTGTCAACTTACTGCAGGGCATATCCTAGGCGGTGGTCTATTTCGATTTTCACAAGTTCTTGGTGGACAACCAGAACCACAATCAACCCAAACTTGATTTTCTCCACAAAGTTGTGCATTTATTGTAACTATTTTTGAAAAAAAAAAATTGTCAAGATCATTTTTTATAATTGAGAACAAAAGACAAGTAAGAAAATTCATTAAGAATACGAACATAAAAAATATCTAAAATTAATTTCTTTTAGTTATAACAAAAAATTTCCAAGTGTTCCAATAGAAACAAAAAAAAATTCATTTTTTTAAAAAAATAATTTAAAATATTTTACAAAATTGAATAGAATAATTTTTTATTAAAAGTAAACTTTTAACTTACTTGCAGATGCAACCAATACAACAAATAAAATAACAAATGAATGTGACATTTTATTGTTTATTATATTTTCTCTTTTTCTCAAGACAAGAAAATTTCGTCTTTATGATTCGAAGTTTCAAACACGACTGAGTATTTTCAATTTTAAATCGTTTTTTATATATATCATCGTGTTTGCATTTTTTTCACTGTAAAATAGCTTTAACGGTTGAATTATTATGATAAGAAAGAAATTTAATGAACAAGGAAAATGTTTTCTGATATTTCATTTTTAATATTTTGTTGATTCGGCAATGAATTAATTGAAATTAGAGAATTTGGTGAAATTAAATTGTTTAAATTAAAGAAAATGGAATAATTATTTCTATCTAAAATAATAGTATATTGATAATACAAAATAGGGAAATAAAATATATATAAAATATATATTGCAAAATAAAGAAAGTCCCGTTTATATTGAAAACTTTTAAATATAGTAGAAGAAATTATAACAATTATGATAAAAAATAATAATTGTTCATTATATAATTTAAACAATTTTTTTCAAATGGTAAAAATATTTTTTCCTGTTTTTTCTTTATTATTATAATTATTATAATAGAAAATTTACATATTTGATAATAATTAATTTTACTTATATAATATAATTCGTTTTTAAGTAAATATACATAAAAAATAATTCTTTTTTATATTTAAATATTTGTTACTCAGTGTAAATTTTGCCATTTCTAAATTTGTGAATCCCCGAGTAATAAATAACTCACCTGCAAATACAACTAGCAGAATAAAAAATGCAGTAACAAAAGATGACATTTTTTATCGTAATTCTAAGAAAATTTTAAATGCAGCGAACAATTCTTGAATTTTCTTCATTGTTGATAAAGATTTTACTTTTTTCTTTTGTTGCTCAATACTATTTTCATTTAATCGATAATAGAGGGAAAATACAAAAGGAAAAATTTTCTAAAATAACTTCTTTGATATTTTTCATAAATATTGACTCATTTCGATTAATTTATTAATTTTATATTAACAAAAAAAATTGTTGAAATTTTCTTTATTTCTTTTCAAATAATCGAAAATATTTTCTATTAATTTTTTATCGTCACATACAATAATAATGATAACAACGATAATAATAATATTAAAAATCGCTTTAAAGTTAATGCTGAAAGTGAAAATTTTCGCTAAAACAACGATTTATAATAAACAACAAAATACAATAAATAATTTCCAATAATAGTAAATTAAATAGTAAATACTAAATATTAATTAAGTAGTGAATTATATATAAAATACTAAATAGTAATTAAACAGTAAATAATTTAAATAGTAAATACTAAATATTAATTAAATAGTAAATTAAATAGAAAATACTAAATAGTAATTAAATAGTAAATAAATAAAATTAAATTAAAAAAATTCAGAAATATTTACAAATCCACTGCGATTTTAAAGGAAAATATGAAATTAGAACTAGAAGTAAATTTTGCATAAATCTTTTATTAGATTTAATATTGTACAGAAATTACTCAAATTCAATATCTAATTGTTGAAAAAATTAAACAAAAAATTTTTAATTTCTCGTTAAATCTTTTAATAATTATTATTGAAATTATTGTCAACAATTTCGTAATGGTACACAAGTTGAATCAGTTGAGGATCTCCTAACAGAACCCGATGGACACACACAAGCTGGTACACATTGCTGTTTTGAGGGGAGAAAAAAAAATATAATTAATTAAAAAATTTTTAATTTCATTTTCACACATGAAAAAATTAAAAGAAGAAATTAATGAAAATAAAAAATTTTATTAGAACGAAACAAGAAAAAATAATAATTTAACATACCGCTGTGCAAAGTGGTCTTCTCTGACATGTTCTCTGACAATTTAAAGGTCTACCACATTCAGACCCAACTTCATCTGGTGCACAACGACTACCAGCTTCAACATTTATTGTGGCTAGAGAACAAGAATTTTTAAAAATTAAATTCAAAAAACAATTTTTAATATTTATTTTAACATCATGACATTTATCATTTAAAAAAAATTTTTTTTAATAACTTGAAAATTTTTAGATGAAAATAAAATTTTTAAGAAATGATAATTTTGGGATTAAGAATACGAATAATAATACAGAAGAGACTGTATTTAAATTTTAAATAAATATAAAATAAAATAAATACTTTGAAAACTGTACAAATTTAAACTGCATAAAGTCAAACTGCATACGAAAAAAATGCTCACGATAATAATTACAAATTTGAATTAAAAGATGAAATTAATTTAAATTCTATTCAAGAAAATTTTAATAATAAATTTATCGAATTTAATTTGAAAACTACATAAATTTAAACTGCACTCGATTGAAAATTTCGAAATTCAATAAATAATTAAAGTTAAACTGCACACATGCTAAATGCATAAAATCAAATTTTAATAATTTAATTAAATATTAAATTTAATTTGAAAACACTGTAGGTACAAATTTAAACTGCAAATAAAGTCAAACTGCATACGAGTAAACTGATCACGATTGAAAATTACATATTAATAATAGTTATTAATTAAATTATCGCAATCATATTTAATAAAATATATTATTCGTCTATATTGCTCTAAATTAATTATCGAAAATAATAAATTATTTTATAAATAATTATTTCTGAACTCTGTGGAAATTTTCCAATTACTTCATTTGTAAATTCCCGAGTAATAAATAACTCACCTGCAAATACAACCAAAACAATAAAAAAGGTAGTAACAAAAGGTGACATTTTTTTATCGTAAGTAATTCTCAGAAAATTTCAAATGCAACTAACAATTCTTGAATTTTCTTCATTATTTATACAGTTTTTACTGTTTACTTTTCGATTGTATAATACTATTTTCATTTAGTCGAATAGAGGGAAAATAAATAAGGAAAAATTTTCAAAAATAACTTCTTGCTGTTCATCATAAATATTTAATCCTTTTTTATTTATTTTATTAATTTTGCATTAACAAAGAATACAAGCAATGCAAGCAAAAAGAAATTTATTATAAGTAATGAAATACAATGAAATACAATAAAAAATAATAGTAAATAAATTAAATAGTAAAACTAAACAGTAATTAATTAGTAATTAAATAGTAATTAAAAAGTAATTAAAAAGTAATTAATAGTAATTAATAGTAATTAAATAGTAATTAAATAGTAATTAAATAGTAATTAAATAGTAATTAAATAGTAATTAAATAGTAATTAAATAGTAATTAAATTGTAAATAAATTAATTTAATTAAAAAAATTCATAAATATTTACAAATTCATTGTAAATGAATTTTTGAAGGAAGGAAAATTATGAAATTGAAATTAGAAATAAATTTTGTATAAATTTTTTATTACATTTGATATTTTACAAAAATTACTCAAAATCAATAATTGTTGAAAAACATACGAAAAATTTTTAATTTCTCGTCAACTGTTTTAATAATTATTATTGAAATTATTGTGGACAATTTTGTATTAATACACATGTTCTATTAAAATCGGAACTTCTAACAGTACCCGATGGGCACATACAAGCTGGTACACATTCCTGTTTTGAGGGGAGAAAAAAATATAATTAATTAAAAACTTCATTTTTACATATGGAAAAATTAAAGAAGGAAATAAAAACGAAAAATTCTATTAGAATGAAACAAGAAAAAAAATAATAATTTAACATACCGTCGAGCAAACTTGTCTTCTATAACATGTTCTTTGACAACTTAATTGTCTACCACATTCAGACCAAACTTCATCTGGTGAGCAACGTCCACCAGCTTCAACATCTATTGTGACTAGAGAACAAGGATTTTTTTAAATTATAATATTTTCTATAATATTAAATATATTTATATATTTATATTAAATATATTTTTTATAATATATAATATTTTTTTAAATTATAATATAATCAAATTTAATTTAATTTGAAAACAATTGCAAATAAAGTCAAACTGCATTCGATTGAAAATTACATATTAACAATAGTTATTAATTAATTTATTAATCATTATTAATAAAATACATTATTCGTCTATATTGCTCTAAATTAATTATCGAAAATAATTTATTCTTTATAAATAATTATTTCTGAACCCTGTGAAAATTTTCCAATTTCTACATTTGTGAATCCCTGAGTAAAAAATATAACTCACCAGCAAATACCACCAACACAATAAAAAAGGTAGTAACAAAACGTGACATTTTGTTATCGTAATTATTTTTATGAAAGTTTCAAATGCAAACTAACAATTCTTGAATTTTCTTCATTCTTTATATAGTTTTTACTGCTTCTTTTTTGGGTGGAAAATACTATTTTCATTTAGTCGAATAAAGGGAAAATAAATAAGGAAAAATTTTCAAAAATAACTTCTTGCTCTTTATCATAAATATTTAATCTTTTTTTATTTATTTCATTAGTTTTGCATTAACAAAGAATACAAGCAATGCGAGCAAAAATATAAAGGTGTTAAATTTTTTTGTTATATTTTATTTAAACAATCGAGAAAATTATCTTTTAATTTTTCCACGTCACATATGATAATAATGACAGTGACAACAATTATATTTTACAGACATTCCACTTGTGAATACAAAAAAATAATAATAATATTTAACAGTAATAAAAAAAATAATAATAAATTAATAAATTTTTAATAAATTAAGTGTTATATTTAAAATTTAATAAAATAAATACTAAGAATAAAAATAATTACAAATAATAATAATAATAAAAATAATAATAAAATAGTATGATTGATAGTTATAAGAAAAAACAGAATTTGTCTGTAAAAATTGAGCCAATTTTTTTATGTGAAAAAAAATTAAACTGAAAAAAAACTTAAAAAAATAAAAAAAAAAAAATTTTTAAATTATTTCACTTTATTTGCCAATTGTCAATAACTGAATGTCTGGTTGCGAAATTAAGGAAAATTGATTATTAAAAATATGTCAACCCTGAAAAAAATAAAAATTAAAAACACTTGAGTAAAAAATTTTTTTTTATTAATTTATTGCAGTTTTTTACAATACTTTTTTTTTAACATTCTTCCTCTTTTACACACTGTCGAACTCTTCGTGATAATCTAACGTAACCAGGAGCGCATTTACAACGTGTTATACAACTCTGAAGAGAGAAAAAAAAAACATTTTTTTATACCCTTACAATAAAATTAGAAATTTCATATAAATATTTTTTAATATTTATTTATTTCAAATATTTATGAAATAAATATTTTTAAAAAAAAATAAATATTAAAAAATATTTATATGAAATTTCTAATTTTATTTTACCCCTACAATAAAATTAGAAACTTCATATAAATGTTTTTTAATATTTATTTAAAAACAAATTAATTTAAAAAAATTTTAAAATTTTAAAAAGAAACGTGTGTTTATTTTTTTCTTTAAATTAACTTACACCGGTACATCTAACGAGATCTGGATTTCTTATATTTTCGCATGTTCTTTGACAAGGATCACATGGACCCCATACTTCATTTGGTCCACAAATTTGGGCGTCCATTGAAGCTGTGTCAAAAATATAAATATTTTTTAATTAAATAATTTTTTATTTTAAATATGCAGAGAAATTTTAAAAACAATTTTTTAAGGGCATTTGAACCATGATGACGTCACAGATTTAAAACTAATGCTTTGCACAAACTGTGACGTCATCAAGGTTCAAATCTCCTTAATCAAATAAAAATTATGGGGAAATTGAAAAAAAAATTTATTAAATAAACATTAATGGAGAAATTAGAAAAATTTTTATATCAATATTAAAAAGTTGTGGAGGAATTAAAAAAAATTTTCTTGTTTACCAAATTCGAATAGAGAATTTAAAAAACTTACCTGTGAATGCAATAAAGACAATAAATAGTGTGAGAAAAATTGGTGACATTTTTTTTTTTTATTGTAATTCTTTTAAAGTTTCAATTTCAACTGACAATTGACAAATTTGAATCCATTTTTATTCAATTCTTGTCATTTGTTTATTTCTCCAAAAAAGAACAGGAAAATATAAAGAAACAAAAGGAGGAAAAATTTGTGGTGATGCGTTTTATTGTCAGTTTTAGAAAATAAATATTTTCCTTTCTGAAAAATTGGTTTACAATTTTTTTTCTCTTTAATATTATTATTTATTCCTCATTTAACTGTATTAGTAGAAAATATAAAAAAATTTATTTTATTTTAATCGGAAATAAAATAAATAATTAATTACTTAAAATTTACACACTTTTATTACTGATTTATATGTTAGTATTTATTTATTTTTTACTATTTATTATTTGTTAATTTATTTATTGTCAATAGTTTATTTATTGTATACAGTTTATTTATTTATTTATATTCCTTAATTTAAAAATTAAGGAAACATTTATTAAAATTTTTCGGAAATAATTATTCTTCTTTTATTGAATTAATTATTAATAAAGTCTGCTTTCCAATTTTTCTATAAATTTTGTTGAGAGAAATTAATATTTTATTATTTATATTTACATTTTTTGTATCGAAAACTTTTTTTTCTTCTTTATTTCATTAATTTGTTTACATGAATCATTTCCTTTTTTTTCACTTCATACTTTCTTTATTTATAGGCATTGTTTTCAACTTTTTTATTGACATTTTTTCTTTTTGTAATAGAAAGAAAAATTCCTCTTCGTTAATAAAGGAAAATTGATAAGAATCATATATTTCTTTTTTGTTTTTACAGATTTCACTGAATAAACAATTTTTTGTTATCAAATTTAAATACAATTTGAATACATGGATATTAAAAATTTATTGTCACTTTGTTTCCGCAAAGATATTTACAGGAAAAAATGTTCAAAATTTATATATTTTTGTTTATTATCAATTTGAATGTACATTTCATTTTGTCAGTGCAATTTGTAAAAAAATAATTTTTTTTTTAAGCAAAGACTGTGTTAATAAAAATTATTTTTTAGAAATTATTTTTCATTCAATTTCTTCCATTCTAAGACAGTTTCTTTCTAATACACAGTTATGATTTCTTGAAGATATTCTGACGTAACCACGATAACATCTACAACCTCTTACACATTCCTGTTGACAAAAAAGGAATTTCAATTTAAAACATTAATTTTCATTTATTTATAATTTTATAAATGTGAAATAATAAAAGAAAAAAGAAAAAAAATAAAATAACCAATATAAGTAAAATTATTAATTTTATTACTTATTATTGTTTATTAATTATTAATATTTTTTAATTGTAATAAAATTTTCTATGAAATTAATAATTGTAAAAAGTAATTAATTTTCTTTTACCAATGTGCAAGGAATAGGTTCTGGATTTCGTACATTATCACAAGTTTTTGGACACCGTGTACCACACTCGGTCCATATTGAATTTTCCCCACATTGTTGCGTGCTTACAAAACCTATATTACAAAAAAAAAAAAAATTGTAAATATTGTATTTTTTTTTTAATTTAAAAACAGAAAAAAGAAAAAAATCCAAAAAATAATAAAGAGAAATAAAAAATTTTTTTCAATGAGAAAAAAAGGAAGAAAGAAGTGAAGCGAAAAAAAAGAAATAAGAAGAAATAGAGAAATAAAGCAAAGAAATGGAAATAAATATAATGAAAAAAGTATTTTTAACGAATAATAATTACAAGAAACTTACCTGCAGACGCAACTAAAACAATGAAAAAAGTAATAAGAAACGGTGACATTTTGTTCTAGTTAAAAAAAAATTCTAAATGCAACTAACAATCCCTGAACTGATATCGTGTTTTTTTATACTTTCTTTGTTATTTACTTTTATATTTGTAAAATAAATTTTTCCATTTTTATCAAGAAAGAAAATGAGGAAAAAGTTTCATGGTAAATAGAATTATTTTTATTTATTTATTAATGGTTAAAAAAGTCGATAATAATAAGAATAATTTTTAAATTATTTATCGTTGACAATTTATTTCTAAAACACATGTTCGACTTCTTCGTGATCTTCTAACGAAATCTGGTTTACATACACAGCCAGCTTCACAATTCTGTTTGAGAAAAAATTATTAACTTTTTTTATTAATTATATTAATAATTATTAATTATTATAATTATAAGTAAATTACTATTTAAACGTTATTAACAAAACGCATATATAATTAATATAGTTAATTATCATAATTAATAACTAATTATCATGATTAGCAATTAATTATGATCATTAATAATTAATTATCAAAATTAACAAATTATTTATCATAATTATAGTAAAATATAATAATTAACAATTAATTATCATAATTAGTAATTTATTATCAGAATTAATAATTAATAATCATAATTAATGATTAATTATCATACATTATAATTATCATAGTTAATAATTAACTATCATAATTTTATCTTATGAAAAATCATATTTATTTTAAAATAAAAATATTGATTTTAAATTTTTATTGTAAACATTAAAATATTTATTAAACAGTTAAACATACGGCACTGCAAATAGTTGTAATTGGATTATTTATGTCGTCACAATTTTTTTGACACGCAAAACGTCTACCACAATTTGTCCAAACTTCATTTCTTCCACATTAAGCGTTTACTGAAGCTAAAAAAAATTATATTAAAAAGAAAAAAAAACTGTTGATGAATTTTTTTGTATTATTTCTGTTTATTTATTTGTTTACCTAAATTAAAAAAACACCTGTTTACAAATAAACAAAAAATAAAAGAAAAATTAATATAAAAATTCGTAATAAAATGATAAACTTACCCAGAGTCACAATTAACATAATAAAAAAATTAATGAACAATCGTGACATTTTTTCTGATTTCAAAAAAATTTTCTAAATTCAACTAACAATATATTTTTGAATTGACATTCGAATTTGAATTTATATGTTGAATTTATATACTTTTCTGAATGTTTACTTTTTACTGGAAAATTAATTTTTTTTTTTATCGAAATATGGAGAAAGGAAATATAAGGAAATTTTGAGCTTTCAAAAATCTTTAAATAAATTTTTTTTTATTTATTTACTTTATTTTTTTTCTTTTTTCATTTTTCTTTTTATATAAACGGACTCACAAATGTAAAATATTAAAAATATAATATTATAAGTAATAATACATAATGTTTACTTAGAAACAAAATTAGAAAACATGTCGAAAAAAATAAATTTACAAAAATTTCCAGAGAATAATAATAATAACAATAATAATAGTAATAAAAATAATAATAATATTAATATTAATAAAAATAATAATAGTAATAAGAATAATTTAAATAATAATTTAAGTCATATATTTATTCGAATTTATTCTTAGAAAGAAAGAACTAAACTATATATTAATTTATTTTTAATATACACATTTAATACATTTTTTATAGTTTATTATAATTTATTTATTACAGTCCTTGAAAAAAATCTGAAAACGCATAAGGGAATAAATAATTTTTATTCATAATTTTCAACAATATTTAATATTTATTTTTAACAATAAAATAATTGTTGAATTTTAAAACCATTTTGTAAGATTGTTACAAACTATTTAACAAAATTCTGCATTTCTACAATTTATTATTAAAAAAATGTATTTTCCACTAGATTTTATTTTATTTTTAACCAAATAAAAATTGAAAAATTTGAAAGTTATTCATTTTTTTTCAACCGGGGACATTCGTGGTTTGGTATGCATGTGGAATTTGTTCTTGAAACTAAAATGTAACCCGTGTTACAGACACAACCTTTTCTACAGACCTGTCAACAAAAAATAATATTTAGAAAAAAAATTGTGTAAAATAAAATAAATAAAGAAAATATAATAAATAATATAAGTATTTTAATTGTTAAACGAAAATTTTTTAATTAATTACAATTTTTTTTATAATATTTATTAAAATTTTTACCGTAGGACAACGAAATAACATTCGCCCAATTGGACTTTGACAAGTTCTGGGACAGAATGAACCACAATTTTTCCAAACTCCATTCGGTCCACAATCGGGAAATATATTTTCTTCTGTTTGTGCATTCATTATTGCTACATAAAGAATTTATTTATTTTCAAAAATTTTTAACTAAATAGAAATTTAAAAATCAAAGTTTGCGAAAAAAATATTTTTTTTTTTTGTCTGAAATTGGGTTTGTAACAAAGTTGAGTACTTACATTACATTTTTTTTCACGTCTACATATTTTATTATACATTTACTTTATAAATTATAATTTACTTCAATTAATTAATTTTTGTGATGATAATTTCGAAAAATTACTTACATGTCGATGCAATTAGAGTAAAAATTAAAATTATAAACATTTTTGACATCCTGTTACTCTAAGAAGTCTCAATTTCAACTGACAATTGGCAAATGCAGGAAAAATTTTATCGTTAGTAGTTTTTTTTTCAAATAAATACTAAATTAAAGATGCGCAAATCTGAATAAGGAAAAATTTACCGATAATTACCTATCAATCAATTTCTATAAAATTCAACAAAAATGTTATTAAAATAAAGAAAATAAAATTACTTTATTAAAAGCGTCAAATGAAAAATTTGCATTGATTTGTTATTCTTTTATTTACTAATAAAAAATAATAATAAAATCAAAGGAAAATTATTAAAACACAATTACATTACAGTTTTCTAAGGATTTCAAATTGAGACAAAAAATCTATAAAAATAGTTGCGATTCTACGTTTTATTGATATTTTTTTTTGTCTTAATTTGGTATCCTTAGAAAAACTGTGACTTTTTTGTTCGTAAATTAAATTTTAAGAAACTAGAATTAAATCTAAAAAAAATAATCATTATTATTAATTATTATATTTTCTTTTGAAGTATTTTTTAATTTACAAAAAAAGAAGCAAATTTTTATACTTTATCAAGTTTATTGTACAGTAAAAATACAATTTTATTTATCAGTTTTTAAAAAAAGGCAAGGTTTTCTTTTTCGGATAAATTATTCATCAACTGATGGCCTTATGACGGGACAGATTGAATTTGGATAGCAATTAGGGTCACTTAAATCTTTTCTAATGTAACCCTCAATGCATACACAACCTTTAACGCACACCTGTTGAAAATAAAATTCAATATTTAAATTTGGAAAAATTTAATTAAAAATTTTAATAATATTATTATTATTATTATTATTATTATAAATTTTATAATATTAATATTATAATAATTAATAATTATATATTGTTATTTATTATTTTAAATCTTGTGCTTGAAATTATAAACTTACCGCGGGACACATAATTGGATTTGGACTATTTAAATCTTTACAATTTGGAGGACAATATGAAGCACAATCACTCCATACTGCAAAACGTCCACATCGACGATTTGGTCTAGAAGTTGCTATGAAAAGAATAAAAATTTTTTTTGTCTTTGCACAAATTTTATATTTAAATGTTTTTAAATTAAACTTTTTGCTTTAAAAAAAACTTTTTACTCTATGCAAATTTTATAATAAATAAACAAATTTTTAAATAATAAAATAGTAAAATAATAAATAATAAAACTTAGAATAGAAAAAATTATAAACGCAATGAAAATAAAATAATAATTGCAATACATTCAATAGATGCAATAATGTTCTAAATAATAATATAAATAAATAAAAAATATAAAATGATAGGAATTGTAATTTTTAAAATTACTTTTTAAATTGTAATTTTTATATTACTTTTTGTTGAAATAGTTTTTTAATTATTTCGTAATCATATTTAGGCCTTTTTTTAGAAATAATTAATAATAATTATAATTATACATAATTAAAAATTTCCATTTAATTTATTATATTATAAATTATAATATGAATAAAATAATAATAAAAATAATAATAAAAGAAATTGTATCAACTTTTAAATGTTTTTTCTTGCAGATCTACTTATTTTTTTTAGTTTCCAATTGAATATGTAATTAGAGATAAATAACGAAATGAGTAAAAAATAATCAAAACAATCGATTTTTATAAAAATAAGTTGGCTTTCATAATAATTTTTAAAGGTGCTCCATTAACCCCACGCTTTCCTACCTTTTTTCGGACAATCTTCCTCTAAAACGCATTCCACACTATTTTTCGATTTTCTTATATATCCTTGCATACAATTACATCCAGCACGACATAATAACTAAAAAAAGATAAATTATTTTCAAAAAATAGTTGCCAATATTGTTAAAAATCGAAATAATTAAATTGTTAATAAAAAAAATAAATAAATAGTTCATAAAAATACTGATAGTAATAGAAATATTAAATATAATAATAATATAAATTTAAATAAATAAATAAGTATTATAAATAATAGAAATGAAAAAATAATTATAATAAATAAAGTAATCAATTAAATATTTACTTTTTAAATTAATTTAATTAATTAAATTATAGATTGTAGAATTGAAATGTAAACAATTTTTTTGGACTTTTTTTTAAATAATTAAATTACGATTAACTTACTGAATTACATCTGATAGGATTCGGATTATTAATACTATCACAAGAAGGTGAACAGGGCATTTGACAACGACTCCATACAGCGTTTGGTCCACAATCTCTGATTGGCACAATTTCAGGCTGAGCGTTTATCACATCTTTAAGAAATTAAAATTTAATAATAAAATTTTATCGATAATTTTAATTAAAAACTTGATATGCCAAATTATTCTAATTCTATATAATTATCCAATTTTTTCATTAAATAAATAAATACTAATAAATAAATATAATAAATAATAAATTAATACTATTAATTACAATTCAAATTAAAATTCGAATTCTAATTCAATTTAGAATTTAAATTAAAATTCCAATTCTAATTCAATTTATAATTTAAATTTAAATGTACATTTCTAATTTAAAATATAATTAAAATTATAAATTGATTTATAATTCGAATTACAATTTGAATTATTTATTGAATTGCAATTGGAATTATTAATTGAATTGATTTTAAAATCAATTAAATATTTATTAAATTGTAATTAATATTATAATTTACATTTTAAAGTGAATTATTACTTAAATTATGTAACTGGAACTAGAAATAAAATTAAACAAGAAAACTAATAAAATATAAAATAATAAAATTGAACTAAAAAAATAAAAAAAAACGATCTATCTAAAAAATTTGAAAGAATAAAATAAATACCTAAAGAAAAAGAAATAAAATTGAATATAATTATTTATAATTAAAATTGTTTGGAATAATTACTCATACACTACCGTCGGGAATTATCGGTACGGCTGCCCGCACAGGGCCCAAAAACATACCAATCTTTAAATCAAGATATTTTTGAAAATAATAATGTCAGAAAAATAATAAATATATCATTCGAAAGATTATTAAATTCTACAATTAATGATACATTACTGGAAATTTTAATAACTTTTACAAAGATTGCAGCAAACGACAAATTTGACAAAAAATGAAAAAAATAAAATTTTTTTTGAAATTATTTAATGCCTTGCATATTTTTTAAAAATTGTAGGAAAAATTTGAAACTTATATAGGTGTGATCATTCAAGTCTAATCTTTAATTTAAGACCAAAGGAGATAAAAAATCTTATTCGGTCTTAAATTAAAGATGAGACTTGAATGATCACACCTATATAAGTTTCAAATTTTTCATACAATTTTTAAAAAATATGCAAAGCTTGAAATAATTTCAAAAAAAATTTTATTTTTTTCATTTTTTTTGTCAAATTTGTCGATTGCTGCAATTCTTGTATAAATTATTAAAATTTCCAGTTATGTATCATTAATCGTAGAATTTAATAATCTTTCGAAAGAAATATTTGTTATTTTTCTGACATTATTATTTTCAAAAATATCTTGATTTAAAGATTGGTATGTTTTTGGGCCCTGCGCGAGCAGCCGTACCGATAATTCCCGACGGTAGTGTATATTTTCTTACTTGCTAAGACAAATGTTGTGATGAAGAAAAAAACGCAAGAAGGTGCCATTTTTTTTCAAGTTCACTTTTAGAATTTTTTTACTCAACTGAACAAAACGTATTATCAAATCTGACTTTTATTTCAAAACTTAATTGTACTTCTGTTATCTCTGCGAAATGCTAAATTCAAACTGGAGACAAAAAAAAAGGAGAAAAAAACGTGCATGTGAATCACCTGAATGTAATTGTGCAGGAAACATTGAAACGGTCATAAAATTAAAACAGTGTAAAATTTTTTTTTATCATTTCTTTATTTAGATGTTTTTGCCATATACATGAATTTTTTTTTTAACAAACAATTAAAAATCGGAAAAATAATTTTGATAAAACCGAAAATTAACCAAAAATGATAAATAGTAGGTTTGAAATAAAATTTAAGAAAGTTTTTTATTTTATTTTTTTCTTTTTTGCTTGGTAAGTTTTCTTTTCTATTTGTTTTATTATTTGATTTTCAATTCTTTTTTCATTGATTTTTATTTCTTCTTTGATTTTTGTTTTTTGTATGAATTATTATTTTATGGATTTTTATTTTTAATTGTCTTATTTTTAATTTTTTCTAATAATTATTGTGTATCGATAATTAATAAAAAGGTCTGAATAAATTTAAATTTAAATTCTCGATTTTAAAAACAGTACCATTAGTGTATTTTTTTAACGAAATAAGTGTCATCAATAAAATATTTATAAAAATAGCAGCTAAAGAGTTTTATAAGGTAAAAAAATTTTCAAAAAATATGAACAAAATCAGTAAATTAAAACATTCGTAATTAATTTATTTTTTATGTGAATTTTATACAAATTATTATCAAAATAATATTTTAACAATCTTGTGGCAAGACGCAAGCATATGTTTTATCGTGTCTTATAAATCCTGATTTACACTGACAACCAACGTGACAACTCTGAAAAATAAATTTTTATAAATAAAATAATATAAAATAAAAATAAACAAAATAAAATTATAATAATTAAATTATAGCAAAACACAATACAATAATTAATAATCATTATCTCAATGAAGAATAAAAAAATAATTTTCCAAATCGCTAAAAAAAAAAATTGATTTTTAATTAAATTTTATCAACTGATTTTATTTCATTGAAAATAAATTTTCGAGTATAATTTAAAATTAATTAACACTCACTGCAATGCAGACGATATCTGCCCGATTATCGTTACATATTTCAGGGCAGTGAGAGCCACATGTTGTAAATTCTTCATTAGGACCACATTCTAGACCTGTCGGCTGTCGATCTACTTCTAAAATTTATAACAATTCTCTAATTTTACACATTCGCCTTCCACAATATGCGTTGAATTTAAATTTAAAATTTTTAAAAAAATTTGAAGATAAAAGTATTTTAAGTATTTTAATATTAAAAAATATCGTAAAATGAATAAATATTAAATATTAATAATAAATATACACATAAGTATTAAAAAGGAGGTAATAAAAATAAAAATATTATTATCAAATATATTAAAATTAATAAATATTGATAATATTGATCCTGACAAAATATTTTTCTAAATGTTAATAAACAAATTAAAAAAAAAATATTACTTAATAAATTTCTCGAGATGATTATATTTAAATATATTTTATTTTCAAAACATTTTAATTTTATACAATATTTAATTACTAAATAATAATAATAATAATACACAAGTTTTTATCGCTCAAACAATCGAAATATCTTTTATTATAAAAATTTTGATAAATTACTGATTTCAATAAATAAAATAAAATAAAAACTTGAATTTTACATTTAGAAACTTTATAAATCATTTTTTTGACACGTGACGCCAAATTATTGTGATAAAAATTTAATTTGTAGATAAAATAAAAAAAATTTAGTTCATTTGAAAATTCAAAACTTTTCGGATCATTAATAGTAAAATAATAAAATAAAAAAAAAATTAAGTTCAATTTCTAAAAATTCCTAAAACTGGAAAATGATTAAATTAAAAGTATTAGTTTTGTCAAAAGTTTTTTTTAAATTAATTTTTCTATGTGAAAAAAAATACTCACGAGCTGTTGTAATTGTTAAAAGGAGAAAAAGAAGAAAAACACGAAGCATATTGACAACTTGATAGAATTACAGCTTCTGAGATTTATCTTACGCAAATTATTATTTTATACCAGTGACTAACAATATGTTACATAAGTAATACTAATTGCCATATAACACTATTTTTATAACGCACTCAGCTGTTCGCAATTGTCATTAAGAGATATAATTGAGAAAACATGCGGATTTTTTTTTTCTACTAATAAATATTTTCTTACAGAATTAATAAAATTATACTAATTTTTGTTTTAACTTTAGTTATAATTTTAATTTTAGTTAATTTTATTTCTACTAATTTTAGTCATTTCTTACTATAAAAATGTTAGTAAAAAAATTTTGTGTTTGAAAATTTTGAATAAAATAAGAATAATAATTAATAACTAAATAATATAACATAATTATTATACTATTTTTTCTTACTAAATAAATTAATAAAGAAAGTATAATTAAAATCTAGAAAGAAGAAAAACTTTTTCTAAAAAATTTTTTTTTTTTTAGAAAAATTTATATTTAAAAATTTGAATAATGTCTAGAAAAATATTTCTTCTTCGTTTATTAAGAACGTTTCGAAATTAATTAAAATTTTATTATTGTAAAAAGAAAATTCTCTAATTTTTTTAGTTGTTCTTCTATAATTATTTCCTCTCATTATCAAAATTTAAACAACGGTGATTGACGATCACTAAGCTTTTTCTAAAATATTTTTTTTATAAAAATTCGTATAAATATTTGAATGGAAAAATATTTTTTCTTCGTTGACTAAAAACGATTCGAAATTGATGAAAATTTTATTATTGTAAAAAGAAAATTCTCTAATTTTTTTAGTTGTTCTTCTATAATTATTTCATCTGATTATAAAAAATTTAAACAATGGTGGTTTTCAATCACGAAACTTTTTTTAAAATATTTTTTTTATAAAAATTCGTATAAATATTTGAATGGGAAAATAATTTTTCTTCGTTGATTAAAAACGTTTCGAAATTCATTGAAATTATAACATTGTAAGAAAAATTCTCTAATAAGTTTTTAGTTGTCTTTCTAAAAATTCTTTTCTTTTATTATCATAAAATTTAAATATCGGAAATTAAATAAACATTCTTTCTAGATTGTCGATCACGAAACTTTTTCAAAACAATTTTTTTTTGATAATAATTCATTCAAAAATTCGAAAAGAAAAAAATTTTTTCTTCGTTGACTAAAAACGTTTCAAAATTCATTGAAATTTTATTATTTAAAAAAAATTCTTTAATAAATTTTTTGTTGTTTTTCCATAATTATTTCCTTTCTTTTTTTCAGTTCTTCCTTTTCTTTTTTCCTTTTTTTTAAATTTTTTTTCATAATCATAAAATTTATGTATGGGAGACTAGGTAAATAATAATTTAATAATAATAATAAATAATAATTTTTGAACAATAATTTTTTAATATTAATTTTCAAATATTTATTACAGGTACAACTGCAAAATTTGATAACGTCGAAATTCATTGCACACTTTCTCGAGGAAGTTTCGACTTGGCAGAAAAAATTAAGTATTGCCGATCAAGTGACGACCGTTTGGTTTGAAGTTCAACGCACGTGGATGCATTTGGAGAGTATATTCATGTCCTCGGAGGACATTAGAAATCAATTGCCAGTGGATGCAGAGCGTTTTGTTCGAATTGACAAGGAATTCAAAGAAATGACCGAGGATATGTCAAAAACGCCAAATGTCGTGCAGGCAACAAATCGCGATGGTCTAGCGAGTGCTTTGGAAATTTTACAAAATGAATTGGTTCTTTGTGAAAAAGCACTAGCCGAATATCTTGAAACAAAACGTCTCGCATTTCCCAGATTTTATTTCGTCTCATCAACCGATTTACTCGACATTCTCTCAAATGCCACACAACCGTCAGTTGTCGCGAAACATTTAACAAAACTTTTCGATTCCATGGCGAGATTAAATTTCGCCAAAACTAAAGACGGCGAACCGAAACGAATCGTTGGTGAGGATTTAATAAAAAAAAAATGCGATTATATTTTCCTACTAAAAAAATTATCAGAGTTGACAGAATGATTTGATTTTGTTTTTCCCTAATTTTTACAAATAGAATTTTTACTATTTTTTTTTTATTTTTTTATTTTAGAATAAAAAATTTGAAGGGAAATTCAATTGTAGAAAAAAAAATTTCTAGACAGACTGATTAACCTGATTTATACAATAAAAAAATTCGAGAGAAGTTCAATTATAGAAAAAAAATAATTTTTCTCTATTATTTTCAAAAATATCAATAAAATTCATACAAAGTTCAATTATTTTAAATAGAATTTTCAGGAATTTCAATTATTTTAAAAATTTTCAATTACTCAACTAAAGGAATTCAATTATCTTTTAAAAATAGAACTAAAATAATTTAAAAACTTAATTTTCAAAATTTTGAATAACTTTTTTCGAAACTTTTATTTAAAAAAATAAACAATTTCTTCTTTTTAAAATTAAGTATTAATAAAATGTTTAATTGTAACTATTAGGTACATTTAATTGTGATTCTTTGATAAACTTCAAATATTTGCAAATTATTACATTAATATTCTTCGACAATTCTATTCTTTTTAAACTTCAATTCAATTCTACAATAAATTTAATTTTTATTTTAATTCTAAATTATTTAATATTATTTTATTAATTTTATTAATTTTATTAATTTTATTAAAATAATTGAATCAGTGCAAAGAATTTTATTAAAAGTTTTAAAACTAATTGAATTCTTTCGAAAAATAGTATTAAAATTGTAATAAAAATAACTGAATTCCCGTGAATAATTTTATTACTTATAAAGATAATTGAATTCATGAAAAAAATTTCATAACAAGTTTTGAAAATAATTGAAATTTTTCGAGAAAAAAAAATAATTTAATTGGTATAAAGAATTTTGTTATTTTTGAACATTATTAAATTCTTGTGAAGAATTTGAATAAAAATTTTAAAATAATTGAATTTTTGCGCAAAGAGTTTTATTAAAATATTTTTAAATTATTGAATTCTTTTGAAAAATTTAATTAAAATTGTATTGAGCATAATAATTGAATTCTTGCAAAAAATTGTATTAATATTTTTTTAAATAATTGAATTTCTAAAAAGAATTTCATTGAAAAATTTAAAAATAATTGAATTCTTTTGAGGAATTTATTTAAAATTGTATTGAAAATAATTCAATATCAACGAAGAATTTAATAATTTATGAAAATAATTGAATTCTTAAGAAAAATTTTATAAACATTTTTTTAAATAATAAAATAATTGAATTTCTGTAAAGAATTTTATTGAAAGTTTTAAAAATAATTGGATTCTTTTGAGAAATTTAATTAAAATTGTATAATTATTTATCAAAATAATTGAAATTACATGAAAAATGTTATGAAAATTTTTTTATAATAATTGAATTTCTGCAAATAATTATATTAAAAGTTTTAAAAATAATTTAATTCTTGCGAAAAATTTTATGAAAACTTTTGAAAATAATTGAATTTCTGTAAAGAATTTTATTAAAAGTTTTGAAAATAATTTAATTCTTTTGAGAAATTTAATTAAAATTGTATTGAAAATAATATTGAATTTCAGCGAAAAATTTTATAATTTATGTAGGGGAGAGGGCCCTAAGGTGGTCACCCATCTTTTGAACGACTGTAGATTTCAAATGGAATTATATATAAAGGTCAATAATACGGCGTTTGAAACTTTATCTTATTACCTAACTTCCTATCATAAAGTTTTTTTCATTTCATTAATAAAAAAAAAGTTATGGCACTTTTTAAAAAAAGTTGAAAATTCGACTTTTAAAAAAGTGGCCCCAAGGTGGTCACCATACAAAAATTCACTAAAAAAGTTTTAAAAAAATGAAAAAAACGTATTATTAAGTTGTTTATATTTAATATTAATTGTTTTTCAGGATCACAGAAACATATTACATATTTTTTTTTGCACTTTGTCCTTTCGTCAAAAATGATACTTTTTGTGTATGTATTAGACAGGTAAAATTTTGAAAATAATTCTATTTCATTATTATTTATCATAAAACTTAAAAATTGATAAAATTCACATTCACAGTGATAAATGTTGATAAATATGGCGTATAAACACATTTTCATAAAAAATCAAAAGCGACCACCTTGGGGCCAAAAATGTGTCCACCTTAGGGCCAAGACACAATTTTTTAAACGTTAATGAAAAAATTTTTTAAAGCACAATATTAATTATATTCATTTGGAATATTATTGTACGATATATAAAGATAATTATAACGATTTTTACTAATTTTAAATGGTTAATTATGATGATTTTAACACCCTGAGAAAAAAATTTCTCGATCATTTAAAAACAGAAATTTTACGACGTTCACGTTACAACGAGACTCATACGACTATTTTACCTCAAAACTTTACTAAAATCTTTGTCTTCGCAAATAATAACAATAACAAAAAAAAATTCAAAAATACTAACTAATATACACAAATTTTCTTAGGGTGACCACCTTAGGGCCCTGACCACCTTGGGGCCCTCTCCCCTACATAATTTTATGAATATTTTTTTAAATAATTGAATTTCTGTCAAGAATTTTAATTACGAAGAAAGAATTTTATTAAAAGTTTTAAAAATAATTGAATTCTTTCGAGAGATTTAATAAAAATTGTATTGAAAATAATTGAATTCCAGCGAAGCATTTTATTACTTATGAAGATAATTGAAATTACATGAGAAATGTTATGAAAATTTTTGATAATAATTGAATTTCTGCAAAGAATTTTATTAAAAGTTTTAAAAACAATTGAATTTTTGCGAAAAATTTTATGATACCTATCTTTTAAAAATAATTGAATTCCTTTGAGAAATTTAATTAAAATAAAAAATTTTATTGAAAATAATGGAATTTCCACGAAGAGTTTCAATACTTATGAAGATAATTGAATTGTCGCGAAAAATTTTATTAAATTTTTTAATAATAATAAATTCTAATTAATTAGTTAATAAGTGACTTGTTTTTCCTTTTGAATCTGAAATTATTGAAAAATCAAAGTTGATAGGATGTCAATTACTTAATTAGAATTCCTTTGAGAGAAAGCAAAAATACATTAGAATTGTAATGAAACAATTAAAAAATAAAATAAATTAATAAATAAACAAATTAAATTTATTGTATTTTCTATTTTGAAGGAATGCACGCGAAGGATGGAGAATACGTGGAATTCACCAACTATGAAATGATTTGCGAAGGAGCAGTGGAGGTTTGGTTGAATCGTCTCCAAATGGCAATGAGAGTATCAATTCGTCATTATTTCAGTGAATCAGTGGTATTGTATGAGGAGAAACCACGTGAACAATGGCTTTTTGATTATCCAGCGCAAGTGTCACTATGTGGAACACAAATTTGGTGGACCACTGAGGTGACACTGGCTTTTGGAAGATTAGAGGAGGGTTACGATAATTCAATTAAGGATTATTTGAAAAAACAAATTTCCCAATTGAGTACATTAATTTCCCTTCTTCTTGGCGAACTAAGTAAACAGGATCGTCAGAAGGTGATGACAATTTGTACAATTGACGTTCATTCCAGAGATGTTGTGGCAAAATTGGTTCAAGCTAAAGTTGAAACTGCTCAGGCCTTTCAGTGGCAAAGTCAATTGCGACATCGATGGGACGAAAAGGAGAAGGATTGCTTTGCAAATATTTGCGACGCTCAATTCAAATATTCACACGAATATTTGGGAAATACTCCAAGGTTCGCTTTTAATTATTATTAACTAATTCAAAAAAAAATTCTATTAAAAAAATATTATTCTAAATTAATTAATTAAAAAATCAATAAAATATCGTGCAATGAAAAAAAAAGTTACTTGATAGAAATATTTATTTATTTATTTATTTATTTATTTAGATATACAAACGGTCTATAAAATATTTACAAAATATAAAGAAATTGACAAATATTTTCAATTGAAAATTGAAATTCAATTGAAAAATAAATTATTAATCGTCTATTATCAATTAAGTATTTACTTGACAATTTTCTTTTAAACAATTTTTGGAGGCGACTATCAAATTTGATCTTTTTCCATCAAATTAGAGCTTTTTTTTATTAAAGAACAGCTTTATCAATTAGGTATTATCTTTATAAATAAAAAAATTCTTCTGCAAAATTCAATTATTTTTAAAAATTTTTATAAAATTCTTATCAAAATTTCAATTATTTTCAAAAATATTCCCTCATTTCAATGATTTTTAATATTTACTATTTTAATAAAATTACCCAAAAGAATTCAATTATTTAAAAACAATTTATTAAAATTGTACGCAAACATTTAATTATTTTCATTAATAATAAAAATTACACAGGAATTCAAATATTTACAAATTTTTTATAAGTTTCTTCTCAATAATTCAATTATTTTCAGAAATAATAAAATTCATCGCAGAATTTCAATTATTTTTAATACAATTTTAATCGAATTCCTTGAAAAATGTAACTATTATAAGAAATTTTATTTAAAATTCGTCAAAAGAATTCAATTATTTAAAAATTTGTTAATAAAATTCTTTATAAGAATCAAATTTTAAAAAACATTTAATTATTCAATAAATAATTTACTTTTATATTTGAATAATTGCATTCTCGTAGAATTTTCTAATAGAAATTTATTGAAAAATGAATTTTAATTAAAATTTTAGATTATAACTGAATATGAAAATAATTTTTTAGAAAATTATTTAAATTAATTAATAAATTATTTATTTTTATATTAAAATAAACTGCGAATTCTCGTAGAGTTTTCTAATAAAAATTAATTTCAAAATAAACTAACCGAACTAATTTTTTAGAAAAATTTTAATTTCAATTCTGTTGAAATTAGTTGGAAAAGATCAATTATTAAAAAATTCTTTTATAAAATTATTCGTAATAATTCAATTATTGTCATAATTAATAAAAATTATCGAAGACTTTCAATTATGTTTACTACAATTTTAATTAAATTCCTCGAAAGATGCAATTATTCTTAAAAATTTTATTAAAATTCGTCAAAAGAATTTAATTATTTAAAAATTTATTTCGAAAATTTTTTTAAAAAATTCAATTTTTAGAAACATTTAATTATTTAATAACTTATTTATTTTTGTATTTAAATAATTGAATTCTCGTTGAATTATCTAATAAAAATTTATTTAATAATAAATTTTAGTTTTTATTTTTAGAAACATTCAATTATTCAATAAATTATTTATTTGCATTTCATTTGTATTTAAATAATTGGATTCTTGTTGAATTTCCTAATAAAAATTTATTTAATAATAAAATTCAGTTAAATCTTTAGATAATAATTGAATATTAGAAGCTTTACAAGATGAATATTTAGAAATAATTGAATTTTGAAAATGTTTTAAATTCAAATCTTTGAGCAATCTGAATTTTTTATACTTTTAAATAATAATTCTGTAGAACTAATTTTTTTGAAAAATTTTAATTTCAATTCTGTTGAAATTAGTTGAAAAAGATCAATTATTTGAAAATTCTTTAATAAAATTTTTCGTAACAATTCAAATATTTTCATAAATAATAACATTGTTCTCAGGTTATCATTTTACAATTACTAAAAATTCTTTTGAAGTATTAAATTATTTTCATAATGAAGAAAAATTATCGAAGACTTTCAATTATGTTTAATACAATTTCAATTGAATTCCTCGAAAAATGCAATTATTCTTAAAAATTTTATTAAAATTCGTCAAAAGAATTCAATTATTTAAAAATTTATTTCGAAAATTTTTTTAAAAAATTCTATATAAGAATTAAATTTTAAGAAATATTTAATTATTCAATAAATAATTTACTTTTGTATTTAAATAATTGAATTCTCGTATAAAATTTTTCTAATAAAAATTTGATTTGAAAATGAATTTTAGTTAAAATTTTAGATAATAATTAATTGAATATGAAAATAATTTTGAAGAAGTTACAGTAACAGTAATCTTATAATAAAAAATAATTATTTTATCTCTTGATCGTCTTTAATTATTATAAAACATGAAGAAATTGATCACTCCGAGTCGAAGACTCGGAGTAATAGTTTTCTTTATGTTTTATAAAAATATTTTTAAAGTTGATTAATTTCAAAAAGGTTTGAATTTGAATGTTATGAAGGATTTTAAATTCCTATGGAAAAATAATAATAATTAAATATTAAAAAAACAGATAATATTTATTATAATATAATAATAATATTTATAATATTATTGATAATATTTTATTCAACTGTAGTAAAAAATTTTATGAAAATTTTTGAAAATAATTCGAGAAATTCTATTTCAATTCGATTAAAATAATTTATTTCCTGCGAAGAGTATTATTGCTATTATTATAATTAGCTAGATATAAAAAAAAGAAATAAAATTGCAAACAAAAGAGATAAAATAATAAACAAAATAGAAATTAAGTAAAAGAGTCGTGTAAGTAATTTCCTAAATTTGCATTTAATGTAAATCGTCAATTTGCAGGCTGGTGATAACTCCCCTGACAGACAGATGCTACATCACGTTAACGCAATCTCTTCATCTTGTGATGGGGGGTGGTCCAGCAGGACCAGCCGGAACGGGAAAAACGGAAACAACGAAAGATTTAGGTAGAGCCTTGGGTATAATGGTATATGTGTTCAACTGTTCGGAGCAAATGGATTATAAATCTTGTGGCAACATTTATAAAGGACTCGCTCAAACCGGCGCTTGGGGTTGCTTCGATGAATTCAACCGAATTTCCGTCGAGGTACTCTCAGTGGTTGCAGTTCAAGTGAAATCCGTGCAAGACGCAATTAGAGATAAGAAAAATAAATTCAATTTCATGGGCGAAATAATTGCTCTTGTGCCATCGGTTGGTATATTTATAACAATGAATCCAGGTTACGCGGGACGCACTGAATTGCCGGAAAATTTGAAAGCACTATTTCGTCCCTGCGCAATGGTTGTACCTGATTTTGAATTGATTTGCGAAATTATGCTGGTGGCTGAGGGTTTTCAGGAGGCGAAAATTTTAGCGCGCAAATTTATTACACTCTATACATTGTGCAAGGAATTATTGTCGAAGCAGGATCATTACGATTGGGGTTTGAGGGCAATTAAATCGGTGTTGGTGGTTGCTGGAAGTTTGAAGAGAGGCGATCCGGGAAGACCGGAAGAAGAGGTCCTTATGCGGGCATTGAGGGATTTTAATATACCAAAAGTTGTTTCAGACGATTTACCAGTTTTTATGGGCTTAATAGCCGATCTATTTCCCGCTCTCGATGTTCCCAGGAAGAGGGATATTGATTTTGAGAAGACAGTGAAGCAGGCGGCTGCTGATTTACTTCTTCAGCCGGAGGATGGTTTTATCTTGAAAGTCGTTCAACTGGAGGAATTGCTGGAAGTTAGACACTCGGTTTTTATTGTTGGCCTCGCTGGTTGTGGTGAGCATCAATTTTTCTAACTATTCAGTTTGATAATTGATAGGATTTTTAATAAAAAAAATATGCAAATACAGGGTTACCAAAAAACTTTAATTTTCTTTTTTCCTGACTTTTCCCCGTGTGGCAACCCTGAAATAGATGAAAAAATACCAATTTAAACGACAAATATTTTCTTACAGGAAATAATAGATTAAACATAAGGATAATTTCAGGTAAAACGAAAGTGTGGAATACTCTCTTCAGGACGTATCAGAACATCAAGAGAAAACCCATTTACAACGATCTGAATCCAAAGGCAGTGACGAATGACGAACTATTTGGAATCATCAATCCAGCAACTCGTGAATGGAAGGACGGTCTATTTTCAGTGATAATGAGGGAGCAGGCCAATCTTGGAGGCGAGAATCCCAAGTGGATTGTCCTAGACGGGGACATTGATCCAATGTGGATTGAATCACTAAACACCGTTATGGATGACAACAAAGTTTTGACTCTCGCCAGCAATGAGCGAATCGCATTAACACCCGCCATGAGACTTCTTTTCGAAATATCGAATCTCAGAACAGCGACGCCAGCAACTGTCTCAAGAGCTGGAATTCTCTACATCAACGCCCAAGACTTGGGTTGGAATCCCTACGTGACCAGCTGGATCGAAAAACGAACATTAGCCAGTGAAAAATCAAGTCTCGTTATGCTGTTCGACAAATACATTCCCCAGTGTCTAGAAACACTGAGAACCAGATTTAAGAAGATAACCCCCATCGCTGACATGGCGCACGTGGAGATGCTCTGCCATCTCTTAAATTGCCTCCTAGTTCCCGAACTAACCGCCAACGATTTTTCCAAAGATGATTATGAACTCTACTTCGTATTCGCCGCAGTCTGGGCTTTCGGATCATCAATGTTCCAAGACCAAACCGTCGACTATCGTATCGAATTCACCAAATGGTGGATCAATGAATTCAAACAAGTGAAATTCCCCGCTCAGGGAACTGTATTCGACTGCTACATTGATCAGGAGACGAAAACATTTGTCCCCTGGTCACAAAGATTGCCGAGATTTGAACTCGATCCGGATATACCTCTGCAGGCGGTTCTTGTCTACACTGCGGAATCAATTAGAATTCGTTATTTCCTCGATTTGCTGATGAATGAAAAACATCCGGTGATGTTGGTCGGTACGGCTGGTTGTGGAAAAACTGTACTCGTTTCGGAGAAATTGTTGCAACTCTCTGAGAATTACGCAGTGACTAATGTGCCGTTTAACTTTTATACATCTTCGGAGATGTTGCAGAAGATATTGGAGAAGCCTTTGGAGAAAAAGGCGGGTAGAAATTATGGACCACCTGGCAATAAGACATTGGTTTATTTTATTGATGATATGAATATGCCGGAGGTTGATACGTACGGGACGGTGCAGCCTCATACTTTGATAAGACAGCATTTGGATTATGAGCATTGGTACGATAGGACGAAATTATCACTGAAGGATATTCACAATTGTCAGTATGTGAGTTGCATGAATCCTACTGCTGGATCGTTTACCATTAATCCAAGATTGCAGAGGCATTTTGCTGTCTTTGCTGTCAGCTTCCCTAATGCTGAATCTTTGACCACGATTTATGCATCAATATTGTCTCAGCATTTGGCAAATGTCGAACACAGGTGAGAAGGAAGTAAATTATACCTCTATCGAATTCTAATGATAAATAATTTAAAGAAGTTAAGAGTATTTGTTATTCACAGGTTTCCACCGACTGTCACTAATTTATGCGCAAATATCGTCCAAGCTTCTCTTCAACTGCATAATCGTTCGGCTCAAGTGTTCCTGCCAACAGCCGTTAAATTCCACTACATATTCAATTTACGCGATTTATCCAATTGCTTTCAGGGTTTACTATTCAGTACGAATGAATGTCTACAGATACCATCGGATTTTCTACGACTATGGCTCCATGAGACGCAGCGTGTCTATGGTGACAAATTAGTCGACGAGAAGGATATTGAGAATTTTTACAAATTTCAACTTGATATATTGAAGAAAAATTTTGAAGAAATTGACGAAGGGACAGTTTTGGAGAAGCCGAATATCTACTGTCACTTTGCAGGTAGATAAATCAGACTACTTTAATTATAGAATCACTACTTTAATTATCATAGGGAGTAAAGATTTGAGTAAAGATTTTCGAGTTTAAAATCAACGACACAAAATCTCCAAAATAAGTTAAACAAAAGCTTAACTAATTTTTCGGAATATAATTCCTCAGGTGGAGTTGGCGAACCCAAATACATGCCAGTCCTCGATTGGACGGCTCTTCATCGTCTACTCTCAGAAGCTTTAGTCAGTTACAATGATCTAGTGTCAGCAATGAATCTCGTACTATTCGAGGACGCAATGATGCACGTGTGTCGAATAAATCGAATTCTAGAATCACCGAGAGGAAGTGCATTACTAGTAGGAGTTGGTGGATCAGGAAAACAAAGTCTATCTCGTCTAGCAGCTTTCATCAGCTCACTGGAAGTATTTCAAATCCAGTTGCGAAAAGGTTACGCTGTTACTGACTTTAAATTAGAATTAGCCTCCCTATATACAAAGTCAGGTTTAAAAAATCTGGGAATAATGTTTCTGATGACTGACGCCCAAGTGCCGAATGAACAATTTTTGGTGCTCATCAATGACATGTTGGCTTCCGGTGAAGTTCCCGATCTGTTTCCCGAAGATGAAGTGGAGAACATAATTGCTGGTACTCCACAATATTTTTTAAACATTTATTTACTCTTTAGCGTTGCTAAATTATCCCCGCGTCGTAAATTCTATAGTGTAGATTTACGTAATTGAGCGCCAGACGTCGAATCTGATGATTTCTGACAATAACGATAGTTAGCAATGTCAGGGGGTTAATTATTTTTATTTTAGTGAATGAGTAAAGAAATTTCTGCTAATTCCAGGCGTTCGTAATGAAGTGAAAGGAGCTGGAATTCTTGACAGTAGGGAAAATTGTTGGAAATTCTTTATAGACAGGGTGAGACGTCAATTGAGAGTAGTGTTGTGCTTCTCACCGGTTGGATCAACTTTGAGAGTGAGGTCAAGAAAATTTCCAGCAATTATCAATTGTACGGCAATCAATTGGTTTCATGAGTGGCCCCAGGAGGCTCTTATGTCAGTTTCGAAAAGATTTCTTCAGGAACTTGTAGAACTACCAGAAGGTTACAGGTAAGAGGTTACAGGGATTTACAGGTAAGAGACAACTGCCTCAAAAATTAGGTAGCTACCTAATGATTTAGGTAATTATCTAAAATAATTACATGATAATGATTGATGATTAATTACCCAACAATGATTAATTATTTACTTCAATTGTTATTTAGAGAATCAGCTGCGAAATTTATGGCTCACGCTCACACGACAGTTAATACGGCTAGTCGGCAGTATTTGGCTAGCGAAAGAAGGTACAATTACACAACACCAAAGTCTTTTTTGGAGCAAATCAGTTTATATACAAAATTGCTAAAAGCAAAAGCAAAGCAACTTCGGGGTCGTATCGAAAGACTCGAAAATGGATTAGCAAAGTTGAGGTCAACTGCCGTTCAAGTTGACGAACTGAAGCAGAAATTGGCCATTCAGGAAATTGAATTACAGCAGAAGAATGAGGCTGCTGATACTCTTATTGCAATTGTAGGCGTAGAAACCGAAAAAGTGCAAAAAGAAAAAGCCCTAGGTGCTGTAATAATTATTTTCACCAGAATTCTTTCTTAATTTTAGCAATTATATATTTTATAGTATTAACCTTCACGCTACAGAAGTATTTTTTAATGTTAACTGTTATCAATGATTTTGTATCATCAGCCGACGAGGAGGAGACGAAAGTTGCGATGATTGCCGAAGAAGTATTGAAGAAGCAAAAAGACTGCGAAGCCGATTTGGTAAAAGCAGAGCCAGCATTGCTAGCAGCCCAGGAGGCTTTGAATACTCTTAATAAAGCTAATCTCACGGAACTAAAATCCTTTGGTTCGCCACCGGGAGCCGTTACGAATGTCACAGCCGCCGTTATGGTTCTTTTAGCACCAAATGGAAAAGTACCAAAAGATCGAAGTTGGAAAGCAGCCAAGGTAGAATGAACCCTATAGATTTTTCTACCCAAAATTCTAACTCTAGAAATAAATAATTAAAAATATTTGTCATCATTCTTACCATTTAATAAATTGAATCGTAAATCATCCTTTAATAGATAACAATGGCCAAAGTCGACACATTCCTCGACGGATTGATTAATTACGACAAGGAGAATATTCATCCGGAAGTAACCAAAGCAATACAACCTTATTTAAAGGATTCTGAATTCGAACCGGAATTCGTTCGTTCAAAATCGGCAGCTGCAGCCGGATTGTGCGCCTGGGTAATTAATATCATCAAATTCTATGAAGTATTTTGTGACGTTGAACCAAAACGGAAAGCCCTCGCACAGGCGAACGCTGAATTAGCTGCCGCTCAGGATAAATTAAGCGGCATAAAGCGTAAAGTTGCCGTAAGTATTTAAAAATAAATCTTTCTTTTACAATTCATGATCAACGAAATAAATTTATGGATTTTAAGTCTCTGGAGGAGCAACTAGCAAAATTAACAGCCGATTTTGAGCAAGCAACAGCTGAAAAATTGAAATGTCAAAAAGAAGCCGATGCCACAAATGCAACAATTGCTCTCGCAAATCGTCTCGTGGGTGGTTTGGCTTCTGAAAATGTTCGCTGGGCTGATTCTGTTGCAAGGTGATTTTTAATTACTAATTAATTGATAAATTCTTAATTATAATTAAGAATTATAATTATGTTAGTTCTCCTTACTTACTAGAATTGTATCTTTGTTTAATCTAACGCTTTGGGAAAAAATTAACACATAAATAAAAATACAATAATTGTATAGTAAAAAATTTTTAATGATACAATTAATTAGGAATGTTTTAATTATTGAATACTCCAGCTTCATGCAACAAGGAGCAACATTACCAGGGGACGTTCTATTGATCACGTCCTTCATTTCCTACGTAGGATGTTTCACGAAACAATTTCGATTAGATCTTTTAAACAAACAGTGGTTGCCGTTTCTACGAAATATTGAACCAGCTGTTCCAATTACGGACGGTCTTGATCCACTATCTCTTCTAACAGACGACACCCAAATAGCAAAGTGGAACAACGAAGGTCTGCCAAATGACCGAATGTCCACTGAAAATGCCACTATTTTATCAAACTCCGATCGTTGGCCTCTAATGATAGATCCCCAGGTGTTATAAGCATTTTATTATCCACACAATTTTGATTTCAATCGTTTTTCAATTTATGCTTATTTTTCGTTATTAAAAAAATTTTTATATAACTATGTTTAAACTATTTGTCTATTTTTTTGCATGTGTGATAAAGTTTCGAACGTTCAAATGAAGGAAACTTTTCTTATACTTCGTACGAATTAAAATTCGATACAATTTTAATTCTAAAGAAAAATGAAACTTTCATGGAAATTAGAAAAGTGTTTTTTTTATAATTATTTAATTATTTTCATCATTTCAATTCAATTATTATTTTCAACAATTTTTAACTCAAATTCTTCTTTGAATCAATTATTTTTAATAATTTAAAAAAAAGTTCTTTGAGAATTTTCAAATCCATTTGTTTACAATTCAATTATACCAACAATTTGGATTATTCAGAAATTCTTAAATGAAATATATGTTAGACAATAAAAACTTCAAATAATTTCAAAATAATTTAAATCAAACTTTTCCAAAAAAATTAATTATTGAGAATTGTTAGTTAAAACTTAAAAGTATAAAAAATTAAAAGATTTTAATTTGAACCCTTTTCAAAATTCAATTATTTCTAAAAATTCCTATAATAACGCTTCTATAATATTCAATTTCTATTTAAAATTGTAACTAAAATCATTATTTTTAAATCATTTTTTGTTAGAAAATTCTACGAGAATTCAATTATTTAAATACAAAAATAATCAATTTATTGAATAATTGAGTATTTCACAAAATCAAATTCTCATAAAGAATTCTATCAATGAATTTTTTAATAATTGAATTCGTTCGATAAATTTGAATAAAACTTTTAAGAATAATTACATTTTGCAAGAAATTTGATTAAAATTGTATTAAAAATAATTCAAATTCTGCGATGAGTTTTATTATTTATGAAAATAATTGAATTATTGCGAAAAAATTTATAAAAAAATTGTAAATAATTGAATTCCTGCAAAATTTTTATTATTTATAAAAATAATTAAATGTTTGCGTAAAATTTTATTACCAATTTTTTTAAATAATTGAATTCTTTTGAAACATTTTATTAAAATATTATAGATATTGAAAATCATTGAACTGAGGAAAATTTTTGAAATAATTAGAACTTTGCCAAGAGTTTCATTATTATTTTTGAAAATAATTGAATTTCGGAGAAGAATTTTATTATTTATAAAGATAATTGAAATTTTGACGAGAAGTCTTTCAAATTTTTAACAATAATTCAATTCCTAAAAATTATTTTATTATTTATGAAAATAATTGAATTATTGCGAAGAAATTTATAAAAAATTTGTAAATAATTTTCAAAGATTTTAATTTGAAACCTTTTCAAAATTCAATTATTTCTAAAAATTCATGGTACAATGCTTTCAATATTCAATTATTATTTAAAATTTTAACTGAAATTAATTTTTAAATTAATTTTTATTAGAAAATTCCATGAAAATTCAATTATTTAAAAATGAAAATAAATATTTTATTGAATAATTGAATGTTTGTTAAAATTGAATTACCATAAAGAATTTTATTAACAAATTTTAAAAGAATTGAATTCTTTCGACGAATTTGAATAAATTTTTTAAGAATAATTACATTTTTCGATAAATTCGATTAAAATTGAATTATAAATAATTGAAACTCTGCGATGAGTTTTATTATTTATGAAAATAATTGAATTTCTGAATAGAATTTTATTATTTATGAAAATAATTGAATTATTGTGAAGAAATTTAAAAAAATTGTAAATAATTGAATTCCTGTGAAATTTTTATTGTTTATGAAAATAGAGTTAAATCTTTGTGTACAATTTTATCAAAATTTATTTTTTAATAATTGAATTCTTTTGGAAAATTATATTAATAAGTAGATATTAAAAATCATTGAATGGAGGAAAATTATTTTAAAAAATTGAAATTTTGACAAGAATTTTATTATAATTTTTAAAAATAATTGAATTTTAGAGAAGAATTTTATTATTTGCTTATAAAGATAATTTAAATTTAGATAAGAATTTAAAAAATTTTTTGAATATAATTGAATTTCTGAGAAGAATTTTATTACTTTTGAAACTAATTGAATTTCTACAATCATTTGTTACTTCTCTAAAACTTAATTTTTTTAGTGTTTTTAATTAAAATTCTTCTATAAATCCATTATTTTTAATAATTAATTAAATACTTTTAAAAAAATTCTGTAGAGGTATCTGAATAGGAAAAAATTTTGTTTGAAATTTATAGATAAATTTTTTAGTATCCACATAGTAAATAAAATAGCTTAGAGATGAATTAAAAGAGATTAAGATAAATTTTTTAGTATCCATACAGTAAATACAATAATTTAGAAATGAATGAAAAGAGATTAAGAGAGGAATTAAAAATTGTATCTAATTTTCCATCTGGCAGCTTCAAGGAATAAAATGGATTAAGCAAAAGTACGGTGAGGAATTAAAAGTGATTCGTTTGGGACAACGTGGCTATTTGGATATAATTGAAGTGTCATTAGCGAAAGGTTCCACTGTACTTGTGGAAAATATTGGCGAATCTGTGGATCCTGTTTTGGATCCTCTGCTGGGTAGAAATCTAATTAAAAAAGGACGTGCTATCAAAATTGGCGACAAGGAAGTTGAATACAATTCCAATTTTCGACTACTGCTGCACACAAAATTAGCGAATCCTCATTATAAACCCGAGATGCAGGCACAGACAACTTTGATTAATTTCACAGTGACTAGAGATGGTTTAGAGGATCAACTACTGGCCGAGGTTGTCAAAGCCGAACGTCCCGATCTCGAGGAATTGAAGGCTGATCTAACCAGACAGCAGAATGATTTTAAAATTACTCTCAACAGTCTCGAAGATTCACTACTCTCCAGGTATTTTGATCGGAAACTAATTTCTTAATTTGGATAAAATTTTTATTTTTATTTCAATTATCTATTTATGTTTCTATTTTCTATTACTATTTCTGTTTCTATTTCTATTATTTATTTCTGTTTCTATTTCTATTATTTATATCTGTTTATAATTCTATTATTTATTTCTGTTTCTAATTCTATTATTTATTTCTGTTTCTAATTCTATTATTTATTTCTGTTTTTATTTGCTATTACTAAAATTTTTATTCTTTCCTATTGTAAAGTTTCGTCAGCTGTCCGCTGACGCAATTATTTTCTATTTCTATATTCTATTAGTAAAAATTTTACTGTTCCTTACTTTTTAAATATTCTATAACTGCAAATTTTATTTTTTCTTACAGACTTCGCACTCGATAACTAATTTTAAAGTAGTAGCAAAAAGTAGCTTTCAAACTAAAAAAAAGTAGTAAAAAGTAGCTATCGAAAAATTAAAATTGACCACAAAAAAAACACGATTTAGATACTTCACAAAATTGACAAAAATTCCATTACATATTTTTTTTCCCTGGCTTTTTCCTAATTTTCATCAAAAATATTTACTTCTTTCTTATCATGCTAATAAATTGAATTCCTGCAACGAATTTTATTATTCATGAAAGAATTTAAATATTTATAAAATATAATTTAATTCTTGCGAAGAATTTTATAAAATTTTTTAAATAATTTATTTCTATCGACTAATTTTATGCAAATTCAAATTCAAACAATTGAATTCCTGAGAAATTTTTCTTATTCATGAAAAGAATTTAATTCTTACGAAGATTTCTACAAAAAATTTGTCAAATAATTGAATTCTGTTTGGAAATTTTATGAAAATAGGAGATATTGAAAATCATTGAATTGCGAAAAGTTTTTTAAAATAATTCAATTTTACAAAGAATTCTATTAAAATTTTTAAGAATAATTGAATGTCTGTGTGGCATTTAATTAAATTTTTTTGAAAATAATTGAATTCCTAAAAAGCATTTTATTATTTATTAAAATAATTGAATTCTTGCGAACGATTTTATTAGAATTTTTTAAAATAATTGAATTTCCAAGAAAAAAATTTATTAGCTACTTTTAGAAATAATTTAATTCTTGTGATGAATATTGCTATTTATGAAAATAATTGAATTTTAAAAAGAATTTTATTAAAATGCCTCAAAATAATTAAATTTTCGATAATAATTTTGTTATTTATCGACATAATTAAATTCATTCGAAGAATTATTTATGTAAATAATTAAATTTTTGCAAAGAATTTTATTAAAATCTAAAAAAATAATTGAATTATTTCAAAAAAATTTAATTAAAATTGTATTTAAAATTATTGATTTCTTTCAAACATTTTGATTTTTGATTTCAAAATGTAAGTAATTGAATTCTTCCAAAGAATTTTAAATACAATTTTCTTAAATAATTGATTTTCTCGAGGAATTGAAATTAAATTTTTAAGAATAGTTACATTTTTTGAGCAATTCCTGTAAAATTGTATTAAAAATAATTGAAATTCGTCGATAAATTTTAATATTTATTACAATAATTGAATCCTTGCTAAGAATTTTATTAAAATTTTTAAAAATAATTGAATTCCTGAGAAGAATTTTATTATTTATGAAAATAATTGAATTATTGCAGAAAAATGTTATTAAAATGTTCAAAAAGAATAGAATTTCTGTGAAAAATTTTGTTATTTTTGAAAATAATTGAATTGTTGATAAGAATGTTTATAATCATTGCGTTAAATAATCATTTTTTTTCGAAATGTAGTACATATTATGAAAATTTTATTTTAAATAATTGAATTCTTGTGGAAAACTTTATTTGTAAAAATAATTGAATTTTTCGATTAATTAATTTTAAATAATATTAAAAATAATTGATTCCTGGGAAGAATTTTATTATTTATGAAAATAATTGAATTATTGCGAAAAATGTTATTAAAATGTTGAAAAAGAATTGAATTTTTTTGAAAAATTGTGTTATTTTTGAAAATAATTGAATTCTTCATAAGAATTTTATAATCATTGTGTTAAATTATTATTTTTTTAGAAATGAAATAAATAATTGTGAAAATTTAATTTGAAATAATTGAATATTTGTGAAAAATTTTATTTGTGAAAATAATTGAATTTTTCGATTAATTTACTTAAAATATTATTAAAAATAATTGAAATCTTGAGATTAATTTTATTATTTATGAAAATAATTGAAATTTTACAAAGAATTTTATCAAAATTTTCAAAAATAATTGAATTCCTGAGAATAATTGAAATTTTTCGCTGAGTTTTATTATTTATGATAATAATTTAATTCTTGCTTAAAATCTAATCAAAAAATTTTGTGAAAAAAATTGATTTTCCATGAAAAATGTTATTATATTATATTATATTTTATTATTTATGAAAATAATTGAATTTTGGATGAATTTTATTAATTTTTAAATAATTGAATTCTTTTGCGAAATTTTATAAAAAATACTAGATATTGAAAATAATAAATTGAATTTCGAATATTTTTTGAAAATATTTAAATCGTTTTAAAGAATTTGATCATAATTTATGAGAAATTTTTTTTTTATTTCTAGCATTAGCGAATTCAAAGTAGTGGAGATTCTCAAAAATGAACAGAAATAGTAGCTTTAAGTGGCTGAAATCTAAAAAATGTACCGAAATAGTAGCATTACGTAAAAAAAAAGTAGTAAATAGTATTGGTTTTAGTAGATGAGTGCGAAGGCTGACACAGTTTCGTCAGCGGATAGCTGACGAAAATATTTTCTATTTCAATGTTCTATTACTAAAAATTTTTTTTATCGTAGACTTTCGTCGGCGGACAGCAATGTTCTCGGTGACACGGCACTGGTGGAAAATTTAGAAACGACAAAACGAACGGCAGCCGAGGTGGAGAAGAAGGTTAAGGAGGCTCGTGGTACAAGCCGTGAAATTGACGCAGCTCGTGAATTGTACAGACCAGCGGCGGCAAGAGCCTCGCTTTTATATTTCATTCTCAACGATTTGAATATGATTAATCCGATTTATCAATTTTCATTGAAGGCCTTCAGTGTTGTATTTCAGAAGGCAATATTGCGAGCTGATCCGGCGCCCGATGTCGAGAGTCGAGTAGCAAATTTGATAGAGTGCATCACCTACTCGGTCTTCATGTACACGACGAGAGGACTCTTTGAATGTGATAAACTCATATTCACATCGCAAATGACATTTCAGGTATTGCTTGCGCGCAAGGAAATTTCTGCCACTGATCTCGATTTTCTTTTGAGGTTTCCCATCACTCCACACGTGACATCGCCTGTTGAATTTTTGACCAATACCAGTTGGGGTGGAATTCGAAGTTTGTCCAGCAAAGACGAGTTCCGGTAAATTTTTTATTTAAAAAAAAAATTATCAATTACAGGTTTGCCAGAAAAATTAAATTTTGATTTTCCCTCATTTTCAGACAAAATTTTGACTTTTTTCAACTATTAAAGATAATGCAAAAATATTTATAAAAAAGAGATTGATGTTAATGTTCTGATGATAATTTATTATTGTATAATTAAATATTAAATTAAAAATAATATTTGAATACTTTTAACAAATTTTTTTCGTTCATCAACGTTGTGGACTTTAACTACGTTTTTTCCCTGACCTTAGAATATTCTGAATCACACTAAAAATAATTAGATACTGAAAAAAAATGTTCTATTACATTTGGTTACGAATTTCTTTAATTGTAAAATTATTCAAAAACATCAATAACTTTCTGAGACAATCAAAAAAGATACAAAAATTTAGAATTTCCTTATCAATTATAAAAATTCAATTTTTCCAGTACTTTTAATAAAATCCCTTGGTTTTTCCCTAATTTCCCCAATTTTTTCCTGAATTCACTGACCTGTGGTCTGATTAAAAATATTTTTTACTACTACTGACAAAATGAAAATAATTTGAAGTAACGTTTGAGGATAATTAATTTTTACTAATAACGAAATAGTAATAAACGAGAATAAATCAAGTAGTAAAAATAATTTTTAGTCAGACTAATGATTCTTATAAATCTGACTAAAAACGTTTTTTACTATTTAAAAAAAAATTAATGTGAGACACCTGACGGAAATAGCTTTTATGATTAATTACTTTTACGAAAGAATAAATAAAAAAGAGCGAATCAAGTAGCAACAATTATTTTTAGTCAAAAAAAAAAACGGTTTCAGATGAGATTAATGTGTCTGACTAACAATACTTCTTACTACTAATGTCATGAATAAAAAATAAGAGAAATTAAAAAAACAACAAGTTATCAAGATAATTAAAGAAGAATAAGATTTTGTGTAATTAAGTTATAGAATTATAGACTTTATTTGACAATCAATCATTACACACATATATTGATTTAACAAAATTCAATCCTACAAACGTGTATAATAATGATGAATAATATAAATTATAGTAAATTCTATTATTTACAATAAGAAAAAAAATCTTTACATGAAAGAGCTACAGATTACACTATGCTACGAAAGTTTTTAGTTGTATTATTATTTTCGTTATTCTAGAAAAACTTCTGTCCGTTACAGATAAAGCTTTTTTCCGTAAAGCTTTTATTAAAATATGAAACATTTCCATTAATTTATACATTTATTTATTTCATTACCAACAATTGTTTCGTTTGTTTATATAATTATTTTACTTGAATTCAATATATTCTTGAGATAAGAACGTCAAAAATTTTTTGTTTTATTATTAATCATCAAAGAATAAAAATATCATACATTGAAGTAGAATTCCTTCTTTTATCCCTTAATGGCAAATCAAATGTTTTGTTTGGAAGGGGAATCGACACTCTTTCACTATACAAAACTGTTCGAACATCTGTCTCTTCTAGTGCACCGATTTTCACTAACAAAAAATTTTACTATTTAATTCACTTCCCACTTTTTTAATTACCTTTTGGTTTTAACTCAGTGAAGTTAATTAATTTAACAAACTTTTTGATAGCTACCTCATGTGCATCTTAATATCTTCCATGAACTTTTAGAACAATTTGATTTTCTTGAAAGTTAAATGTAGTAATTCTTGACAATCTTCATGAGCAAAGTAAGAGTTTTTTTGTCATTTACTTACAGGAAGATTAATTCCAAAAAAATCTGATCTATTAACATTTTCATTAAACGAATTACAGGCACACTTCTTTGTTTGAAAAAAATTTAAACAATTTATCCCAATATTGATTTGTTCATCAGAAATTTCTAAGAATCTCAATTTAAGACCATTAGCTGCATCGAATTGTTGCGATGCAACTTCTTGACATGGAGTTAAAGATCTTAATTTGAGAACATAAAGAAAAACTGTGCTTTCTTGATGATAAAATTGCTTAAAATTTCTGCTATAAGAACGATGATGGCCAAAGTGTATCCAATGATCAGCACATAAAAGAGAACCAAAAGCAATTTTTCTTTTTCAATTATTTTTAGAGTTGCTAGAACTACTTTTTTTTTGCAGATTATAGCCGGGAATTAGTAGTTTTTGCAGTAAACCATGGTCGAAGGCTTTTAAAATTATTTCGTTAAAACGATCTTTAAGAGGTGATCTTTAATCTTGACAGTAGTAGTAAAAATATTTGTTCAGCCAGATTTATTAAAATTTCAGAAACCATTTGTCTGACTAAAAATGATTGTTACTACTTTATTTGATCTTTTTTTAGGTATTATTTCGCTAATAAGTAATTAATCGTAAAAGCGATTTTTGTCAAATGTTTCACATTATTTTTTTTAAAAGTAGTAAAAAACCTTTATTTATTATTATTTATTTTATTATATTTATTATTATTATTGTTTTTTATAGAAACATATTTTTTTTCGCTAAAAAAGAAAAAACTAAAGATTCAGATTATTATTTTATTTTCATTTGATTTTTGATGAAAGAGATTTTAATTTTCGTTTTTGTTTTCAATTCCACACTAGGAATCTGGATAGAGATATAGAAACTTCGTCAAAACGTTGGAAGAAATTTATTGAATGTGAGTGTCCTGAAAGGGAAAAATTCCCCCAAGAATGGAAGAATAAAACGGCTCTTCAGCGACTGTGTATGTTGAGGGCTTTGCGACCTGACAGAATGACCTACGCGATTGCCGCTTTTATTGAAGAAAAATTAGGTCCACGTTATGTCGAAGGAAGAACTGTCGAATTCTCCAAATCGTTCGAGGAAACGAGTCCTTCAACTCCTATTTTCTTTATTCTCTCGCCAGGAGTTAATCCACTCAAGGCAAAAATAATAATTCTTTACTTTTAAAATTTGCTTCCATTGATTTCTATTATAAATTGAATCCTTTGAATTTATGTAAATTCAATTAATTTACATAAATTAATTAATTAAATTCCTATTGTAAATTGAACTCTTTGAATTTATATAATCTTAATTAATTTACATTAAGCAATTAAATTAATTAATAATTTATGTAAATAGAATACAATTTTAAAATACAATTTAGTCTTTATGAGGAAAATGTTGAAATGAATTTATTTTTACAAATATGTTAATATTTAATTGTTAATTAATATTAATTAAGAAATCTTTTATTCATTGGCAATAGGATGTTGAGGATTTAGGAAGAAAATTTGGATTCACGTCGGATGATCAAAATTTTCATAATGTTTCACTGGGTCAGGGTCAAGAGAGTGTTGCTGAGTCTGCAATGGATGAAGCCTCACAAAAAGGCCACTGGGTTGTTTTACAAAATATACATTTGGTGAAAAAATGGTTGCCACATTTGGAGAAAAAATTGGAAGTCGCTTCTGAGGGTTCGGATCCAAATTACCGAGTATTCATGAGTGCTGAGCCTGCGAGTTCACCGTCCAGTCACATTATTCCACAGGTTGAACAATACTTAAATTAATTCACACTTGGCAAACATAATAAAAAGTAAATAAATAGAAAGGAAAAAAAAATCTAATAATAATAATATTAGAAATCTTTTTTTTTCGTTTAATATTAAAAAGAAAAATAGTCACAAGAATAGAAAATAACAGATTTTGCACTCGATAATTAATTTTACAAAAGTAGCAAAAAGTAGCTTTGAAACTAAAAAAAAAGTAGTAAAAAATTAGCTATTCGAAAAATTAAACTTGACGATAAAAAAAAACTCGTTTTAGACACTTCACAAAACTGACAAAAATTCCATTTTGTATTTTTTATTTTTATGACTTTGTCCTAATTTTCATCAAAAATATTTACTTCTTTCTTATCCTGATAAAATGAATTCCTGTAACAAATTTTATAAAAAATTTTTAATAATTCATTTCTTTTAACTTATTTTTATGCAAATTCTAATTTTAATAATTAAATTCTTGAGAATTTTTTCTTTTTCATGAAAAGAATTTAATTCTTACGAAGATTTTTACAAAAAATTTTAAAATAATTGAATTCTTTCGAAGAATTATTTATGTAAATAATTGAATTCTTGGGAAGAATTTTATTAAAATCTAAAAGAATAATTGAATTATTTCAAAAAAAAAATTTAATTAAAATTTTATTTAAAATAATTGATTTCTTTCGAATAATTTTATTAAAATAATTTAAAATAATTAAATTCCTGTGAAAAATTCTAATAGTTTTGTAAATAATTGAATTCTTCCAATGAATTTAAAAAAAAACATTTTTTTAAATAATTGATTTTTTCGAGGAATTGAAATTAAATTCTTATTAAGAATAATTACATTTTTTGAGCAATTCATGTAAAATAGTATTAAATATAATTTAAATCCTGCTTTAAATTTTATTGTTTATGAAAATAATTGAATCCCTCTGAAGAAATTTATTTAAAAAACTTGTGAATTGAGGAAAATTCTTGAAAATAATTAAAATAATGACAAACATTTTATTAAAATTTTTTAAAATAATTGAATTTTGGAGAAGAATTTTTTTATTTATAAATATAATTGAATTTTTTACGAGAATTGTTTCAATTTTTTGAACATAATAGAAATGCTGCACATTCCAAAGAAATTTATAAGAAAAACTTGTGAATTGAGGAAATTTTTTAAAAAATAATTGAAATTTGCAAAGAGTTTTATTAAAATTTTTGAAAATAATTGAAGTTTTGTCAAATTTTTATTAAAATGTTTGAAAAGAATTTAATTTTTAAGATTTATTTTATTTATAAAAGTAATTAAAATTCTGACTGGAATTATTTTAAATTTTTTAACATAATTAAAATTCTGCACAAAGTTTTATTATTTAGGAAAGTAATTGAATTATTCCAAAGAAATTTTAAAAAAAACTTGTTAATTAAGTAAAAATTTATGAAAATAATTTTTAACTTGACAATAATTTAGTAAAATTTTTGAAAATAATTGAATTTTGGAGAAGAATATTATTATTTATGAAAATAATTGAATCATTCAGAAGTATGAAAATCTTTTAAATAATTAAATTCTTGTAAATTTTTTTATTATTTATGGAAATAATTAAATCTTTGCGTAGAGTTTATAAAAAATTTTTTTAAATAATTGAATATGTGATTTTCGAAGAATTATTTATGTAAGTAATTTGAATTGTTATAAAGAATTTTATTAAACTCTAAAAGAATAATTGAATTATTTAAAAAAAAATGTAATTAAAATTGTATTTAAAATAATTATTTCTTTCGAACAATTCTATTAAAATATTTGAAAACAATTGATTTCTTTCGAACAATTTTATTAAAATATTTGAAAATAATTGATTTCTTTTGAACAATTTTATTAAAATATTTGAAAATAATTGAATTCCTGTGAAAAATTCTCATATTTTTTGTAAATAATTGAATTCTTCTAAAGAATTAAAAAAACACATTTTTTTTAAATAATTGATTTTTTCGAGGAATTGAAATTAAATTCTTATTAAGAATAATTACATTTTTTGAGCAATTCATGTAAAATAGTATTAAAAATAATTAAAATCCTGCAATGAACTTTATTATTTACGAAAATAATTGAATTCCTAGGAATAATTTGATTATTTATGAAAATAATTCAATTATTACGAAAAATTTTATTATAATGTTTAAAAAGAATACAATTTTTGTGAAAACTTTTGAATATAATAAATTGAATTATTGTAAAGAATTGTCTAAAAATTATGTTAAATAATTTATTTTATCCAAATTTTTTGGAAAATGCTATTCTAAATTAATTGAATTCCTGTGGATATTTTTTTTATGAAAATAATTGAATTTTGGATGAATTTTATCAATTTTTTTTTAAATAATTGAATTCTTTTAAGAAATTTTAAGATGATACTAGATAATGAAAATAGTTGAATTTCGAATATTTTTTAAAAATAATTAAATCTTTTTAAAAAATTTGATTATAATTTTTGAGAATAGTTTTTTAATTTCCAGTAGTGGAAATTAAATTAAAGTAGTAGTAAAAAAAATAGTAGTAAATAGTAGATTTTAGTAGATGAGTGCGAAACCTGATTAATAAATAATAAATGTAATGTGATGATTATTTTGAAAAGGGAATTTTGGAGTCGTCGATAAAAATAACGAATGAACCGCCAACGGGAATGCAGGCAAATTTACACAAAGCTCTGGATAATTTTACGCAGGAAACATTGGAGATTTGTAGCAAGGAAGCTGAGTTCAAGTCGATATTATTCTCCTTGTGCTACTTTCATGCAGTGGTTGCCGAGAGGAGGAAATTTGGTCCTCAAGGATGGAATAAAATTTATCCCTTCAATGTTGGCGATTTGAATATCAGTGTGAGTGTTTTGTATAATTATTTGGAAGCATCGCCAAAGGTGCCTTGGGAGGATTTAAGATATCTCTTCGGCGAAATAATGTATGGAGGACACATAACCGATGATTGGGATCGGCGATTGTGCGTTTCATATTTGGAGGAGTTAATGCAACCCGATCTTGTTGATGGAGAACTGCATTTGGCTCCAGGTAAATTTAATAATAATAATGTTTATTGTTCATTTATTATTCACTTTAATGTTTATTATTCATTTATCATCTACGTTGATATTTATTATTTATTTTCTCTCTACGTTTATGTTAATTATTATTTATTATCTACGTTAATTATTATAAAACAAGAAGATATCGATCGAAGACCGAGTAATAAACTCATTATTTTACACCAACGTTAATATTTATTATTTATTTATTTTCCACCTTAATATTAATTATTTATTTACAATTCACGTCAATGTTTATTTATTTATCATACATTACAAAAAATAAAATTTCATTAATAAAAATTCTATTGACGGACAATATTCTTTGAATTTTATTAATTCAACAATCTTGAGGTCGAACGCAATCACCTTTTGAATTTAATAAAAATCCATCTTTGCATTCGCAGCCACTTTCAACGCATTGCTACAAAAAAAATATGCACAATAAAATTTTTGCTTCCATATTTAATTATGTAAATATATAAATCAGTAATTGTTTAAATAAATAAATAAATGAATATGCAACAGAATAAATAAATAATTTAAATATTCCATAAAATTTTTTTTATATTAATTTTTTGAAAGGAATTTAATGATCATAAAATACAAAGAGAACGGAAACTGTTTTGATCTTATTTAAACTTTTATTTTTCTTAAAAATTGGTTGATTTTGAAATCTATGCGTAATTTTGTGGAAAATATGTTTTTGAATCTACAGAAAGAATTGCCAAATGAAAAAACAGATTTTTACAATTTTTGAAGCTTTTTTTTTTGTTTTTTGACAGAAAAACCACTTTTAGGCTGAAAATGCTAAAAAATACAATTGTTATTCAATTTTTTATTTGAAAATTCGTTTTTTTTCTAATTAATTTCAAATCATAATTTCATCATAATTTTTGTATATTTTTTATTTTTTATACATAAAAATTATGATCTAAAATTATTTAGAAAAATAAACAAATGAATTTTCAAATAAAAGAATTGATTTGAATCATAATTTTTGTACATTTTTTATTTTTTATACATAAAAATTATGATCTGAAATTATTTAGAAAAATATAGAAATGAATTTTCAAATGGAAAATTGAATTGAATCATAATTTTATCACAATTTTTGTGTATTTTTTATTTTTATACATAATAATTAAAATCTGAAATTTTGTAGAAAATTAAAGAAATTAATTTTCAAATAAAAAAATTTAATAAAAATTGCATTTTTTAGAATTTTTGCCTAAAAATAGTTTTAAGAAAATGCTTCAGAATATGTCAAAATCAATTTTCTTATTTGGCAATTATTTTGTGAATTCAAAAAATTAAACATGAATTTCCAAATCTACCAATTTTTAAGAAAAATAAAAATTCAAAAAGTGGCAAAATATTTTTTGACCGTTTTTATTTTCTGACCATTGAATTCCTCTCAAAAAATATACTATAAAAACAATTTTATGGAATATTAAAATTATTTTATTGATATAATTAAAAATATCCGTAACCCTCCCTTAAATAAATAAATGACTAAAATAAATAAATGAAAAAATAAATAAATGTATAAATAAACAAATAAATAAATAAATAAATATAAAGATAAATGAAAAAATAAATTTTAAATTAAATTACTTCTACCTAAGACAAAAATTTTATACACTTTTTGCAAAAATTAATTTTACAAAATATTTTATCAAATCAACTTGACAAAAAGATAAGTAAATTATGAAAAATCTATTTGTCACAATAAATTTTGTATGAAATTTTTTTTTGCAATTTGCATTTTGCCAAAAAATTGGTTAAAATTTATTTTGGAAAAATTTTAGAAAAATTATTAAAATTGTTATAATAATTACTACAGAATAATTATGTAATGGAAAATGAAATATATTTCTATATTTTATACGTACAATTTTGAAAAGTCTTTTCTCATTTTTTCCACATCTCGGTGGACTTGAAAATCCACAAATTTTATATTCCGCATTTGGCTTGCAAGCATCTACAATTAACATTTTCTTAATATTTTCAATTATCATATTATTATTTTTTAAATATTTTTTTATGTAATATAAAAACTTAATAATTGTGATTCTAAAAAAGAATTCTATTCTAATTTTATAATTTCCAAAAAAATAAAAGAAAACCTACTTTCCGCTGGCGCTCCAAAAGCGATCACTAGACAAAATGCAAGAAAGATAGTAATCACTTGAAACTTCATCATTAACTATTTGTCTTCACAAAGAACTTTGCGATATTATTCAGAAAAATCTGACACTTTGACTTTTTGTTCAAGAAAAAATGCCATTTTGCATATAGAAATTTAATTTGCAAATAAATAATTGACAATAACAAATTGTTATTTTTCACTCGTAAAATATTTGCAAATTTTGCACTTTGATTGTTTTGATTTATGATTAAGATTTATCATGATTTAGAAATTTATGATAATGGAAAAAAATCGATAATAACAAAAAAAAAAGCCGCACATGACGGAATCTCATAAAATGCAATTTATGTCGGGGAAAAATGCAGTCTCATGAGTTTTTAGGTTTCCCTGCCCCACCAAATACCGACTTGGTTGGTTATCATACATATATCGATGAGGCAATGCCACCAGAATCTCCATATTTATATGGTCTTCATCCAAATGCTGAAATTGGTTTTTTAACAACAACATCGGAAAATTTATTTAAAACCGTTTTTGAAATGCAACCAAGAGACGCTGGCAGTTCGGGTGGTCAAACTGTTACCAGAGAGGAAAAGGTTAGTGTGATAAGAAAGATTCTAAAATTCAAAGAAAAAAATTAAATAAGTCAAATAAAAAAATTAAATAAAATGTAAAAAACAAAAATTAATTGAAATTAATTAATTCTTCCCTCCCCTGATTTATAAAGAGAATTTTTGTACTTTTTTCTCCTATCCTGGGAAGCGATTTTTTAATTTGACTTTCATTTTCAAATTTCGATTCTGACTTTGATTTTTATTTTAAGTCAACTTAATTACAATTCAATATCATTAAAATTTCAACAATTCGAAAATTTTTTAATTAAACACATATTCAAAAATTCAACTAATTTCAAAAAATAGTAATAAAAATTTTTCAAAAAACTAACTTCTTTAGATTTTTTAATTAAAATTTATGAAAATTCAAATTTTCTAGAAATTCAATTTTAAATCTTTTGAATTTTTTTTTCTACAACTTTTTGTAATTTTTATAACTTTTTTTATAATTGTGTGAATCTGAAATAATTTAATTCTTGCATAGAATTTTATTAAAATTTTTGAAAAAAAATTTTTTTTTTTTGAATAATTTTATTAAATTTTTGAAAATAATTAAATGCTTTCGGGAAATTTAATTACAATTGTATTGAAAATTATTAAATTTCTATAAAGAATTTCATAAAAATGTTTAAAAATAATTGAAAATTCCTATGAAGAATTTTATTATTTACAAAAATAAATTAATTCCTGCAAAGAATTTTATAAAAATTATATTTAAAATAATTTAATTCTTGTGATAAATTTTATTATTTATAAAAATAATTAAAATTTTGGTTAGGAATTTATTCAAATTTGAAAGAAAATTAAATCCTTTGCAAAGAAAAAAAAGTGTTTTCTTTAACACTAAATGTGGTATTACAACAACAAGCAACACTTTTTTTTTAAATTCAAAATTGTGTTCAAGAATTTCATAAAAATTTTTTTAAATAATTAAATTTTTTCAGAGAATTAAATTATAATTATATTTACAATAATAGAATTCATATAAAGAATTTTATATTTAAAAAAAAAATTGAAAATTCCTCCCATGAAGTTTATTATCTTTGAAAATAAATGAATTCTTACAAAGGAGTTTATTAAAATTAAATTCAAAATAATTTAATTCACTTTTTTTTTAAAAAATTCAAAATAGTGTTGAAGAATTTTATGGAAATTTTTTAAAATGAATTTTATATAAATTTTTAAAAATAATTGAAAATTCCTTCGCTGAAGTTTATTATCAATGCAAATAAATGAATTCTTACAAAGGATTTTATTAAAATTAAATTCAAAATAATTGAATTCATCTAAAAAAATTTATTATTTATGAAAATAATTGAAATTTTGGTTAAGAATTTATTAAAATAATTGAATTTAAAAAAAATAAAATAATTAAATTCTTATAAAGAATTTCATAATAATTTTTTGAAAATAATTGAAAATTGTTCTAAAAAATTTTATTAAAATTGTATTCAAAATAATTAAATTCTTCTAAAAAAATTTTATTATGTATGAAAATAATAGAATTTTTGCAACAAATTTATACACAATTTAGAAAAAAATTGAATTTCTACTTAGAATTCTATTATTTTTAAAAATAATTGTAATTTTAATTGTAATTTTGACGAGAATTTAAAAAAATTTTTGAAAATAATTGAATTTATGCGAAGAATTTTATTATTTAAAAAAAAAAAATAAAAAAATAATAATTAGTCGAAATTACTGTTTATTTGTAAAATTTCCGAATTTAAAAAACAAAAAGTTTGTCACTAATTCGAATTAACAAACATTTTTACTAATTCAAATTTAGAGAACATTTTGGCTATCAAAATAAAAGTGAAAGTGAAAGTGAAATTCAAAGTGAAAGTCAAAGTGAAAGTCAAAGACTTACTTTCACTCTGACTTTGATTTTTTCTTTAAAAGTCAAAGTGAAAATAAAGGTCAACGTCAAAGTCAATATCAATATCAAAATCAAATTGAAAGTCAATGTCAAAATCAAAATCGAAGACAAAGTAAAATTTATAAAATCGCCCTTCTGGTTTCTTAAAAAAAAAATTCAAAGTCTTTTTTTAAAGCTTTGAAATTAATTAATCGATTGACTTAATTAACAATTAATTGAAAACCTACAGGTGAAACAAATATTGGACGAGATAATAGAAAAATTACCGGAGGAATTCAACATGACGGAAATAATGGGTAAAGTGGAGGAGCGAACGCCCTACGTTATTGTTGCATTTCAAGAATGTGAAAGAATGAATTATCTCACGGGGGAAATTAAGAGATCACTTCGCGAATTAGATTTGGGTTTAAAAGGAGAATTGACAATTACATCGGACATGGAGGATCTTGAGAATTCACTGTTTCTCGATCAAGTGCCGACAGTTTGGACCCAAAGGGCTTATCCTTCACTACTTGGACTCACTCCCTGGTTCGTTGATTTACTCTTGAGACTCAGAGAATTGGAAACTTGGTCCACTGACTTTGTGGTAAGAGATTCAATTAATTTCTCTTAATTAAATAATATACCTTGAAACTTGTTTGGCATTGGAATTTATGAAAGTACTCTTGAAATTAAGTCTCTTAAGTGTTTATTAGTTTTCTTGAAATTTTTAAATTGTTTAAACAATTTTTTAACAAAATAAACAGTTTGGAATGTGAAAATACGTAATTTTTATAAATTATTTTCACTTAACAAGGAATGTTAAGTGTGAATAATTTACCGTATTCTCGAAATTGAATCTTTGAGATGTTTATTAGTTTTCGTGAAAGTTTTAAATTGTTTAAACAATTTTTTAACAAAATAAACAGTTTGGAATGTGAAAATACGTAATTTTTATAAGTTATTTTCACTTAACACTGAACGTTAAGTGTGAATAATTTACCGTATTCTCGAAATTGAATCTTTGAGATGTTTATTAGTTTTCGTGAAAGTTTTAAATTGTTTAAACAATTTTTTAACAAAATAAACAGTTTGGAATGTGAAAATACGTAATTTTTATAAGTTATTTTCACTTAACACTGAATGTTAAGTGTGAATAATTTACCGTATTCTCGAAATTGAATCTTTGAGATGTTTATTAGTTTTCTTGAAAGTTTTAAATTGTTTAAACAATTTTTTAACAAAATAAACAGTTTGGAATGTGAAAATACGTAATTTTTATAAATTATTTTCACTTAACACTGAATGTTAAGTGTGAATAATTTACCGTATTCTCGAAATTGAATCTTTAAGATGTTTATTAGTTTTCGTGAAAGTTTTAAATTGTTTAAACAATTTTTTAACTAAATAAACAGTTTGGAATGTGAAAATACGTAATTTTTATAAATTATTTTCACTTAACACTGAATGTTAAGTGTGAATAATTTACCGTACTCTCGAAATTGAATCTTTAAGATGTTTATTAGTTTTCGTGAAAGTTTTAAGTTGTTTAAAACAATTTTTAACAAAATAAACAGTTTGGAATGTGAAAATACGTAATTTTTATAAGTTATTTTCACTTAACACTGAATGTTAAGTGTGAATAATTTACCATATTATCGAAATTGAGTCTTTGAGATGTTTATTAGTTTTCGTAAAGGTTTTAAATTGTTTAAACAATTTGTTAAAAAAAACCATTCAAAATGCAAAAAAGATAATTTTCGTGTTTTTTTTGTAATTAAAAGTAAATGTTAAGCGTGCCTAATTGTTTTCTAATTTCCCAGATCAATTTCACTTCTCCTAGAATTTTTCCCACTTCACCTGATTTCCCTGACGTATGTCAGCACACACTTAAACCTAAAAAAACAACTAATTTTCCTGTTTATGAAAAAATTAATATTTCAGTTGCCATCGTCAGTGTGGTTGGCAGGATTTTTCAACCCTCAATCGTTGTTAACAGCGATAATGCAGTCGACAGCCAGAAGGCATGAACTTCCCCTCGACAAAATGTGTTTGCAGTGTGACGTTACAAAGAAGAATAAAGAAGAATTCACGTGAGTTTTATAATAAAAATAAATTGGATTTTCCTCTTTTTATTTATTTTTTCGTTTCCTTTTTGCCTTCATCTATATTTTTCTTTATAAAATCTTTTAAATAATTTAAGGTCAGCGCCACGGGATGGTGCTTACGTTCATGGAATCTTTATGGAAGGTGCACGATGGGATGTTCAAGCTGGAATTATTGTTGATTCGCGACCAAAGGAATTGTTTCCAATTATGCCAGTGATAAATATACGAGCGATTACTCAAGATAAACAAGATTTAAGGAACATGTATGAATGTCCTGTTTACAAAACGAGAACACGAGGTCCAACCTACGTTTGGACATTTAATTTGAAGACAAAAGATAAACCCGCAAAGTGGACATTGGCAGGAGTTGCTTTATTATTACAAACCTAATTAAAATTTTTAATGAGATTTATTTTTGGTGTTTATTGTCAACCGGGGTAATTATAGAACGGAAAAATTCAATTTTACCCCGTTTCTTCATTATTTTGTTAATTACATTTAAAATTTATCTTCTTTTTGTTCATTAAAAATTCCAAATGGCCTTAATAATTTTCTGTGATTCCTGCGTTATTGTTGATTTTCTGTTATTTTCCAAATCAGTATTATTGTTACAAATGTTATTAAAGAAAATATTATTTCTAAAAAATTCCAGTTGTCTTTTAAAACTATTAAATGTTACCCAAAAAATACGGTACTCAATGTATTGTTATTGTGGAAATAAAAAATTTGTTATTTTCAAATATCAAATTCAATTTTTTAATAAAATTTTAGATTCATAATTATTATTTTTCTAAAAATTAATTCATTTTTTTCAAATTATACAAAAATTTTTTTAAGAGAAATCATTTTCATATTTCTAATTACAATTCTTCAAAAATGTTAATGATTTTTTGTTATAATTTGTTTTTCATTTTTAAATTATAATTTATTAATAAGTAATAACAAATTAAAAATGAAAAATAAATCAAATTAAAATTGAAATCAAATTCAATATTAACTAATCCGAAAAGAAATAAAATATTCACGATTAAAGCTCTCGAACTCCCAATGTGATTGACAACTATAATCGGAAATAGACTTTCAAAAAGATCCAATATTTGAAAATTTTATCATCATTCAGAGTACCTTTTCAATTTTTTGCACCCTCGCTTTTTTTTGCCGAGTGGATATAATAAATAATTTATTATCGCTTCAGTTCATAGAGTGAAAATTGAAACGCAATTCAAAAGTTGAGAATCGATAATATATAAAAAAAGATGGAAGATTTACCTAAACAAAAATTCGCTAAAAATATACTCTATATATGAGAATGTAATTTACGAACCTCCTCGTGGAATTATAAAAGAAAAAAAAAGAAACAACACGACAAAAGTCGCGAAAGATTTATATGCGAGGACTTTTGCTTTTCACAAAATAGGATCAAAATTGCATTGTGTTAGTCAAAGAAATTACATTTTCCTCCCCTCCCATATCATACATATATATGTTATGTATATTATATATATAGAGTGTGTATACGCCTCTTATACGAAAAAGGGGATCGAGAAAAGATTTTAGAGAACAGAATAGGTTCTATCAAATATGCAGAGCTTATTAGCTTTCAACGGTTGAAGAAAAATGTTTGTTCCCTCGCTCTTTTTTTTTTGCCTCCTGAGTCTCAATCTTCGAATGTGAACCTAATATATAAACGAAGAGACAGTTTTTTGGGACGATGAGAATTTTCTCTCCAAATGAGTTTGTAATTTAACAAGCAAGAAATTGTATTTTTTTCCCCTCTTTACAAGTTGCATGAAAAAAAAGATTTATTCTGAAAATTATAACAAAAAATTAAAAAATCTATTTATTTATTTGTTTATTTATTAGCTTATTTATATATTTGTTTATTTACCTATTTATTTATTTGTTCATATATCTTTCCATTTATTTATTTATGAATTTAATCTGTATATTTATTTACCTACTTGTTTATTTACTTCCCTATTTATTTACTTGTCGCTTTATTTATCTGTTTATTTATTTATCTCCCTTTTTATTTATTTTTCTATCAATTTATTTGTCTACTTATTTATCTATTTATTTATTAACTATTTATCTATGTATTTTTATTTACTAATTTATCTATATATTTATTTGTCTGCTTATTTATTTATTTGTTTATTTACATACTTATTTATCTATTTGTTTACTTATATATATTCGATTATATATTTGTTTATTTATCTATTTTATTATTTATTTATCCCTCCATTTATTTATTTATTTATTTATTTTCCTGTCTCTTTATTTATCTGTTTATTTATTTACCTTTTTGTTTATTTACTTATGTATTTATCTATTTGTTTACATATTTGTTTATATATTTTTTTATCTATCAATTTAATTTGTTTATTAATTTACCTATTTGTTTATTTACTTGTCTCTTTATTTATCTGTTTATTTATTTGTTTACATATTTTGTTTATGTATCTCTCGATTTACTTGTTTTTTATTTACCGATTTATCCATTTGTTTATTTATCTATTTTATTATTTATTTATCTCCCTATTTATTTATTTATCTACCTGTTTATTTATTGTTCTATTAATTTATTTGTCTGCTTCGTTATCTATTTATTTATTTTTTATTTATTTATTTATTGATTTATCTATTTGTTTATTTATTTGCCTATTTATTTATTCCTTTAATTACATATTTATTTATTTGTCAGGCATCGGACTGGATTTAAAAATTAAAAATAGTTTCAAAAGTGTCGTAAAATCTGTAAAATGTTCGAAATAGTTGCAAATAGTCGCACATTATTTATTTATACCATTGTATTTAAATAAGACACGTAATAAATGTGCAGCAAAAATCAAATTTAAATTATTCTTACAACACTTTTTTTTATTATAAAAATGATTTTGAGTGATAAAATATGGTGGTTTAATTTCTCCACTTGAGAACGCCAAGGTCGCCACCAGGTGGCGAAGAAGTTGATTTTACCAACTTAACTGCCACCTGGCGGTGACCTTGGCGTTCTCAGGTGGAGAGTAGCAACTCCATATTGAATCTCAACATGTTCGTAATTTTATAATTTTTTTATAATCAAATTTCGAGAGTTTGTCAATTAATATAAACGGATTTTAATTTTCAATTTACTCTAATTTGCGGATATTTTTATAGTCTTCAATTTTTTTTAGAGTCATAAAAAGAATTTTTAGTTAGAATATCTTTTTGCTAAATATTTATCGATCACTTGCAAAAATTTAAAAAGGAATAATTCACGAAAATCAGCGACAAAAAAAAGAGAAAGTAATTACTATATAAATATAAACACAAGAAACATGAAAATTTAACTTCCAGTCTTATCGATTCGTATAAATCACCAAGTTTTCATGGAAAACAGGTGGATCACGACACGCGATAGTAACAGTCAAATTTCCAAGAAAGGGTTCCCTAAATATGTACTTGAAAATTAATAGGACCTTGTCTTCATTAAGGAAAGAAATTGGACAGACAGTCAAATCAAAAGTTATGGTCCAATTGTATATTTTTGTACTTTTTCCAACAAAAAAAAAAAAAGAAATTTATTTAAAAATTTTCACTTTTATTGTAAGCGAATTTATTTTTATTGCCTCAAAGATAATTTATTAAATTATTAAAAAATAATTTATTATTATTTATTTACATATTTATTTATCCACATAAACGAATACATATAATAAAAAACTTAAGACTTAAAAATATTTTTACAGATGTTTATTTTTCCCCTAAAAAAATAAATAAATTTTTAAACACTTTTATAAACATAAACTTTAATTGCAAAATTCTCTTTTAAAAGGAATTTGCATAGAGTGTCCGATATGTCGTCGCATAGAGTGCGAACTCACTTAAATTGAAAACTTGATCGACTGAATTATAAATTGTACTTGGAGAATTGATGACATAAAAAAGTTGAGATTTCGAGTTATTCAACTTTTAGAGAGACGGGGCCGTCGTCGTTTTCAACGTCCCACGTGGTGACACGTCGTACTGACAAGTAATTTGTCACTGTATACCTATACGTATAAACGATCAGTATTTGCCGACCAGACGCATTTATTCACGCAACACTTGAATTCTTTCTTTTTTTAAATTTTATTAATTTAATAATAAATTAGTATTTTGTTATGAATTTTAAATATAAATTGCTATAAAACTTTTTACTCACTAATTTTTATTAATTATTAAATTAAATTAAATTATTCATTTGTAATTTATTAGTTAGCGCGAGCAGAACGTGATGTTCAATTTATTATTGTTGTACAAATTACAAACTTTTTTATTTTCAAATATAAATTTTTTAAATAATTTCATAATCAAAATTTAAAAAATTCACTTATTAAGTACAAAATTTATTGTTACTGTTCATGTTTTAAAAAAATTTAATAAAATTTCACGAAAGAATTCAATTATTCAATTATCTTTACAAAAATTCAATTTTTTTAAAAACAATTTTAATTGAATTCCTCGGATGAATTCAAATATTTTTAAATATTTCCATAAATTTCAATTATTTCCTAAAATTTTAATAAATTCTTCGAAACAATTCAACTATTTTTATAAATAGTAAAATACTTCGCAAGATTTAAATTATTTTCAATCAAAGTTAAAGAAAATTACACGAAAGAATTTAATTATTTTCAAAAATTTCCATAAAATTCAATTTCAACAAGAATTTAAAATTCTCTAAAAAATAATTCAATTATACTCAAAATATTTTTAAAAAAATTCTATATAAAAATTAAATTACTTTCAATGCAATTTTTAAATATATTCGTCAAAAAAATTGAAAGAATTCAATTATTTTCAAAACATAATAAAATTCTTGTGATGAATTCAATTATTTTGAATATACTTAATTTTAATAAAATTCTTCAAAGAAATTCAATTATTTTCGAAACAACTTTAATTAAATTTCTCGAAAAAATTCAATTATTTTTATAAATAGTAAAATTCTTCCCAGAAATTGAATTATTTTTATAAATAGTAAAATTCTTCGCAAGAATTCCATTACTTTCAATTCAATTTTAATAAAATTCTTCTTCATAAAATTCAATTGCTTTCAAAATTTTCAATTAAAATTATTAAAAAAATTCCATTAGTTTAAAAAAATTCAAAGAAATTCTTCAAAAGAATTTAATTAGGATTTTTAAAAATCTTAATAAAATTCTTTGCGAGAATTCAGTTATTTTCCTAAATAATAAAATTCTTTGAAGGAATTCTATTATTATCACATTTTTTAATAAAATTCTTTGCAACAATTCGATGATTTTCAATACATTAATTTAAAAAATTTAAAATATTTGAAAAAAAAATGATAAAAAAATTATTAATTATGTTAATTAACATTTAATTTTTACAAACAATGAATTTTCCACAAAAAGAAATTTTCTAGTCTTTTTTTTGTTTTATTTTATTGTTAAAAAAAAAGATTTTAAAGAGAGATTCCCTTTTTTATTAGCTGCAAACGAATCTAAGGATATTTGATTTGGGCCCCTACGATGTAAGAATATTTGAATTATATTAATGAACCGAGGGACGAATATCGATTGTTGGCTTCAATCGAGAAACAAGAGTAGGGTTCTCTATAATTACAGGACCAGAACAAATAAAAGGGAATTTTTTTTCACAATCCTTTTTCCGATGCAATTCACAAATTGACTAAAATTATCAACTTAAGTCAATTATTATTAACTGTAATATTTGTCGTAAAATTAATAAAAAAGAATTTAAAACTGAATGTAGAATAAATCGAAAAGAAAATTTGGAAAAGCTTACTAGCTTTTCCAAATTTTCTTTTCGATTTATTCTACATTCGGTTTTAAATTCTTTTTATTAATTTGAAAAACAATGAAAAAAAAATTGTGATCAAATTTTAATTTAGAAATTTTAATTTAGAAATTTTAATTTAAAAGAGAAATAAATAAAGAGGGGACTCCAAGGGACAATAAATCGAATAAATTTCAATAAAAATCGAATAATAAGTTTCAATGAAAAAAAAATAGAATCCATTATAAAAATTAAAAATTATACAGAAACTACGAACAGAAGAAAGAAGTATAAGAAGATGAGTTTCCTTTATCTCAGGGGAAATAACCAAAAAACTTCATTTATCTTGATTCGCATTTATTTTGATAAATCGTCAAAGAATTGTTTCTTTCCTCGCGCAGTTCATCAATTGAGTTATTATATCGATTTTCTCTCAAAAATAATATAACAATAATATTTTGCCCTTCAATTCTCGAAGAATTGAACAATCGCGCGAAATTAGTTTATTTGAAGTGGTTTTTCTTTTGTTCCTCAGATCTTGAAAAAGGAAACAATAGAAATAGAGAGAGAGAGAGAGAGAGAGAAAAAAAAATAATAAGTGAGGTCCATTTTTCAACGCCAGTGGCGTTAGATCGTTTGGTTAAACATTTTTAAAGGACCAAGCAGGTGGCAGACCATCATCCATTTGAGATTATATTAAGCAAAAGAGGTCGTATGAGAGAAAGAGAAAATGTATTTCTTTTTTCAAGGGGGGGTCATGTAAAAGAGACGAAGAGAGAGAATTAAATTTTTTTTTTTTTTTTGGAGGGTCGTGTTGCCTTCGGAGAAAATATAATGAAATGCTACGTAAGGGCGGCACAATTTGCTTTACATACAAGTGACATTTTTCACTCGCTTCTGACATCTCTGATGTTTTAGAGATGAAAGAACACTCGATATTTGCAGGGGAATAAAAGGTTAAGCAATTATAAATTACTTTTAGTCTATAAAGAAAGTTCTATTTAATATTTACTCGAGGCAAATCAATTTGTCAAAATAAGAGATACATTTATTTTTATATTACTCAAAGTAAGATCGCTTTTTCTGTAGACAAACTCGATGAACTAAATTTTTTTCTTCTTGTTAGTAGGAAAAAATTAACCACTTTACAAAACAGTTTTTTTTCATACTTTATAAAAAAATTTTGTTAATTTACAAAATTTCAATCAATTTTAGAAAAATCAAGACAGTTCTATTTATAGGAAATATTTCATTACAATTTTCAAAATTATAATTAATTGAAATTATAATTAATTATAATTATAATTATAATTATAATTAAAATTATAATTATAATTACAGTGCAGAAAGAGGTTATATCGATGTTACTCTGTTCAAAGTTCAAACCCATTTTGTACAATCGAATCAGCATTAAAAAAATATTTAACTACAATTTTCAACAATTTTTTCAACTACAATTGTTTTCAACTTAATTTTTTTGATAATGCAATTTTTTGCACTTTCACAGTTTTTTTCAACCATTTTATAATACAGCTTACTATTCATCCTTAGGCAAAAAAAAAAAATAGCAGTGAAAATCGATAATGACGATGATGGCTTTATAAAAGATGACATTTTCCTAAAGGCGCATGAACAATAAAAAGCTAATAAAGTATTTTGCAAAAAAAAAAAAATTTGAAATTCTATCAGTTTGGGGAATTTAAATTCCTACTTTGTACAAGATTGTATAATCTGTCGATAAAATAGCAATATATTTTCAAGCAAGAGGATTCAGTAAAATCGAGTCACGTTTTTCTTTATACACATTTAAATCTCCATTTTTCAAAAGAATAATAATAAATGTTATTAGGCCTTAAAAAAAATAGTTACTTTCTACATTCGTTTAAATTGATATCTGCAATAAATCTTCATTTGTCTTTTTAAACAATCTTCATTTTTTCTTTTTATCGCACAAAAATTAAAGGATTATAAAAAAGGATTAGAAATTATTAATTTAAATTTTTTAGTTTGAGTCAATTAAATAATATTTGCTTCATTTACTGAACGAAAATTTGTTAAGAATTTTTAATAAATCACTGAAAAAAATTAAACTTTTAGAATTCATAAGAAAATTCTGGATTTTTGTGTCTTTTTTGTTACTCTCAAACTATGAAATTATTATTATTATGTTCAAGACTGAAAAAAAATTTCATCAAAATCCCAATTATCTTTGTAAATAACCTAAAATTCTTCTTCAAAAATCAATTATTTTCAAAAATTTTAATAAAACTCTTGACAAAATTTCAATTGTTTTCAAAAATTTTCCTCATTTCAATAATTTATTAATTTTTAATATCCCTACTATTTAAATAAAACAACTCAAAAGAAATCAATTATTTAAAAACAATTTTAATAAAATTGTACGCAAGCATTTAATTATTTTCATAAATAATAAAAATTTCACAGGAATTCAATTATTTAAAAATTCTTTTATAAAATTCTTCGTCATAATTCAATTATTTTCATAATTAATAAAAATGATCGAAGACTTTCAATTATGTTCAATACAATTTTAATTGCATTCCACGAAAAATGCAATTATTCTTAAAAATTTTATTAAAATTCGTCAAAAGAATTTAATTATTTAAAAATCTATTTCTAAATTTTTTTTAATTATTCAATTTCAAGAAACATTTAATTATTCAATAACTTATTTATTTTTGTATTTAAATAATTGAATTCTTTTATTATTCAATAACTTATTTATTTTTGTATTTAAATAATTGAATTCTCGTTTGAATTTTCTAATAAAAATTTATTTATTAATAAATTTCAGTTTTTATTTTAAGAAACATTCAATTATTCAATAACTTATTTATTTTTGTATTTAAATAATTGAATTCTCGTTTGAATTTTCTAAGAAAAATTTATTTAATAATAAATTTCAGTTAAAGCTTTAGATAATAATTGAATATTAGATGCTTTACATGATGAATATTTTGAAATAATTGAATTTTGAAAATATTTCAAATTCAAATCTTTGAACAATCTGAATTTTTTATACTTTCAAATAATAACTGTGTAGAACTAATTTTTTTGAAAAATTTTAATTTCACATCTGTTGAAATTAGTTGAAAAAGATCAATTATTTGAAAATTCTTTAATAAAATTTTTCGCAACAATTCAAATATTTTCATAAATAATAAAATTGTTTTTAGGTTATCATATATTTTCAGTTACTAAAAATTCTTTTAAAGTATTAAATTATTTTCATAATAAATAAAAATTATCGAAGCATTTCAATTAATTTTAATACAAATTTTAATCGAACTCCTTGAAAAATGTAACTATTCTTAAAAATTTTATTAAAATTCGCCGAAAGAATTCAATTATTTAAAAATTTGGTAATAAAATTCTTTATAAGAATTAAATTTTAAGAAACATTCAATTATTCAATAAATAATTTATTTTTGTAATTAAATAATTGAATTCTCGTAGAATTTTCTAATAAAAAATGTTATGAAAATGAATTTTATTTTAAATTTTAGATAATAATTGAATATGGAAATAATTTTGAAGAAGTTACAGTAACAATATTCTTATAATATAAAATAAAATTATATTAACTCTCAATCATGTTTTATAACAATATTTTTAAAATTGTTTAATTTCAAAAAGGTTTGAAGTTGAATGTTTTGAAGAATTTTAATTCCTACGGAAAAATAATAGCAAAATATTTATTTAAAAAAGAAGTTATTGATGTTTTTGAATAATTTTGCAATTTAAGAAATTCGTGAATAAATGTAACAAAAAATTTTTTATGCGTAAAATTTTGTCCTTTATTTTCTGAAAATTCAAAAATTTTCAATTGCATTTTTAATTAAAATTTGTAATTTTTGACAAAAAGAATTTATAAACAATTTTTTCCTTTATTTTTTAAAAACTTTGAATTTTATTAAAACAATTGTAATTAAGAAATAGAAATGATGTTAATTATTTCCTTATGAATATTGAAAATTTTCTACAAAAATATTAAGAAACGGGAATAATGCGTAATGTTTTTTTTCCAAAATAAAAAAATGAGTTTGTGAACAATATTGTTATTGAGAAATAAAAGTTATGCATAAAATGGTTATTTATTTCCAATTTCTTAATTTTTTATTTTTCTATTTTTTATAAATAAAAAGGAGAAAAATTTGCATAATTTAGACCAGTCAAACGTAATTTGGTATAAAAAAAAATTTTTTTTTTATAATACAAGTAAATAGGTGCGCATGGATGTGTCATAAATGGATAAATATATATTAATATATATATGGTGGTACTATTAAATGTCCTTTGTTTCCGAGCAAGTTGCGTATCTTTTGACTCAATTAGTGAGAGTGGACTTATTATTAGGTGGGACATTAGTAAACCGTTCTTGTAAGCAGATGTGTTATATGTACATTGTCTCGCCACATGTACAAAGGTGTTTGTCTTTATGTTCCTCTATATATATGAACAATAATATATATATATATATATATATATATATATATATATATACTCATTTGTATGTTTGAATTTGACACAAGGGTTGTCAGACTGACAATAAAGGGAAAATTTGAATGTTTGGTGACATCTAATTATTTCACATTCCTACCACGTTTATTTGTGGTCTATGTTTACTAGCACAGTATACACAAACACATGCAGAGTTTGATAAATGTTTTAAAAATCAAAGGCTTTCACAGACATTCGATAAAGTCCTGTTTATACTTCATTTCATGTTTCTAAATATTGTTAATAATTAATAGCATTACTGTGAATTGAATTTTTATTTTTTATTACACTTTATTTTCTATTTCATTTGTTTGCATATTATTTACTGTATTTATTATTTATGTTACTTATTATTCATTATATTTATTATTTATTTGACTCTTTATTCATTAAATTTAACATTCACTTTATCTATTATTTCTGCGAAGAATTTTATTACTTTCGAAAATAATTGAATTTTTGCAATTATATTTAACTTCTCTAAAATTCAATTTTTTAAAAATTATTATTTTAAATTTAAATAGAAAAAAAGAATTATTGAATAATTGAATGTTTCTTAAAATTGAATTCTTATAAAAAAATTCATGTTTCAATCAATTTTTTATTAGAAAATTTAAATACGAAAATAAATAATTTATTAGAAAATTTAAATACAAAAATAAATAATTTATTGAATAATTGAATGTTTATAAAAATTAATTTCTCTGTAAAGAATTTTACAAACAAAATTTTTAAATAATTGAATTCTTTCGACAATTTTTAATACAATTTTTACTACTACAGAATTATTATAATTAATAGTATGAAAAATTCAGATTGTCTAAAGATTTAAATTTTAAACCTTTTTAAATCTTTTGAAAATTTAATTATTTTTAAAAATTTGCAATTATTTGTAACTTCTCAAAAATGCAGTTATTTTTTAGAGTTTTTGACTAAAATTCTTCTATGAATAAATTATTTTCCATAATAATTAAATACGTTTTAAAATATTTAACTAATTTCAAAAGAACTTAAATTAATTAAAAATTCTGAAAAAACTAAGTTCTTTAAAATTTCTGATTCATTCAAATTTAAAATTTTCTAAAACTTTAAATTAAAACCTTTTCAAGTTTATTTATTTATGAATATTGTAAACGCAACTGTTATAAAATTCAATTATTTTAAAAATTTACGATAGTTATTAAATTATTTTTAGAAATAGAAAAAATTGAAGCATAGAATTCTCATAAATTCTAAAAATTTAATTTTTTTCAGTACTTTTAATAAAATTTCCTGACTTTTCCCTGAATTCCCTGACTTTCCTGACCTGTGGGAAAGTAGTAAAAACAAGTGAATTTTATTATTAAAAATTTCCACTAAACGTTGCACGAAAAAATTGGGAATTATACTCAAAAGATTCGAGTAAATATACAATCACTAAAATTGACATAAATCTTACCTTACTATTATTTTGCAAATAAATTTGATAGATTTCACTCACCTGCAACAAAAAGAAAAACAAGAAAATCATTAGTTAATATTACTTAATAATGCAAAATACTATAGTATTTTGTATTTTTTTAGTATTATAGATATATCTATAATCATAATTTTTACTAAAATTAGATTAAAATTTATTCTAACTTCTAATTTTTAATATATTAAAAGTTCTGAACTTGTTCAGTTAAATCATAATTTTTTCCGGTTTTTTTTGTCATCAAATTTTAATTTATTTGATTTCGAACATAAATTTAAAAAAAAACATAAAACATAAATTAATTAAATAAATCTACAAATAACTCCAAAGATTTTTATTAAAGTTTTTATGAATAATTAAATTCTTTTGACGAATTTCTTTAAATCTTTTGAAAATAATGTTTTTTTTAATAATTTTAATTGAAAATTTGGAAAATAATTGAATTAAGCAAAGAATTTTTTCCATTTTTTCAAATAATCTTGTCTGTTTATAATTATAATTAGAAATTTGATTTTTCAATTTTATTAAAATTATATTGATAATAATTGAATTTCTGCAAAGAAATTTTACTATTTAAAAAAGTAATTGAATTCTTCCAAAGAATTTTATTATTTATGAAAATAATTCAATTCTTGCGAAGAATTTTATTAAAATTTTTAAAAATAGTAGCAGTAATAAAATTATTTACTTAACAAGTAATAAAAATTTATTTTGCTCAAGAATAAATAAATATCATTTATTTGAAAATTCAGAAATTTCAAATTATAAAAATTCAAGTGAAGTACAATAATTATAATTATTGAATAAATAATATAATATAATTTTTAGGAGCCAAAAATTTATTTAAAACTTTAAGAGGGACTTTATATTTTAAAAATAAAATTATAATTACGGTCACTAACTTCCCTTGATTATTTTCAAAAAAATTAAATATAAAGTTAAAAAATTTCAAAAATTTTCAATTATTTGTTTATAAAAATTCAATTATCTTGAAACAATAGAATTAAAAAATTTCAAAAATCTTATTTTTCAGAATTTTCAAAAAAACTTTGCAATAATTTAATTTTATTAAAAAATTTTAAGTGTTTGTCTTTTTTTAAATTAACTAATAAAAATTTTAATTATTATTCTTCACACTAAGAAACATGAATACATTAGAATGTGATTCTTTCAAAAAATTCCATTATTTATCAATTTTTAAATTAAAATACTTTGAAAATTCGATTTGTTAAAGAATTTTTAATGAAATTATCCAACAAATTTTATTATTTTCAGTTGAATTTCACAAAATTTCTATTAATTCGAGCATTTTTTTTAAATTTATAAAAATTGTAATAAAAATATTATAGATTTTTTAAAAACAAATTAAAACAATAACATTTTTTTAATTTGGTAAAAAAATTCCCGGTAAATTGGAAAATGGTTTAATGTCCAAAAAAATGGAGATGTCCATTTAGGTATAAACCCGCAAAAAGGGCACTTAAACCATACGCCCCCTCAAGATCATTTTTTTTTCGAGAATAAAAAATAATATATACGAATATTGTGTTGAAATCCTTTTAGAAGGAAAAAACTAGACCTCCCTTTTTATTTCTAGCTAACGAGCATATAGGAGAAGGCTATTATTTTTTTCCATTCACCAAATTCTCCGCCCTTTATGAAAATATTAGGTAAAATAAAATTTCCCTCCCTTTTACTGAAACAAAAAAAAGTCCAAGTGTCTCTTGTCGAGGACTGGGTTATTTTCAGTCTAGTTCAAATTCCAAACGAATGCCAATTCTCCACCTCTTTATATTATATATATCTATATTTGCTTTTACAAATTTTCGATATGTACATGTAAAAATGTAACGAATTATTTGCATTGGAAAGCTGAATAGAAGGTATTTTAAATCCCGTGGAGTGGAAGCGATTTTATATGTATTTTCTGATTCTGGTTTTCATCGTCAGTCGAAAAACTGTCATGGGGTCTCATAACCCTTTGAGTCCTGCGATTGGAGTCGTTATCGCATCCCACCGGTAATCTGGCACGACCAGCTCCTGCTCGTTTAGAATGAGACAAGGATAATCCGCGATGGGGTGTTCTCGACATTACGAAACACTGCTCGGATTATATTTCCATCAAAAGCTTTTATCTCTCGTTTTATGTGAACAAAATTTTTTAGATTTAAAATGTGTTTTGATTGACATTTTAAAGGAGAAGAAGTGTCCCCCGAATTTTTAGTGAAATATTTTTTTGTTAATTTTTCTCTTAAATTCCATTTTTTTTATTTTATGTATATATCCTTTTTTTAATAATTTTTTTGTTAGCTTGTTCTTAATTAATTCTTTCTTTCAAAATCATTGTTAATTTTTATTTTGCTAATATATTTGTTAAATTTTTTATTCTTAATTTTTGTGTTTGATTTTTACTCTTAATTTTTTATTAAATTTTTTTTTTGTTAAAATCATTGTTCAGTTGTTTGTTAATTATTAATTTTGTTAAATTCCATTTAACTAATTTTTTTGTTAGATTGTTCTCTGTTAATTTTTATGTAAAATTTTCCTTTCTTAATTGTTTTGTTTGATTATTAACCTTAATTTTTTTTTATTACATTTCGTTTTGTTGCTTTTATTGTTTAATTGTTTGTTAATTATTTTGTTAAATTCCATTTTATTAATTTTTTAGTTAGATTGTTCTTTGTTAATTTTTTTCAAAATCTTTGTCAATTTTTACTTTGTTAATTTTTTTGTCTACTGTGAATTTTGTTATCAAATTTCTTTTTGTTGATTTTATTATTCAATTCTATTTTAATTATTTTGTTAAATTCTATTTTACTAATTTTTATGCTAGATTCTTCTCTGCTAATTTTTTTTCAGAATCTTTGTTAATTTCTTTAGTAAAATTTTCTTTCTAATTTTTTTGTTTGATTTTTTACTATCAATTTTTTTATTAAATATCTTTGTAAAATTTTTCTTACTTAATTTTTTTGTTTGACTTTTACTCTTTAACTCTTAATTTTTTTATTAAATTTCGTTTTGTTGATTTTATTGTTCAATTGTTTGTTAATTATTTTTTAAAATTCCGCTTTATTAATTTTTGTGTTATATTTTCCTCTGTTAATTTTTTTTTTCAAAATCTTTTTTAATTTGCTTGTTAAATTTTTCTTTCTTATTTTTTTTATTTGACTTTTACTCTTAATTTTTTTATTAAATACCGTTTTGTAGATTATATTGTTTAATTGTTTCTTAATTCTTTTTTTAAATTCCAATTTATTAATTTTTGTGTTAGATTGTACTCTGTTAATTTTTTTTTTTTTGTGTTAGATTGTACTCTGTTAATTTCTTTTTTCAAAATCTTTTTTAATTTCTTTGTTAAATTTGTCATTCATAATTTTTTTGTTAGATTTTTACTCTTAATTTTTTTATTAAATTTCTGTTTGTTGAAATTATTGTTCAATTGATTATTGAGTTTTAACTTTGTTAAATTCCATTTTATTATTTTTTTGTTAAATTATTCTCTGTTAATTCTTTTTAAAAAATTTTGTTAATTTTTTCTTTGTTAATTTCTATATAAAATTTGTCTCTTTTAATTTTTTTATTTGACTTTGACTTTTAAGTTTTTTTTTATAAAATATCGTTTTGTAGATTTTATTGTTTAATTTGTTGTTAAATTCTTTTAATAAACTCCATTTTATTAATTTTTGGGTTAGATTGCTCTCTGTTAACTTTTTTTCAAAATCTTTGTTAATTTCTTTGTAAAATTATTCTTTTTTAATTTTTTATTTGAATATTACTCTTAATTTTTTATTAAATTTCTTTTTGTTTATTTTATTGTTCAATTGTTTGTTAATTATTTTGTTAAATTCCATTTTATGTATTAATTTTTTTTAGATTGTTCTCTGTTAATATTTTTTAAATCTTTGATAAATTTTTTCTTTGTTAATATCTTTGTTAAATTTTTCATTCTTATATTTTTTGTGTGACTTTTACTTTTAAATTTTTGATTAAATTTCGTTTTGTAGATTTCATTGATTAATTGTTTTGTTAATTCTTTTATAAAATTCCATTTTATTATTTTTTGTTTTAGTTTGTTCTCCATTAATTGTTTTTCCAAAATCTTTTTTAATTTGTTTATTCAATTTTTGTTTCTTAATTTTTTATTTGACTTTTACTCTTAATTTTTTTTTTTATTACATTTCGTTTTGTTGACTTTATTGTTTAATTCTTTGTTAATTATTTTGTAAAATTCATTTTTATTCATTTTGGTGTTAGATTGCTCTCTGTTAATTTTTTACTTTTAAAATCATTGTTAATTTTTTGTTTGCTAATTTCTTTGTTAAATTTTTCATTCTTAATTTTTTTTTATTTTTACTCTGAATTTTTTTATTAAAATTTTTTGCTGTTGATTTTATTATTCAATTGTTTGTTAATTATTTGGTTAAGTTCCATTTTATTAATCTTTGTATTAGATTGCTCTCTGTCAATTTTTTTCTTTTAAAATCATTGTCAATTTTTCGTTTTTTAATTTCTATGCAAAATTTTTCTTTCTTAATTTTTTTGTTTCACTTTTACTCTTAATTTTCTTATTTAATATCGTTCTGTTGATTTCCTTATTTAATTATTTTTTAATTATTTTTTTAAATTCAATTTTATTAATATCTTTTGTTAAATTTGTTCTTTATTAATTTTTTTTTAAATCTTTGTCATTTTTTTTGTTTGACGTTTACTCTGAATTTTTATTTATTAATTTTTTTTTTTGTTGAATTATTGTTCAATTCTTTGTTAATTATTTTGTTAACTTCCATTTTTTTTAACTTTTATGCTACATTTTTCTCTGCTAATTTTTTTCTGAATCTTTGTTAATTTTTCCTTTGTTGATTACTTTAGTAAAGTTTTCTTTCTTATTTTTTTGTTTGATTTTTTACTGTTAATTTTTTTGATTAAATTTTTTTGATAAATTGTTCTTTATTAATTTTATTGTTAAGTATTTTAATTAATTTAATTGTTAATTTTTTCCTCCATTAAATTTTACTGATTGTATGCGTCAAGTAACAAGAAGAGAACAAATATGAATCAAATTTATTTTTTGTCAAATTTCTCACTTGATTGACATAAAATTTAAAAATTTTAAAATTTTAAAATATTAAAGACCTTTTTGTCTTTTTCTAATAAAAAAGACAAATTTAAGTTTATAAATTAATAAAAAGACAAAAAGGAGTCTAACTGAGCGTAAGCTCAATTAAACTCCTTTTTGTCTTTTTATAGAAATTAAATTCTACAAATTTAATTTACAATTTACAAATTCTTGTAAATGTACAATTTCTAAAATAAAAAATATTAAAAAGAAGAAAAATACAGAAAATATAAAATATTTATAATAAATACAATAATGAGGGGGAGTATTAGGGGATACAGAAAACAGAATCGTTTATAAAATAATTGACCCTTATTGGCCTGCAATTAACTAAAAGCTCGTATAAAACGAAGAATATCAAATCAAATTCACGAACCCTCGCATATTTTTTTTTAAAAAAACATATACATACTATATATTTGTATAATCGAAGGAAAATACTCGATTCGTTGCGAGTAAATAATAGTGTCTAACTGGAAATGTAAAAAAAAAGGGCAGTTGGTGTAAAGTGTGCATATGCAGCTTGTTAATGTGCGTACCACGCGAAAAGCTCTACCCTAAAATTTGTGCCACGCACGTACCACGCAATTCGTGGCACGAGTGAGGGGGTGATATGAGGGGGGAGGTGGGGTAGTCGAAGGGGTGTCATGTCGGCCATCTTGGTTCCCAATTAAACAAATGCCACTCGCAACTCGATCAACCCCTCGCGCGCATCGCTTTCGCTTTTGCTTTTGGATCGAGGGGTTACGTTTTTGGCGTCGCCACGTGTCGTCAAGCATGTGAACGTATATAACCTAACTACGTTACATACACTCACACAAATTCCCAAGTGAAATGTTTTACTCACTATACGACCAATACGTACATACATGCACAGATATTAGGTACATGCACGCATGTACCATAAATTATCAAGGAGAGATGCTACACATACCAGTGCTTTTATTTGATTCTATCGCAGCAGAGACTCGAGGACCCTAATTCTGAAATGTCCCTCGTTTAAGTAAGGATAGTAATTACTACGTGATTTCATACGTTTCATTGTATAGTCCATCGCTTATTGGGTTACTGGTACAGAGCGACTTCAAAAGCTTTTTTCCAACGTTAATTATGTATTTAGAATTTTAGATATATTTTGTAATTCTTTATAACTCAAGTATTTAGTAACTAAAGAATAATTAATATATTTACGATCATTTGGAGTGAATGTAATATCTATTTTTAACCAAAGACGTAAGTTTTTTTTCGTTAAACGGTAAAACAATGTAAATTATTTGTAAATTTTTTTTTTCAAGACTGCAATTAAAATAATTTTTGTAAAAGGCGTATTATATATGCATATGGGTTAAGTAGCTTTCGAAAGAGGAATTTGTTCAAGCTGCGATCGTTTGTTTGTTGTAAGATACTTATATGGGATTAAGTAAATATTGTAGCCAGTGGTCCAAGTTAATACGATTTTCTATGTGTGCTTAGAAAAGCGTAGAACAATCTCAAAGTTAAACATTTCAAACTAATCAAAAGAGGTGATCCAATATTTGGTCCACTAATGTAGTAATTCTTTCAAGCACCACTTTACACTCTCCATTTCCCCCTCCCACCCCCAAAAAAAAACTTTTTGTTTACCTCCAAACAGTCCACGTAATTCACATAATTCTATTTGAAATTACCTAATTCTTAAAAAAAACTATCATTGAATAATTATAAATTATTTAATGAATAATTTCAATTCAATATTTCAATATTAATTGAATTCATAACATTCATAAAATTTTTATAAATAGATAAACTTTAAAAGATTTTAATATTCAATTATTATCTAAAATTTTAATTTTTAATGCCCTTAAATAAATTTTTATTAGATTCTACGAGAATTCAATAATTTAAATACAAAAGTAAATTATTGAATTATTGAATGTTTTTTAAAAAATTTAATTCTTATAAAGGATTTTATTAACAAATTTTCAAATAATTGAATTCTTTTGACAAATGTTAATAGAATTTTGAATAAATATTTATTTTTTGCAAAGAATATTATTACTCTGGAAAATAATTGAATTTCTGCAATAATTTGTAACTTTTCGAAAATAAAATTTTTTTCGTATTTTTAACTAAAATAAATATATATTAGAAAATAAAAACTTAAAAAAATATTTAAAAAAATTCAATTAAACTTGTTCAAGGAAATTAATTACACAGAATTATTAGTGAAAAATATGAAAAACTCAGATTATCAAAGATTTTAATTTCAAACCTTTTCAAAAGTCAATTAGGTATTTCTAAAAATCCATGCTCTAATGCTTTTAATATTCAATTATTATCTAAAATTTAAATTTTTCAATTAATTTTTATTAGAAAATTCTACTAGAATTTAATGATTTTAATGCAAAAATAAATAATTTATTGAATAATTTAATGTTTCTTGAAATTCAATTCCCATAAAAAATTCCATCAACAAATTTTTAAATAATTGAATTCTTTTGATTAATTTTAATAAAATTTTTAAGAATAATTACATTTTTCGAGAAATTCGATTAAAACTTTATTAAAAATAATTGAAATTCTGTAATGAGTTTTATTATTTGTGAAAATAATTGAATCTCTAAGAAGAATTTCATTATTTATGAAAATAATTGAAGATTTCGAAGAAATTTATAAAAAATTTGTAAATAATTGAATTCCTGTGAAATTTGCATTATTTTATGAAGATAATTAAAGGCTCGCGTAAAATTTTATAAAAATTTTTTTAAATAATTAAATTATTTTAGAAAATTTTATTAAAACAGTAGATATTAAAAATCATTGAATTGAAAAAAATTATTAAAAATAATTGAAATTTTGCCAACAATTTTATTAAAATTTTTGAAAATAATTTGAATATCGGAGAATTTAATTATTTCTAAAAATAATTTAAATTTTGACCAGAATGGTTTATTATTTATAAAAATAATTGAATTCCTAAAAAGAATTTTATTATTTATGAAAATAATTGAATTTCTAAAAAGAATTTTATTATTTACAAAAATAATTGAATTCCTAAAAAAAATTTTATTATTTATGAAAATAATTGAATTTCTAATAAGAATTTTATTATTTATGAAAATAATTGAAGATTGCGAAGAAATTTATAAAAAATTTATAAATAATTGAATTTCTGTGAAATTTTTTATATTTTCTGAATATAATTAAAGGTTTGAGTAACATTTTATAAAAAAAATTTGGTTAATAATTGAATTCTTTTAGAAAAGTTTATTAAAATAGTAGATATTAAAATTTATTGAATTAAGAAAAATTATTGAAGATAATTGAAATTTTGCCAAGAATTTTATTAAAATTTTTGAAAATAATTTAATTTCGGAAAAGATTTTCATTATTTCTAAAGATAATTAAAATTTTGACGAGAATGTTTTATTATTTATGAAAATAATTGAATTGCTAAAAAGAATTTTATTATTTATGAAAATAATTGAAGATTGCGAAGAACTTTATAAAAAATTTGTAAATATAATTGAATTTCTGTGAAATTTTTATTATTTTCTGAATATAATTGAAGGCTTGAAGGGAATTTTATAAAAAAATTTTTAAATAATTGAATTATTTTTGAAAAATTTTCTAAAATAGTAGATATTAAAATTCATTGAATTGAGAAAAATTATTGAAGATAATTGAAATTTTGCCAAGAGTTTTATTAAAATTTTTGAAAATAATCTAATTTCGGAGAAGAATCCAAGGCCTCAATTTAATTATTTCTAAAAATAATTGAAATTTTGACGAAAATGTTTTATTATTTATGAAAATAATTAAATTCTTAAAAAGACCTTTTTTATTTACGAAAATAATTGAATTCCTAAAAATAATTTTATTATTTATGAAAATAATTGAAGATTTCGAAGAAATTTATAAAAAATTTTGTTTAATAATTAAATTCTTTTGGAAAATTTTATTAAAATAGTAGATATTAAAAATCATTGAATTGAGAAAAATCATTAAAAATAATTGAAATTTTGCCAAGAATTTTATTAAAATTTTTGAAAATAATTGAATTTCGGTGAAGAATTTAATTATTTCTAAAGATGATGAAAATTTAAGAATTCTCCATAATAACAATACGAAATAATTACCAAATACTCTTAGGGATTAGGAAAGTTATGGGATTATTAATTTGAAGAATAAGTGCGCGCTCGTCTTGCATTAGAGGAAAAGTGGAGGAGAATGTATGTAACACTTTAGCAAAGTTCATGGCAATAATACTGCGGGCTTAATTGCAACCCTTCTTGAGAGAGAGAGGAGGGCTTTTAACTGAAATTTCCATTCAAACAATGTCCAGCCTACTGGTCGTTATTCATGTGAATCGAAAATCCTTATCCACTCCTGCGTGAATACTTCAACTCCTCGGGATGTGGGGTGGTTAATATCACTGCTCAGCAGGATTCGTTATGGATTCGAGAGGGACCACTTCAGAAGGCTTAGAAACGTTCAAAATTAATACACTATAACTCTTTCTCACTCTATTATTATTATTGCACGAGTTGCAAACAGAAAATTTCATTTCACTAAAATTATTTTTCATTAGGACTAAAATTTATAACTTCACGAAACAAAGTGTAAATTATATAACTCTAAATCTGAATTAGTGGAAAATTGAAAATTCGTCACAATTTTCAACTTTATTTTCAGTTCATAATTGGAAAAATTTTAATTTATTCTCAACCTGTACTGTTAGAAGTAACTTTTTTCTGATTAACTAAAACGAAACAATTTTTTAAACAATTTTTAAACAATTTTTAAACAATTTTTTATTATGATTCATGTTCTCTATTTTCTTCACTTCTTTTGTGAGCGAATTTTCATGTCATCTAGGGGGAAATTTCGTAAACTGTCTTGGCGCAAAATTTAAAAAAAAATTAATTATTAATATCGATATAAATATTAATAATTTATAACTAATTAATATCTGTAACAAAATAATTGTATAAATTTCTACCTAATCAGGGTTGCCACATGTCAGAGATGTCGGGAAAAAGTCAGGGAATTTTATTAAAAGTAGTGGAAAAAAATTTAATTTTTGTAATTCATAAAAAAAAATTTAATTTTGGTGTCTTTTTTGGTTGCCTTATAAAGTATGAAATTATCACGAATTTTAATATCTACAAAACCTTAAATTTTTTCTATTTCTAACAATAATTTAATAACTATCATAAAATTATTGCTTATAAATTATTCAATGAATAATTTACTTGAAAATTTCACCAATAATTGAAATTTAAAAGAATTGCGTTTACAATTTTTATAAAAAGATGATGAACTTCAAAAGATTTCAATTTGAAATTTAAGTAAATTTCAATTCTTAATAAATTTCAATAAAAATTCTAAAGAACTTAGATTTTTGATAAATATTAATAATTCGATTATTTTCAGAAATATTAAAATTGTTTTCAGGATATCAATTATTTTCATTACTTATAAAAAATTCTTTTTAGAAATTAAATTATTTTCGGCTCGGTGAAACTAGCGACCCGCCGGCCGCCACCCATCAAAAGAATCCATAGGCGCCGACACACATAGTAGCGCGGTGGCCCTATACGGTTCAATCAACGCAAAAAAAAACGTACGCTAGCTATTACAGTTTATAGAAAAAAAATGAACAAGTCACATTTTAAAGAGCAATAATCCCCCTTTAATTTGTGACCAAAAAATAAAAATTTAGTCTAAAATTATTCGAGTTATGAATTTTTTTACGATTTCTTTTCCAATTTTCGTTTTTCTGATACGGGCGGGTGGGGACGCTGGCTATCAAAAATTTTTTAAATAAATTCTTATTGGCCACATTTTAAGGACCATTAATCCCCCTTTAAATTACGACCAAGAAATAAGCATTTAGTCTGAAATTGTTCGAGTTATGAATTTTTTTTCGACTTATTTTCCAATTTTCGTTTTTCTGATTCGGGCGGGTGGGGACGCTGGCTATCAAAAATTTTTTAAATAAATTCTTATTGGCAACATTTTAAGGACCATTAATCCCTCTTTAATTTGCGACCAAGAAACAAAGAATTGGTTAAAAATTATTCAAGTTATGAATTTTTTTCCGATTTTTTTCCCAATTTCGTTTTTCTGATACGGGCGGGTGGGGACGCTGGCTATCAAAAATTTATTTAAATAAATTGTCAATTGTCACATTTAAAAGAGCAATTATCCGCCGTTAATTTGCGAACAAGAAATAAAACTTTGGTCTAAAATTGTTCGAGTTATGAATTTTTTTTCGATTTATTTTCCAATTTTCGTTTTTCTGATAAGGGCGGGTGGGGTCGCTGACTATCAAAAATTTTTTTAATAAATTCTTATTGGCCACATTTTAAGGACCATTATTCGCCCTTTAATTTCCGACCAAGAAACAAAGTATTGGTCAAAAATTATTCGAGTTATGAATTTTTTTCCGACTTTTTTCCCAATTTTCGTTTTTCTGATACGGGCGGGTGGGGACGCTGGCTATCAAAAATGTATTAGAAATATTTTTAATTGTCACATTTTGAAGAGCAATAATCCCCCTTTAATTTCCGACAAAGAAACAAAGAATTGGTTAAAAATTATTCGAGTTATGAATTTTTTTCCGACTTTCTTCCCAATTTTCGTTTTTCTGATACGGGCGGGTGGGGACGCTGGCTATCAAAAATGTATTAGAAATATTTTTAATTGTCACATTTTGAAGAGCAATTATCCGCCTTTAATTTGTGAACAAGAAATAAAACTTTGGTCTAAAATTATTCGAGTTATGAATTTTTTTACGATTTCTTTTCCAATTTTCGTTTTTCTGATACGGGCGGGTGGGGACGCTGGCTATCAAAAATGTATTTAAAAAATTGTCAATTGTAACTTTTTAAGGACTATTGATCCCTCTTTAATTTGCGACCAAGAAACAAAGAATTGGTCAAAAATTATTCGAGTTATGAATTTTTTTCCGACTTTCTTCCCAATTTTCGTTTTTCTGATACGGGCGGGTGGGGACGCTGGCTATTAAAAATGTATTAAAAATATTTTTAATTGTCACATTTTGAAGAGCAATAATCCCCCTTTAATTTGCGACCAAGAAACACAGAATTGGTCAAAAATTATTCGAGTTATGATTTTTTTTCCGATTTTTTTTTAAATTTTCGTTTTTCTGATACGGGCGGGTGGGGACGCTGACTATCAAAAATTTTTTAAATAAACTCTTATTAATCACATTTTAAGGACCATTAATCCCTGTTTAATTTGCGACCAAGAAACAAAGAATTGGTAAAAAATTTTTCGAGTTATGAATTTTTTTCCGATTTTTTTCCCAATTTTCGTTTTTTCTGATTCGGGCGGGTGGGGACGCTGACTATCAAAAATTTTTTAAATAAATTCTTATTGGTCACTTTTTAAGGACCATTAATCTCTCTTTAATTTGCGACCAAGAAACTAAGAATTGGTCAAAAATTATTCAAGTTATGAATTTTTTTCCGATTTTTTCCCCAATTTTCGTTTTTCTGATACGGGCGGGTGGGGACGCTGACTATCAAAAATTTTTTAAATAAATTCTTATTGTCCTCATTTTAAGGACCATTATTCCCCCTTTAATTTCCGACCAAAAAACAAAGAATTAGTCAAAAATTATTCGAGTTATGAATTTTTTTCAGACTTTTTTCCCAATTTTCGTTTTGCTGATACGGGTGGTTGGGGACGCTGGCTATCAAAAACGTATTTAAAAAATTGTCAATTGTCACATTTTAAGGACTATTAATCCCTCTTTAATTTGCGACCATGAAACACAGAATTGGTCAAAAATTATACGAGTTATGAATTTTTTCCCGATTTTTTCCCCAATTTTCGTTTTTCTGATACGGGCGGGTGGGGACGCTGACTATCAAAAATTTTTTAAATAAATTTTTATTGGTCACATTTTGAGGACCACTAATTCCTCTTTAATTTGCGACAAAGAAACACAGAATTGGTCAAAAATTATTCGAGTTATGAATTTTTTTCCGATTTTTTCACCAATTTTCGTTTTTCTGATACGGGCGGGTGGGGACGCTGACTATCAAAAATTTTTTAAATAAATTTTTATTGGTCACATTTTGAGGACCACTAATTCCTCTTTAATTTGCGACAAAGAAACAAAGAATTGGTAAAAAATTATTCGAGTTATGAATTTTTTTCCGATTTTTTTCCCAATTTTCGTTTTTCTGATACGGGCGGTTGGGGACGCTGGCTATCAAAAACGTATTTAAAAAATTGTCAATTGTCACATTTAAAAGAGCAATTATCCGCCGTTAATTTGTGAACAAGAAATAAATCTTTGGTCTAAAATTGTTCGAGTTATGAATTTTTTTTCGATTTATTTTCCAATTTTCGTTTTTCTGATTCGGGCGGGTGGGGACGCTGACTATCAAAAATTTTTTAAATTAATTCTTATTAATCACATTTTAAGGACCATTAATCCCTCTTTAGTTTGCGACCAAGAAACAAAGATTGGTCAAAAATTATTCGAGTTATGAATTTTTTTCCGATTTTTTCCCCAATTTTCGTTTTTCTGATACGGGCGGGTGGGGTCGCTGACTATCAAAAATGTATTTAAAAAATTGTCAATTGTCACTTTTTAAGGACTATTAATTCCTCTTTAATTTGCGACCAAGAAACAAAGAATTGGTCAAAAATTATTCGAGTTATGAATTTTTTTCAGATTTTTTTCCCAATTTTCGTTTTTCTGATACGGGCGGTTGGGGACGCTGGCTATCAAAAATTTATTTAAAAAATTGTCAATTGTCACATTTAAAAGAGCAATTATCCGCCGTTAATTTGTGAACAAGAAATAAATCTTTGGTCTAAAATTGTTCGAGTTATGAATTTTTTTTCGATTTATTTTCCAATTTTCGTTTTTCTGATACGGGCGGGTGGGGTCGCTGACTATCAAAAATTTTTTTAATAAATTCTTATTGGCCACATTTTAAGGACCATTATTCGCCCTTTAATTTCCGACCAAGAAACAAAGTATTGGTCAAAAATTATTCGAGTTATGAATTTTTTTCCGACTTTCTTCCCAATTTTCGTTTTTCTGATACGGGCGGGTGGGGACGCTGGCTATCAAAAATGTATTAGAAATATTTTTAATTGTCACATTTTGAAGAGCAATAATCCCCCTTTAATTTGTGACCAAGAAATAAAAATTTGGTCTAAAATTATTCGAGTTATGAATTTTTTTACGATTTCTTTTCCAATTTTCGTTTTTCTGATACGGGCGGGTGGGGACGGTGGCTATCAAAAATGTGTTTAAAAAATTGTCAATTGTCACTTTTTAAGGACTATTGATCCCTCTTTAATTTGCGACCAAGAAACAAAGAATTGGTAAAAAATTTTTCGAGTTATGAATTTTTTTCCGATTTTTTTCCCAATTTTCGTTTTTCTGATTCGGGCGGGTGGGGACGCTGACTATCAAAAATTTTTTAAATAAATTCTTATTGGTCACTTTTTAAGGACCATTAATCTCTCTTTAATTTGCGACCAAGAAACTAAGAATTGGTCAAAAATTATTCGAGTTATGAATTTTTTTCCGATTTTTTTCCCAATTTTCGTTTTTCTGATTCGGGCGGGTGGGGACGCTGACTATCAAAAATTTTTTAAATAAATTCTTATTGGTCACATTTTAAGGACTATTAATCCCCCTTTAATTTCCGACCAAGAAACAAAGCATTGGTCAAAAATTATTCGAGTTATGAATTTTTTTCCGACTTTCTTCCCAATTTTCGTTTTTTTGATACGGGCGGGTGGGGACTCTGGCTATCAAAAATTTATTACAAATATTTTTAATTGTTACATTTTGAAGAGCAATAATCCCTCTTTAATTTGCGACCATGAAACATAGAATTGGTCAAAAATTATTCGAGTTATGATTTTTTTTCCGATTTTTTTTTAAATTTTCGTTTTTCTGATACGGGCGGGTGGGGACGCTGACTATCAAAAATTTTTTAAATAAATTCTTATTGGCCACATTTTAAGGACCATTATTCCTCCTTTAATTTCCGACCAAGAAACAAAGAATTAGTCAAAAATTATTCGAGTTATGAATTTTTTTCCGACTTTTTTCCCAATTTTCGTTTTTCTGATACGGGCGGGTAGGGACGCTGGCTATCAAAAATGTATTTAAAAAATTGTCAATTGTCACATTTTGAAGAGCAATAGTCCCCCTTTAATTTGCGACCATGAAACACAGAATTGGTCAAAAATTATTCGAGTTATGAATTTTTTTTTGATTTTTTTTCCAATTTTCGTTTTTTCTGATTCGGGCGGGTGGGGACGCTGACTATTAAAAAATTTTTTAAATAAATTCTTATTGGTCACATTTTAAGGACAATTAATCCCTCTTTAATTTGCGACCAAGAAACAAAGAATTGGTCTGAAATTGTTCAAGTTATGAATTTTTTTCCGATTTTTTTCCCAATTTTCGTTTTTCTGATTCGGGCGGGTGGGAACGCTGGCTATCAAAAATTCGAACATTTCATACCAAATGTTTATTTCTTGGTCACAAATTAAAGGGGGATTATTGCTCTTTAAAATGTGACTAATTGAAATTTTTTTTCTATAAACTGTAATAGCTAACGTACGTTGTTTTTGCGTTGATTGAATCGCATAGGGCCACCGCGCTACTATGTGTGTCGGCGCCTATGGATGTTTCTGATGGCTGGCGGCCGGCGGGTCGCTAGTTTCACCGAGCCATTATTTTCATAAATAATACAAATTATAGCAGAATTTCAATCATTTTCAATAAAATTTTAATTTTATTTAGGTTGATAAAATTATTTTTAAGAATTTAATTTTAAGAAACATTTAAATATTTAACAAATTATTTGTTTTTTAATTTAAATAAACTGAATTCGCGTAGAATTTATATTTTTTTCATTCATTTAATAAGATTATTAAGAATTTTCTATTAAAAATTCTGTTTGAAATAAATTTCAGTTAAAGTTTTAGATAATAATTAAATATTAAAAGCATTATAGTGAGAATTTTTAGAAATATTTAAATTTTGACAAGGTTTTAAATTCCTATCTTTTGAAAATCTGAATTTTTAATAAATAATTTTTTTGAAAAATTTCGATTTCAATTCTGTTGAAATTAGTGGAAAAAATCAATTATTTAAACATTCCTTTATAAAATTCTTCGCAATAATTCAGTAATTTTCATAAACATTAACATTTTTTTCAGGGTAACATTTTTTTTATAAAAATAAATAATTTATTAAGCAATTGAATATTTCTTAAAATTGTATTTTCATAAAGAAATTTATCAACCTAAATGATGGAATTCTTTCGACGAATTTTAATATTAATTAAAATTAACTCTGAAATTATTTTCATAAATAAATAAAATTGTCGAAGATATTCAATTATTTTCTATACAATTTTAATTAAATTTCACGAAATATTCAATTATATTTAAAAATTCTATTAAAAGTCGTCGAAAGAATTCTATTCTTTAGGTTGATAAATTTCTTTATAAGAATTCAATTTTAAGAAACATTCAATTACTTAATTTATTTATTATTATAAAAAAATTGAATTTCGTTGAATTTCATAATAAAAATTGATTAAAAATGAATTTCTGTTAAAATTTTGGATAATAATTGAATATTAAAAGCATTATAGTATCAATTTGTTTTTGAAATAATTAAATTTTTCTATAATTTTTTTACTACAATTCATGCAGAAATTTTATTGACCTGATCTATAGGGAAATTTAGAAATTTGTTTTTCAGTAGTAAAACTCTGTTTTAGTCAGACAGTGATATTTTAAAGTGAATTGTTTTTATAGTAGGAAAATGGCTTTACATTCAGAGGACAAATATTTTTTTTTATTTATTTTCAGTAGTGAAGCTATTTTTTAGTCAGACGATGATATTTTAAATTCAATTTGTTTTCTAGTAGAAAAAGGGCATTACAGTCAGGCGACAAATTTTTTTTTATTTACTTTCAGTAGTAAAACTCCGTTTTAGTCAGACGAAGAAATTTTAAATTCAATTGTTTTCTAGTAGAAAAAGGGCATTACAGTCAGGCGATAAATTTTTTTTATTTACTTTCAGTAATAAAACTCTGTTTAAGTCAGACGACGACTTTCTAAATTCAATTGTTTTATAGTAGAAAAAGTCATTTCAGTCAGGCGACAAATATTTTTTTTAATTTACTTTCAGTAGTAAAAGCCGTTAGAGTCAGACAACAATATTCTTTATTGTTCCTAATAAAAATGAAAGAAAAAAATTATTTTTCATTCCAGTCATAAAAAATAAAGACTAAATTTAAATTATACTTAAACAAGAAAACCAAAAATGAACAATGACGGGACAAATTCGTGTTATCAACAATTATGCAAATAAATTGGGTTCTTGTAAAGATAATGAGAATTCATGTTGTGAGTAATTAAGAATAATTAGGAACAACTTCAATCCTAAACTAGAAATTGTTCATTTTGAAGGATCTCATTTTCGGACCTGGCAAGTCTCTCAATTTAGGTTCCCTCATCTTCTCGGGCGTGTTTCCCTCAAGTTTCTGCGAAACTCTGACAACGGGACAAAGCCTGATTATTGTCATGATTGACTTTGGGGTGTGTCCGCCTTCAATTTTTTTTCTTTTCTTTTTTTTTTGACGAGGTCTTTAGATTCTTACTCAACTACCACAGAATACTCGAGTAATGAGAAAATAACTGTTCGCAATTTCAACGAAAAAATAACAAAATTCGATCAAAGTCAAAATAAATGAAATTTTCTAATGATTACCAAAAATAATTTTTCTTTTTTTCAAACTCTTTGAATTTTTTTCGAATTTTTCTATTTTTCAAAGAAATATTAAGCAAAAAAAATTCTTTTTACGAAAATTGATCTATAATCACTACAATATTTAAATTTCAAATGAAATATTTGAATATATTTATTTAGAATTAAAAATTTCAATATATTGCAATAATAATCAAGTGTTTATATTGATGAAAATTAACGGAAAGTGTTAATGAATAAGATACGAAACTCAATTTCGCAAGGAAGGGAAAGGGAGTTTGGTATTGAGTGTGCGAATAAATTAAATACCGAGTAAAGTTTTCCGAAGTTAATAGCTTTCTAATTGGATGGTAACGAGTTATCTCGCGAAATCCTTTGGGTCTGTTTATATTCCCAGTAAATTTATCAGCAATTCAACGATGAGAATCGGAAATCTTTCTTCGCGCAACTTCTCAAATCAATATCATCCTTTACAACTGCCGGGAATTTTTCTTTACTTTAATCTCTTGCTTTCGAAGACGAATTCAATCAAGAGCAGCTGGATTGGACACTTGAAAGGAAATGCAATTACTTTACAAAAATAAAAAAAAGGAAAATAAAATATACTTGTTTTAAACTAAACGAAATTAATTAATGTGAATTTAATTCAAAATTATTTTCAAAGTTTCATTTTTTATTTATTATATAATATTTGTATTTTAATTTTTAATTATTCTTTGCATTATTTGTATTTTGATACATTATAATAAATTATACTTATTATTATTTTACTTATTATAATTATGATATTTATTATTATACTTATACTATTATAGTAATCCTACTATTTACTACTTTTTCTATATAGAAAAAGTAGCAAATAGAAATAAGAAATATCGTATATATACGATTTGCTACTATTTGCCTACTTTTTTTTAGATTTGTGACACTAAAATCTACTTTTTTCTTTTCTTTTAAAACTCGCACTATTTAAAAATTTAAATCCTCTAATAGTTAAAATAAAAAATATTCTCAAAAAACTTTAATGACATTCTTTAAAACGATTCAATTATTTTCACAAATAATTAAATTCTTCACTAAAAATTCAATTATTTAATATAATATACTATTTTGATAAAATTTTACAAAAGAATTTTAATAAAAAGAACTTAATAAAATTCTTCGCAAAAATTCAAATATTTTCATAAATAATACAATTATTATAGGAATTCCATTATTTAACATACAACTTTTAGGAAAATTTTGCGAAAAAAAGAAATTAATTAAAATATTTTTGAAAAATTCTCCGAAAGGATTTAATTATTTTCAGAAATTTCAATAAAATTCCCAGCAAGAATTCAATTATTTTCATAAATAATGAAATTCTTTACTGAAATTGAAATATTTTCAATATTCAATTATTTAATATACAATTTAAAAACAATTTAATAAGAATTTAATAATAAAGGAAAATTTTCCTTAAGAAAGAAATTATTTAAAATATTTTAATAAAATTCTCCGAATCAATTTAATTATTTGCAAAAATTTCAATAAAATTCCTATCAAGAATTCAATTATTTTCATAAATAATAAAATTATTCACTAAAATTCAATTATTTTCAATATCTACTATTTAAATAATAAATTTCTCAAAACAATTCAGTTATTAAAAAAAAAATGAATAAAATTATTCGAAAAATTTCAATTATTTTAAAAAATAATACAATTATTATAAAAATTCAATTATTTAATATAAAACTTTCAAGAACATTTTTCGAAAGAAAGCAATTATTTAAAATATTTTAATTGAATTCTCCAAAATAATAGAATAATTTTAAAATTTTTTATAACTTTTCTAGCAAGAATTCAATTACTTTTTCCAAATGATAAAATTCTTCGTATAAGAATTCAATTATTTTCAAAACACGCATATAAGTAAATTCCACAAAAATTTTCAATTATTTTAAAAACTTTTAATAAAAAATGCTTGAAAAAAAATTAAATTTTTAAACATTTGAATAACAATTCTTTGCAAGAATTCAATTATTTTTCGTAAATAATAAAATTCATCGCTGGATTTCCGTTATTTGCAATAAATATAATTTTAATTTAATTCCTCGAAAAATATGCATTTTTTTTAAAACTTTATACAAATTTTTCAAAATAACTAATTTGTTTATAGAATTTTTTATAAAATCCTTTACAAAAATTTAATTTTAAAAAATAATTAATTATTAAATCAGTTTTTTTTATTTAAATAATTGAATTCTCGTTGAAATTTCTATCCAGAATTGATTTGATAATAAATTTAAGATAATAAAATTTTAAATATTAGAAGCGTTACAGTATGAATTTTTAAAAATAATTGAATTTCAACAAATTATTTAATTGTCTTTGAAAATTTCAATTCTCATAAAATTGTACCTGACAAATATTTTTCAAAATTTTAATAAAATTCTTCGACATCATTCTCTTGCTCGCAAAGATTTGAATACAATTGTATACAAAAATTCAATTATTTTCAATGTTCTTGGAATTCCTGAAAAGAATTCAACTTTTTTCAATAATTTTATAGTAAAATTCATCATAGAAATTAAAAATATTCTTCGCATTATTTCAGTTATTTTTATTACAATTTTAAATAAATTCCTCAAAAAATGCAATATTGATAAAAATTTTAATTAAAATTCTTAGATGTAGGTAATTAAATTATTTATAAAATTTGTGATATAAGTAGTTATAATAAGTACCAACTTTAATATTTATTTAACAAAAATTAGTCAAGTTTTGAAAAATTTAATTTAGAAATTACACGATAAAATTAGTATTTTAAAAAAATTGAAATTAAAATTTTTTGAAATTAGTGAATGTTCCGTAAAGAATTTAAAAAGAGATTAATTTAAATTTGCAACAAATTAGAAAATTTTCTCAAATTTTATTAAAATAAATTGTTTTTATTTTAAAGAATTTTTTTTTTACTTTTTAAAATTATTTCCACTGTCGCTGATTATGAATCTGATATTAGATGCAAAAAATCCAAAATGGCGGATCCAATATGGCGGACTGATTTTTCAAAATTGCTCAAATCTGATTAAAATTTATTATCCAGGGGTTTTTGTGGTCTCTGATTACAAATCAAAAGTCACATTCTAAAAATCCAAAATGGTGGATACAATATGGCGGACAAATTTTTTAAAAATTAATCAAATCTGATTAAAATTTGCTACTCAGGGGTTTTTAGGGTCGCTGATTACGAATCTGATGTCAGATTACAAAAATTCAAAATGGCGAATCCAAAATGACGGAATTTTTATACCAGATTAAAAATTTTTGATTTTTATTATTCTATCAAAACTTTTTTTTTAATTGTAATATAATAATTCAGTTATTTTAACACCTTCATTATTTATTATTATAATAAAAAATAGAAATTGAAATATTTATTATTTTCAATCTTTTTATTTTCCATAGAAAATCGAATCAATTTAAGGGGGCTGGGAAAAAGAGAATTATTCTTCACTTAAAGAAATTAATTGCAGATAAACTCTTGGGACAATGTGAATAGAAAAAAAAGTGCTTTTCCTAAGAGAATGTGCAAGGTAAGAAAATTCTTCAAGATCGATAGAGAGAAGTAGAAGAGCATCATCCGAGAGTTTAATTACTTGGAAAAGAGTGCGCAATGCTGTGGTCTCCATTATCTGAGCTGCTATTCAGCATTTTGGGTTTTCCGTTCGTCCCTCCAATCCTCAGAGAGTGAGAGAGAAAATTTTTTTCTCTTTTCTCCCTTTCTATTTAATAGAAGGAGAAAAAAGACTCTTTTTCTTCCTTTTCTATTGAATAGAAAGAGAAAAAAGACTCTTTTCTCTTTTTATTGAATAGAAAGAGAAAAAAGACTCTTTTCTCTTTCTATTGAATAGAAAGGGAGAAAAGACTCTCTTTTTCCTTTTCTATTTCATAGAAAGAAAGAAAAGACTCTCTTTTTCCTTTTCTATTTCATAGAAAAAGAGAAGAGAGAGAGAGAGAGAGAAATGAAATCGACGGAGCAAGAAAGAGAGAAAAGAAATCGAGAGAGTAAGATAGAAAAAAGAGAACGAGGGAGAAAGACAGAGAGAAAGAGAAAAGGGAGAAAGAAAGAGGAAGAAAGAAACAGAGTGGCATGAGGCAAGGGCACTGACAACGGGAAACAAGATTGGAGGAGGAGTGGGATTCCATGCTTATCCCTCCCTTTTTGAGCCACCCTCACCTCACCCCCCCGGCATACCACTCACAATGCCATCCGGCTTCCTATCCAAGTTGTTTGTACTCGCCTTTTTTCCCAGTTTCCCCATTGGAACCTCGAATTCTCCCCCATCCTGACAGCCCCTTCTTTGTTCTGAAGGCCAACACCAACGAAGAGAACGACTACTGCCACAGAAGAACGCTGGCCCACTGACCCGCTCAGCCGTCCAATCAGCAAACATTCGAGGGGAATGATGCGTCGTCCCTCCAGAGGGACAGGATGCAGGATTATTTTCTTCTCTCCTTATGGCTTCATCTACAGGCCACTGACTATACGAGTGGAAGGAAAGAAAATATATATGCAATCATTTCACTGAAAATGTAGAAGAATAAAAATCCGTCTTTTGGCGCCAGTCTAAACGCCTTTTTTTTCTTTATGATATTTATTTCTGGTCTCTCTCTCTCTCTCTCTCTCTCTTTCTCTTGATATCTATTTCCTCTCTCTTGATACATCTCTCTTTCTCTCTCCCCCTTGATATCTCTCCTCTCTCTCGATATTTCTCTCTTTCCATAGATGTACGAGATTGAGATTACTCAAACGCAGGGATTTCTTCTCTTAGGCATCAAGGGATGCTGGGACCTCCCACAGTTTCCTTACTCGCAAGTTTAACCCCTCTTTATAACCCTAGACACGCCCATGGTAAATTTTTTTTTCCCCAAAAAATACACATAATGTAGATTAAATAAATTTATTAGTTGCAAAACAGTCTTGTTTCTAAGTAATTGCATTTTTATTCCGATTTTTACTATACTTTATTGTTTTTTTATAGAGAGAAGTAAATTTTATTTTTTATGCTCCGTTATTTTTTTACCCTCGTATATCAAGTTTCAAGCTAATGCAATGAATTTAAAAAAATTTGTTCGCCATATTGGATCCGCCATTTTGAATTTTAATAAACAGACCTCCAAAAAAATTTCCTCGTCCCTTTCCGGGAGCGTTAAAGGGTAAAAATTTTCCAATAAATTAGTGGAAAGAATTTTTCATTACTATATCTTTAGGTAAAATTTAATTCCAAAGAAAAAAGTCAGTCAATAATTCAAATTATTATTGTAAGCATTTACTACTTTAAATTGGTAAGAAAAAATTCTCCTATAATTCATATTTGTAAAAATTTGCACTATTTCAAATTAGTAAGAATGTTTACTAAATCAAATTAGTAAGAATTTATATTAAATCAAATGAGTAGGAATTTTTATTAAATCAAATTAGTAAGAAATTTTACTAAATCAAATTAGTGGGAATTTATACTAAATCAAATGAGTAAGAAGTTTTACTAACTCCAATTAGTAAGAATTTACACTAAATTAAATGAGTAAGAATTTTTACTAAATCAAATTAGTAAGAATTTGTAATCAAATTAGTAAGAATTTATACAAAATCAAATTAGTAAGAATTAATATTAAATAAAATGAGTAGGAATTTTTATTAAATCAAATTAGTAAGAAATTTTACTAAATCAAATTAATAAGAATTTTTACTAAATCAAATTAGTAAGAAATTTTACTAAATCAAATTAGTAAGAATTTATACTAAATCAAATGAGTAAAATCTTAAAAAGATTTACTAAATAAAATAAGTAAGAATATTTAGTAAATCAAATTAGTAAGAATTTATATTTAATAAAAAAATAAGAATTTTTACTAAATCAAATTAGTAATAATTTTTATTAAATAAAATGAGTAAGAATTTTTACTAAATCAAATTAGTAAGAAATTGATACTAAATCAAATGAGTAAGAATATTTAGTAAAACAAATTAGTAAGAATGTACACTAAATCAAATGTGTAAGAATTTTTACTAAATCAAATTAGTAAAAATTTTTACTAATCAAAAATAGTCATTTACTAGTCAAAAATTTAGCAAGAGTTTTTATTATTTCACGCTCCAAATTTGAATTAATAGAAAGTTACTAAACAAATGATAGAAAGTCGTCAACGAAATAATGATTTGATAATAATTTCACTAGAACTTAATGAAATTTTACCAATTGGTAAAAAAATTTTACTCAAAATTAGTACAAATATATTTTATTGAGTCAATTAAACAGTTCAAAAAATTCATTTGGTGAATTAGATGCCTAGCAATTAGTAAAATTCTACTAAAAAATTAGTGAAACATTGATAAAAATTAGTCGTCTTTTACTAATACGAAAAGGGAATACTCGTCCATGAAAATTACTATAATTAGTAAAATTTTAATATTCGCTATAGTAGAATTGCAGAAATTCAGATTTAGAAAGCAAATTAGTAATAATTTTCACTAAAATAAACATAAATTTTTCGTATTACAAATAATTTTTCCTAATTATTCAATTCCAATTGTTAAGAACAAAATTTACTTTCAATTTGTAGGAATTTTGACTAATTTAAACTAGTAAAAACATTTTTTAATTTAAAAACTGGTAATAAAAATTTTTATAAACTTTTACTAATTCAAACTAGTAAAAACTTCTTCAAATTTATTCTAATTCGTCAGAATTTTTTCAAAATTAAATTAGTAAAAACATTTTTTAATTCAAACTAGTAAACTGTAAATTAGAATTAGTAAAAATTTCTACTCATTAATTTATTAGTCAAATTTACTAAATAAAGAGAAAAAAATATCAGTCACTAATTAAAATTAGTAAACATTTTTACTAATTCAAATTTGAAAAGTAGTAAAAGCTTTTTCTAATTAAAATTAGCAATAAAATTTCCTTATTATTGGAGTTAGTGACATTTTTCTTTGATTCAAAGTAGTAAGAATTTTTTCGAATTCTTATTAGTAAGAATTTATACTAATTAGCAAGAATTTTTCCTAATTATTAAAGTTAGTAAAAACTTCTTCTAATTCAAAATAACAAGAATTTTTCCTACGTTACTTAATTTAATACAAACGTTTTTTAATTTAAATTAATAATAGTTTTCCTAATTCAATTTAGAAAGAATTTTTTGTAATTCAAATGTTTGTTGTTTCAATGACTGAAATTATTGATTATTTAATCATTTTAAATAATCATATTGATTATTTTAATCAATAATTTGAGTCTCTAAATTTGAATGGCAAAAAATTCTTTCTGAATTGAATTAGGGGAAAAAATTAGAAAAATTTAATTAGATAATTAAAAACCCATTGCAAAAGAAATTTTTTTAATTTTATTTAATTTATTCAATGTAATTAAAGTTTTATTCAATTTATTGAATTTAATTTAATTAAAATTTTATTCGCAATCTGATTAAAATTTAATTTATTTTAAGTAAACTTTAAGCGATTAGATTATCATCAATCATATAAATAGGAGATTGCAATAATATAATTCGGAGTGACGAGTAAATTGTCACTTATGTGTGAGCGAGCAAAACAAAATATTTTGTTGAATCACTTTCCGCAATTCCTCCCCTTTTTATCGAACCACCTAAAATGGCATTTAGACTAAAAGCAAACGCAGATACTCGCTGGACCAAATAAGTAATAAGTGAAATTGACGGACATTTTCGACCTGTCATGAAATATACATTGTATTCTATTTGCTACTGCTTTATCCACTTTAATCATATTATTTTTTTTCTAATTAAGCTCGAAGGAATAAAGCATTTTATCAGTGAAAATTAATTTTATCTCATTATAATTTTTTTTTTTTATTTCTTTTTTCATTTTTTTTTTTTTTTTTTTTTTTTGAGCAAATAACAAATTTTTCTCTGAAAAGAAACTATACAATGTTGATATTTAATTTAAAAAGCAAAGAAATGTTTATTCATTGCGGAGATAATAAAAGAAATTATTTTAATTAAGTTTTGCATTTATATGATAAAATGTTAGAATGTATATATCTACATTGTAAATAAAATCACCTGTGTAAAACAAGTACGTGGGATAACGTTTTCCTGCGCCCTGCAAGTCATAAAGCAAAGAGGGGTGCATAACGAGAAGCTTTAACCCTTTCGTATATACCAGTGGTTTAAAGTCTACGGTTGCCAGGCAACATCTGTGTGTTGAGTTTCAACAGTGTATGAAAATTTTCAAAATTCCCTTCATTTCAAAATATTCCACTATATTAATTAATATAAAACACATCACATTGAAGATTTAACACTGTCATTTTTTTAAAAGAATTTTTAATTAAATTAAATTTTTAATTAAAAATGAAATTAAATTAAATGAATTTTTAATTAAATTTAACATTTTCTTCTAATATATTAATATTTTATATTTAACGTTTACATCTAATTTTTTTTAAATTTATTTTTCTTTAATTTTTTTAATAAACTATGTAAAGTTTTTGCCTCAAACTCATTCATAATTCCTAAGAGCCTTCATACAAGAGATAAAAAATATTTTATCATCTAAAAAGCACATAAAGAGTTCACATTTTGTAGCTTTAGGAAAATTTAATTCAGAATGTGAAGCACATATGCAATTAAAAGTTGTATTTAACAATTTTCCTCAGCGAAAAAGGCATCAGACAATACTGTCTGCAGTTTTTAAATAGAATCTAAAAAAAAAATTATCTCGTTGAGAAGTTATTTTCACAAAAGAGAAAATATATCATTCATTACAATTAAATTATATTAATTGCATAATGAAAAATAAGAAGACTCTTGTCAGTTACTTTTCACTAATTATAATTTAATTAATAAAAGACCGCACATATATTATACAATTGCAAACTTTTTAAAAAATCGCAAATTTTATACCACGAATTGAAAAAAGGGTTAAAAATGAAAACAAACGAAAAAAAAGAAAAGGAAAAAAAACAGAAAAAGAAAAAACAGAGGAGAAAAATATAATGATAATAAATTAGATTGATATTAATCAGAATAATTATACCTGTTATTTCCAGTATAATACACACTGAAAAAAAAATAAAATTCAAATGCTGTAAAAAAGCAAAACTTTTCGTTCAAAATGTAAAAGATAAAAGAAAAAAATATATAATTTGCGGAATTTATTCGGTTCCCTGGACTGATGGGTATAAACTCACAAGCAAATAATATGGCGGATTGGACCTTTTAAAAGTGGACTAAAAGGGAAGCTGGTTGCCTAGAAACAAGAGTTTGAAGAACCTTTCGTATTCTCTTTTATATATATTATTTCAATATTATTATTCACTGAAAAAAAAAATAAATTACAAAATTTTTAAACATTTAGAATAAAAAATCACTATTTCGCGAGAGTAATTAATTCACAGCAATTCAATATAATTAGACAAAGAAATAAACAATACGATTGAGAAATAAACAATTGAAACCCAATTAACAAAAAAAAAAATAATTGACAAGTAAATAATTTTAAAAAATAATGAATAAAAAAATTAATAATTATCGAGTAAACAAATAAAAAATAAATAGCAATTAAAAAAAATTAAAACATTAATTAACGAGTAAACAATTAAAAATTTAAACAATAAAAACTGTTATTTAATTAATAATCGTTGTATTCCGGTAATCTTTTTGCAGTTTGAAATTAGTTGTTGTTCCCTTTTTTGTTACATGACTTTTCTAATAATTTTTCTTTTTAAATAATTTCCATTTTTAAAATTAATTTATTGAAAATCATCGAATTGTTGCAAAAAATTTTATCAAAAAATTTGATAATAATAGAATTTTTTTAAAGAATTTTATTTAGGAAAATAATTGAATTCTCAAGAAGAAGTATGTTAAAATTTTTGATAATTCTAATAAAACTCTTTTTGAAGAATTTATTTAAATTTTTTTTAAAATAATGGAGTTTCTTGAAAAATTTTAATTAAATATCTTAAAAATAATTGAATTTAAACATTTAATTATTGAATTTTATTAAAATTTTATAACTAATTAAGAATAAAATTGAATTCTTTCGTGAAATTTTTTTGAAAATAATTTAATTTTTGCAAAGATTTTTATTCTTTATAAATATAATTGAATTGTATTAAAGGATTTATTAAAATTTTTTTAAATAATTGAATTTTTGCAAAGATTTTTATTATTTATAAATATAATTGAATTGTTTTGAAGGATCTATTAAATATTTTTTAAAATAATTGAATTTTTGCAAAGATTTTTATTATTTATAAATATAATTGAATTGTTTTGAAAGATTTATTAAAATTTATAAAAATAACTGAATTTTTGCAAACATTTTTACATAATATAATTGGAATTTTTCGAACAATTTATTAAAATTTTAGAAAATATTTGAATCCTTTGAAATTTTTTATAACGAATTAAGAAAAAAAATTGAATTCTTTCGTGAAATTTTTTTGAAAATAATGGAATTTTTGCAAAAAATTTTACTATTTAAATTTATAAATATAATTAAATTGTACCAAAGGATTTATTAAAATTTTAGAAAATATTTTGAATTCTTTTCAAATTTTTTATAACGAACTAAGAAAAAAATCGAATTCTTTCGCGAAATTGTTTTGAATATAATTGAATTTTTGCAAAATGTTTTACTATTTAAATTTATGAATATAATTAAATTATATCGAAGGATTTATTAAAATTTTAGAAAATAATTGAATTCTTTCGTGAAAATTGTTTTGAATATAATTGAATTTTTGCAAAATGTTTTACTATTTAAATTTATAAATATAATTGAATTATATCGAAGGATTTATTAAAATTTTAGAAAATAATTGAATTCTTTCGTGAAATTGTTTTGAATATAATTGAATTTTTGCAAAGAATTTTGCTATTACATTCTCATCAAAAATGAGAAAGTCTTGGATTTGTGCGATTTTTTTATTAATACAATTGAATTGTTTCGAAGGATTTATTAAAATTATGTAGAAAATAATGGAATTTTTTCAAAAAATATTATTAAACATTAAAAAAAAAATTGAATACTTTCATGAAATGTTATTAAAATTGTATAAAAAATACAATTATCAAACAAGTATAATAAAATAATAATAAAATATATTCTATCGATTTAGGAATTATTTTAAGTACCAATTAATACTAAAATAACAACGATAACAAATTTATTTTACCCATGTAAGTATAATACTTGACAGCTAAAGATTAAAAGTGCATATAAAACGAGGAAAAAGAATTGAAAAAAAGAATTGAAAAAAGGAAAATTCCTTTATAACCATCTGCAAAAGGAGTATATTTCAATTGTCCAATAATTGTCAGTTGAAACGCGATCGTTTTATTAGCGATAAATATTATAAAAGGAGTAAAGGTGAGAGACGCCTCAGTCCAGGAAACCTGGCAAACATGATTGTATGACTGCCTAGCAATTCTAAGGGGCGCGCATCAAAGCAGACATTTAAACAATTCATGAATTCTCCCATATATATACACGCCTATAGATGTAGTTTCCGTTTAACCACTATCAAATCTAAATGACAAATTCTAATTGCCATTGTAATTAGATAATACGACAGACATAAATTAAACAAACTTTAATTCACAATTTTCCTTTGCCTTGCACTGTTAATGATTGGCTAAATATTAAATCAAATTGTGTCGCAATTATTGGTTCAATATTCACTTATATATAATTATAGTTTTGCAATTATGAGGTAATTTTGAAATTGTGGTTTTTTAATAATTACAAAAACATTATGTTAATAATGTTAATAATTATAATTTTATATTTCATTTCATTTTTTAATTTTCAATTAATTACAATTTTGTACTTGATTTTCAATCAATTATAATTTTGTAATTGATTTTCAATCAATTATTATAATTTTATAATTAATTTCTAAATAATTATAATTTCATAATTAATTTCTGATTAATTATAATTTTATAAATGATTTTGAAACTAGTAAAACTTTATTCTAATTCAAATTAGCAGGAATTTTTTTCTAATTACACAAGTTAGAAAAAAAATTTTCTATATGTAATTCGAAATACAAAGTAAGAAATTTTTCTGATTCTTATTAGTAAGATTTTTTTCTACTTCAAACTAGTAAAAACTTTTAATTCAAATTAGCAAGAATTTTTATTAATTATCCAAGTTATTAAACATTTTTTTCCAATTCAAAATAAAAAGAAATTTTTCTAATTCAAATTAGTAACATTTTTCTCTAATTTCAATTAGCAACAAATTTCACTACTTCAAATTAGTAGGAATTTTTTCTAATTAAAATCAAATAAAACTTCTAACTCAAATTAGCAAAAAAAAATTCTATTTATTCAAACTAGTAAGAATTATTTCTAATTCAAACTAGTAAAAATTTATAATTTAAATTAAGAAGAATTAAAAAATTAAAAGAAATTATAAATAATTATAATTCAAATTAGTAACATTTTTTCTAATTTAAATTAGCAAAAATTTTTACTATTTCAAATCAGTAAAATCTTCCCCTAATTAAACATAAATAAAAATACTTATTTAAATTATCAACAAATTTTTTGAAATATTCATGTTAGTAAAAACCTTTTTTCTAATTTAAATTATTATGTAAAATTTTAACTGAAATTCACTTTTAATTCAATTTCTATTAGATAATTCGACGAGAATTCAATTATTTAAATACAAAAATAAATAATTTATATTGAATAATTGAATGTTTCTCAATATTGAATTCTCATAATAAAGAATTCTATCAACAAATTTTTAAATATTAAATTCTTTTGACGAATTTCAATAAAATTTTTTAAAATAATTACATTTTTCGAGGCATTAGATTAAAGTTGTGCTAAAAATAATTTAAACTCTGCGATGAGTTTGATTATCACAGTGCAACATTTTTGAGGTCATCGAATGTGCACTAAGTTTTGACTTCAGTTTCTGAAAGTACTTATCAAAACTAGCAAAAACCTATTTCAGTTTTGCTAGATTAGCTCGGATTTGAATTTTATCGACATTTGAATTTTTTTTGAATTTTCACATTTTTCAGTTTTCTGATACGGGCGGATGGGAACACTGGCTATTAAAAGTTTATTAAAAAAATTCGCAATGGTCACAATTTAAAAAGCAATAATCCCTCTTTAATTACAGAAAAAGAAAAAAAATTTGATCGAAAATTGTTCCAGTTACGAATTTTTTTTTGGCTTTTTTACACTTTTTGGTTTTATGAAAAAGGCGGGTGAGAAAGCTGGCTATTAAAAGATTTTTAAAAAAATTTCGCAGTAGTCGCCATTTAAAGAGCAATAATTCCTCTTTAATTTCTGACATTAAAAAAAAAATTTGGTCGAAAATTATTTGAGTTCTAAATTTTTTTTGTAATTTTTCGGGTTTTCTAATACGAGAGGGTGGAAACGCTATTTATTAAAAGTTTATTACACAAAATTTCCAATTGTCATAATTTGAAATGCAATTATCGCTCTCTAAATTCTGATAAAGAAAAAAAAATTTGGTCAAAAATTGTTCAAGTTATGAATTTTCTTTTGACTTTTTCACATTTTTCGGTTTTTTGATAAAGCGGGTGAAAACGCTGGCTATTAGAAGTTTATAAAAAAAATTCTCAATGGTCACCATTTGAAGAGCAGTAATTTCAACCTAATTTCTGACATTGAAAAAAAATTGGTCGAAAATTGTCCGAGTTATGAATTTTTTTCGTACTTTTTCAAATTTTTTTTTGCTTTTGATCGGGTGGGTGAAAACGCTGGTTATTAAATTTTTCTTTTTCAAAAACGCAATGGTCACATTTTAGAGAGCAATACTTCCTCTTTAATTTCTGACAAAGAAAACAAAATGTGGTCAAAAATTGTTCCAATTATTAATTTTTTTGACTTTTTCACATTGTTCAATTTTTTGATCAGGCGGGTGAGAACGTAGGCTATTAAAAATGTATAAAAAACTTTCGAATGATCGCAATTTAAAGAGCATTAATCCGTCTTTAATTTCTGCCCAAGAAAAAAAATTTGGTCAAAAATTGTTCAAGTTATGAATTTTTTTTGTACTTTTTTTAATTTTTGGTTTTCTGATAACGGAAGTGGGAATACTGAATATTAAAAATTTATAAAAAGAATTTGTAATGGGTACAATTTAAAGAGCAATAATCCCTATTTAATTTCTGCCTTAGATAAAATATTTGATTCGAAATATTTGGTTTCGAAAAAAGTCAAAAAAAAAATCAAAACCCTCGGTTGCACGGGACCGCGGGTATACAAATGTACAGAAATAAATAAATAACACGAATAATTTTCTACCAATTTTTTTTCTTATATCAGAAATTAAAGAAGGAATATTGCATTTTAAAATTTGACCGTTGTAAATTTTTTTAATTCATTTCTAATTGCCAGCCTTTTCACCCGCCCGTATCAAAAAACCGAAAAATGTGAAAAAGTAAAAAAACTATAATTAGAACAATTTTTGACCAAATATTTTTTCTTATTGACAGAAATTAAAGAGGAATTATTGCTCTGCAAAATGTGACCATTGCGGCTTTTAAAAAAGAAAAATTTAATAACCAGCGTTCTCACCCGCCCAGATCAAAAACAAAAAAAATTTGAAAAAGTACGAAAAAAATTCATAACTCGAACAATTTTTGACCAAATTTTTTTTTCAATGTCAGAAACTAGGGAGGAACTACTGCTCTTCAAATGGTGACCAATGCAAATTTTTTTTATAAACTTTCAATAGCCAGCGTTTCCACCCGCTTTATCAAAAAACCGAAAAAATGTGAAAAAGTACAAAAAAATTCATAACTCGAACAATTTTTGACCAAATTTTTGTTTCAAAGTCAGAAATTAAAGAGGAATTATTGCTCTTTAAATGATTACCACTACGAATTTTTTTTATAATCTTTTAATAGACAGCTTTCTCACCCGTCCGATTCATAAAACCAAAAAATGTAAAAAAGCCAAAAAAAATTCGTAACTGGAACAATTTTCGACCAATTTTTTTTCTTTCTCTCTAATTAAAGAGGGATTATTGCTTTTCACATTTTGACCATTGCGAATTTTTTTAATAAACTTTTTATAGCCAGTGTTCCTATCAGCCCGTAACAGAAAACTGAAAAATGTGAAAATTCAAAAAAAAATTTCAATGTCGATAAAATTTAAATCCGAGCTAATCTAGCAAAACTGAAATAGGTTTTTGCTAGTTTCGATAAGTACTTTCAGAAACTGAAGTCAAAACTTAGTGCACATTTTATGTGTTGCACTGTGTTATTTATGAAAATAATGGAATTATTGCAAAGAAATTTATAAAAAATTTGTAAAATTATTTTATTATTTATGAAAATAATTAAACGTTTAAGTAGAATTTTAATAACATTTTCCTGAAATAATTGAATTCTTTTAAAAAATTTTATTAAAATACTGGATATTGAATATCATTGAATTTAGGAAAATTTTTACAAATAATTGAAATTTAGCCAAGAATTTTATTAAATTTTTTGAAAATAATTGAATTTCGAAGAAGAATTTTATTATTTATAAAGAAAATTTAAATTATGACGCGAGAATTTCTTTAAATTTTTCAATATAATTGAATTTCTGCAAAGAATTTTATTACTTTTAAAAATAATTGAATTTTTGCAATCATTTGAAACTTTTCCAAAATTCACAAATTTTTTTTAGTGTTTTTAACTAAAATTCCTCATTAATTTCTTTATTTTTAATAATTACAATTCAATTTTACAAGAAATTTCGTTTATTCAAAAATTATTCAATTAATTATATATTAGAATCAATTAAATACAAAAATAAATAATTTAGCGAATAATTGAATGTTTCTCAAAATTGAATTCTTACAAAGAATTTTATCATTAAATTTTTAAATCATTAAATTCTTTCGACAAATTTTAATAAAATTTTTAAAAATTATTCCTTTATTCGAGGAATTTGATTAAAATTGAATTACAAATAATTGAAATTCTGCTATGAGTTTTATTATTTATGAAAATAATTGAATTCCTTAAAAGAAATTTTTTTTTTCGAAAATAATTGAATCTGTGTAAAAAATTGCATATTTTATGAAAATAATGGAGTTATTAAGAAGAAATTTCTAACAAATTTGAAAATAATTTAAATCCTGTGATATTTTTGTTATTTATGAAAATAATTGAATTCTTTTGGAAAATTTTATTAAAATAGTAGATATTGAAAATCATTAAATTGAAGAAAATTTTTGAAAATAATTGAAATTTATTAAATTTTTTGAAAATAGTTGAATTTTGGAGAAAAATTTTATTATTTATAAAGATAATTTAAATTTTGACGAGAACTTTTTTAAACTTTTCAACATAATTGAATTTTTGCAAACATTTGTAACTTCTCCAAAATATAAATTTTTTTTATTGTTTTTAATTGTTTATAAATTTAAATTTATAATTGTTTTAATTACAATTTTTCAAAAATCAAAGTTCATTAAAAATTCAAATTAAAACCTTGTTGAAGTTCATTTATTTATGAATGAAGTTATTTAAAAAGAAATTATTGTGAGAAATGGAAAAAATTGAAGGTTTTGTATTAGAATTTTTGTTTTTCTAGAAAAAACTATTAATAATAATATTTCAATTATTTGAATGTTAATTAATTATTTTTCCTTATTTTTTATTAGAAAATGGTGAAAAAGGGGACAAATCAGCAGAAAAAGGGGAAAATGGTGCCAAATCGTCAAAAAAGGTGAAAAAGGTGTTAAAATTGAAATAAGGGGACAAAAGGGGACTAACTGTGATGCCTTCAATAGACATGTAATCGATTATTTGAATTATTTAAATAATTTTAATTTTCAGTGTACCATTTTGTCAATTTAAAATTTTTGGAAGTAGGTTGAAAGCGTTTTGACCAGCCCCTCGTTTTTTTTTGGTGTAAAATATAATTTCGCTGATATGCACTTCGTTTTTAGGAAAAAGGACCAAAAGCCACATTCTAACTGATTAATCAGCGAAAGTGGAGAGACGTATCAAGAATTTTTTTTTTACGAGGGAGTTGAATTTTCATTCATTTTAAATAACAAGAAGGCACAATGTGCACCATAAATGTTGCTCTCGTAAAGCTGTCAAGCATACTAAATTCGAAATGGGACGGTGTGCCAGACTGGTTTTGCAACTGCATAGAGGCCACAATATGCACCTTTACGGCCTCAATTAGTGAGAGTATAGAGACAGTCTTTCTGAGAGACTCAAATCGAATGCATGTTATATATAGAGAAAATATATTTTATATGTGTACCTACAGATACAAATATATAACTAACAAATATATTTGTATTTGTATATCTGTATCTGTATAGATGCACATAAAGTGATGCTGGGACGGCAAATAAAATAGTTGAGCGATCGTTATACGAGAGGATAAAAGCGGTATTCGTTTAAAATCGCGGTATCGTTATATAGCAGCACGGTAGTCTGTCCCTGTGATGCAAAAAAAAAAAAAAAAAAAAAATACTGATCAGCAACGAGAAAATATATAACGGTATAAATCCATAGCCACACTTGAAATTTATATTCTATTCTTTTTCAATCATGAATCAAATACAATCTTTAACTCATTATATTCTTTTATAGCCTTATCCATTCCTCTTCATCATGCGACTGCAAATACTTTTTTAATGATGAGAGAGGTCAAACTTTTTTTTTCTTATTTTTCATTCATTCATCATTTTCAAATGATCACTCTCGATATATTTAAATATATGCCAAAGAATCTCTAATTCGATCAATAATAATTCTTTTTCGAAAATTCAACAGTTATTTTTTTAAAATGCCCTTTTTTGGCAATTGACATTTAACGCAAAAAAAAATTATATTTTCTTTTTTGAGGAAACAAACATTTTCTATCTTAAAGATGATTTCTAAATAGTTTCTAAGTGTCTGACCTTTTCGGAAAAATTCCCTTCATTCAAAAATGAAATAAGGGCACTTTTTAAAAAATGCCCTTTTTTGACAATCGATAAATTCGTTAATAAACATGTCGAAACCATTTTTTTTAAGAAACAAAAATTTTCTGTTTCAAAAATAAAATATAAACAGTTTCTAAATACCTGACCTTTTGGAAAAAATCCCTTCTTTAAAAAATAAAACGAAGGCAAAAAAATTTTTTTTTCACTTCTTATGAATGTGAAAGTGAAAGAAAAAATAAAAATCTATTAAACTACCAGGGAAATTTATTTTTACTTCACTATTTTCACAAGTCACTTTTATAGTAAAAGTAAAAATGAAACTGAAAATAAAAATCGCAAGAATTCAATTATTCTCATAAATAATAAAATTCTTTGGAAGAATTCAATTATTCTTATAAATAATAAAATTCTTTGGAAGAATTTAATTATTTTTATAAATAGTATAATTCTTGACAGGAATTCAATTATTTTCAAAACAATTTTAATAAAATTTCACGAAACAATTCAGTTATTATTTTTAAATTTTACCTAAGTAAAATTTTTCGAAAGAATTCAATTATTTTTTAAAATTTTAATAAATTCTTCGAAACAATACAATTATTTTTTTAAATTGTAAAATTCTTTGCAAGAATTAAATTATTTTTTATATATAATATAATTTTTCTCAGGAATTGAATTATTTTCAATAAAATTTTAATAAAATTTCTCGAATGGTTTCAATTATTTTTCAAAATTGTAATAAAATTTATCTAAAAAATTCAATTGTTCTCAAAATTTTTAATAAAATTCTTTGTAAATTTTATTAAAAATATTTTAAAAAAACTACATTTCTTTCAAGGAATTCATAAATTTATAATTAGGCAACACATTTTAGAACTTAATAATAATAATTTTCCCAAAAGTAACAAATTTTATAAAAGTTCGTAGAGATTCACAATATTATAATTTATTTCCCTGTTTTCCCGAATTTTCCATAGTTAGTAGACTCCCTGTCAATTATGTTTTCAAATAATAAAATCCTCTCCGAAATTATTCAATTATTTTCGGAAATTTTTAATTTTTCAAAAGAATTCAATTATTTAAAAAAAAAATTCATTAAAATTCTTCACAAACATTTAAATATTTTAATAAATATTAAAAATTTTCACATGAATTCAATTATTTATAAATTTTTTTATAAATTTCTTGTCGATAATTCAATTATTTTCATAAATAATACCATTTTTTACAAGGAGTCAATTATTTTCATAAATAACAAAACTTATTGCAGAATTTCAATTATTTTTAATACAATTTAAATCGAATTCCTAAAAAAATGTTACTATTCTTAAAAATTTAATTAAAATAATTTGTTGAAAGAATTCAATTATCTAAAAATTTGTTGATAAAATTTTTTATAAAAATTCAATTTTAAGAAAAATTCAATTATTAAATAAATTATTAAATAAATTATTAATAAATTTTTGGACCTTATGGATTGGATTTTTCGTCTTGGACCTTTTGGATTGGATCTTTTGTACCCCAATCATTTAAACAAGTAAATTCTCGTAGAATTTTCTAATAAAATTTGATTTAATAATGAATTTCAGTTAAAATTTTAGATAATATAATTGAATATTAAAAGCATTATAGCGTGAATTTTTAGAAATAATTGACTTTAGAAAAGGTTTCAAATTAAAATCTTTAAAAATCTGAATTTTTCATACCTTTAGCTAATTCTGTAGAATTATTTTTTTTAGAAAAAGTTTATTTGAATTTATTTGAAATTATTTTAAGTTCTTATTTTTTAATATAATTTTAATTAAAGAATTTCCGAATAATCGAAATTTCGTAAAATTGAATTGTAAACGAATGAATTTGAAAATTTTCAAAAAACTTTTTAAAAAAATTATTAAAAAATAATTGATTTGAAGAAGAATTTTAGTTAAAAATTCTAAAAAATAAAAATTGAATTGAAATGATGAGAATAATTATGAGGAAGTTACAGTATATTGTTATAATATAAAATAACAAATTTATCACTCGGTCATCCTTAATTATGATAACTCATGAAATTTCAAAAGGTTTGAATCTGAAATTTTTGAAAATCATAATTCCTATAGAAAAATAATAATGATTAAATATTTATTTAAAAAGTAAGTTATTGATGTTTTCGAATAATTTTAGAATTAAAGAAATTCGTAAATAAATAAATGTAACAGAATATTTTTTTGAGTGTCTAAATATTTTTAGACTTAATCATAAAATATTCTTTAGAATCAGGGAAAAAGTCAAAATTTTTTGTAAAAATCGAAAAATTAATTTTTTTTTTCCTAAATGAAAAGTCAAGGAAAAAGAAAATTAATTTTCTGTGGCAATCCTGAATTGATTCAAATAAAAATGACTTGATTTAAGTCAATACTTGACTCAAATAAAAATTATTTAATTATAGTAAATATTTAACTGATAATAGTCAAGTAATCGATTATTTTTTATGAAACAACTTTTTTGTTTTCAGTGTAAGAATTCGCACTTGTGAAATTCAATATATGAACCGTTCGCTCGAATAACGGCTTAAGTGTTTTTGAGGCATTTTGGAAAGTCTTAAAATTAACACTAATTTATAAATTCTAAGTAATTTAAAGCATTACTATTTAATTTAATAGGTTTTGCTTTAAACAATTCCAATCAAACATTATAATTTAGATGTTAATTAACAGGATGGTAAGCGTCTTTTGAAAAACGGCTTAAATCAACTTAAGCCGTTGTTCGAGCGAATGGTTCATATATTTGAAAGTCACGTCGATAAAAATTACTCGAAAACTTTTGGATCGTGAAAAATTTATTTTGCACTTGTGAATATAAGTATAAGTCCACCATATTGGACACATTATGAGCAATTTGTATAGTGAGCTGTTAGTTGATTAAATGATTACTTACACGCACTCTTTATGACCTCTTATAAAATTTTACGAGACGCATCTAAAATTTCCAAGCGGTTAATAATATGAGATAATACGAATTTAAATAAAATTTTTACAATTTCCTTTTTAACGATTTTAATATTTCCCACGCTCATTGTGGGAATTGTTGATGATTAAATACACATATAATATGTATTTATATATTTGTATAATTACGGAAAATTATTGCAAATATATAAACGAAGAAAAAAGAATTAGAATATAGAAATCATATTTTAAATTGACAACTGGAATTAATCGTTCTGTAAATGCTATGCGAATGAAAAGTTTTCTTATTCAAAGATTACTTCAATTTTTTCTATTTATTCAGAAATATCATTTGTATATTTATGTAATTTATTGTATAACCGCTTCTGAACTTTTATAAATTATGTATCTGTAATGCATGTATTTTTATGAAAAAAAAGAATGTTTTAGAGAGATTCTGCATTTCATTCATTTCAATAATTCCCTCTTCAGTAAATTTTGCAAAAAAAAAAAAATACACAAAAAAAAACAATTTCGTAACAATTAAAATTTTTAAATTTTCTCTCGTTATTTTTTATTTAAATTATTAATAATTTAAACAATTCCAATAATCCCTTTTGAAAAACTTTTTAAAAAAATTACTATTTATTTTTTTAATTTCATTTATTGCTAAAATTTCAATTTTTAATAATTTGAAAAAATTTACAAAAAAATATAAATAAAAAATTTTTAAGGAATAGAATTTTTAAATTTTGTTTTGTTATTTTCTATTTTGATTATTAATAACTTAAATAATTCGAATAATTTCATCTTCAAGAAATTATACAAAAAAAATAGGTAAACAAAAAATAATTGAAAATGTAAAATGTTTTGTTGTTCTTTTTAATTTAAAAAATTAAAGAATTTCTCTTCGAGAAATTGTGAATAAGAATTAAAAATTTATTTTGTCGTTGTTATTTTTTAATTTTGCTAAATTGAATTAAATCGTTAATTGTTAAAACAATAAATTCCAAATAACAATCAATCGGAAAAAACTTTATTTTTCTCAAAGTGATTGATTTGAAAATAGAAAAATAAATGAAAAAAGAAAAAATTGAAAGTTTGATGATTATCAGAGTGAGGACAATTGAAATAATCCGAGTTCCTTATGTAAAGAAAAAAAAATAAAGTGAATTAAAGAGAATAAAAAAAAATAGTCTTACATAGTACGAGGTCAAGTGTTGAGCGCGTGAAAACTCATAGTTCTAAAGGCAATGCTCTTTCTCCTTGAGCTAGTTGGTGGTCGTCGTCGGACGTTGCACTATTGGCATTACATGCAGTCAATAACGTTGAACAGGCCAGGTTGCAATTAATTGCCGCTAAACGTCCTCATGAGCAACAGGTAAGGAAGAAGATTAATTTATTTGCAACATCGAGATATGTGCAAATAGAATTATTCCGTTGACACTAAATTCAAAGGAATCTCCAACAAGTGCACAAGAAATAAAAGAAGAAGAAGCCCTATTTTCTATTAATACTGCTGTTTATTAAGCGAAAGAAAATTTAATTATTTTCCAATCACTTATTTTCAAACTATACATTTCTAACAATTATTTTCAAAATATTGTAAAAATATTAATTTTATTGTAAAAATTTATTTATTTTATTAATTTTAATTATTTTTACTCTGCTTATTTTTATTTTTATTGCTTTTATTTCAGTTATTTTTATTTTGTTTATTTTTATTTTTTTTCTACTTTTTTTATTTTAATTATCTTTATTTCGTTTATTTTTATTTTATTTATTTTATTTTAATATTATTTTACTGTTATTAACAGTCAAAACGTTTTTACTCAATTATTTTAATAAATTTTAATAACATTCTTGGGAAAAATTCAATTATTTTCATAAATAGTAAAATTCTTTGTGAAAATTCAATTATTTTCAATACAATTTTTAAAAATTCAATTATTTTCAATTCAATTTTAATTAAATTTAACGAAAGGATTCAATTATTTTTTTTAATTTTTAATAAAATTTTTTCAAAAGAATTCAATTATTTTCTACAATTTTTAATAAATTCTTCGAAACAACTCAATTATTCTTACAAAGAGTAAAATTCTGCGCAAGAATTAAATTATTTTTATAAATAATGAAATTCCTATCAAGAATTCAATTATTTTCAATACAATTTTAATAAAATTCAATAATAAAATTTTTAATTATAATTATTAACAAATCAGATTATTTTAATAAGTATAAAAATATTTTTTTGTTCAATTAAATTATTTTTAAAATTTTCAATAAAAGTTATAGGAAAAAACTACATTGATTTAAAAAAAACTGAAAAAAATTCTTCAAAAAAAATTTAATAATAATATTTTAAAAAATCTAATTTTTTAATAATAATTTTAATAAAATTTAACAACATTAATTTCAAGAAATTTTAAGAAATTATATTAAAAAATTTAATTATTTACAAAAACTCTAAAAGAATTTAATTTTCTATAAATAATAAATAATTTTAATAAAATTTAATAATAAAATTACTAATAAACATGATATTTCAATTATTTTCAATAATTTAATAATTATTTTCAATAATCCAATTATTTTAAATAATTTTAATAAAATTCTTGACAACAATTAAATTGTTTTCAAAAATTTTAATAAGATTTTTTGCAAGAATTCAATTACTTTCTTGAATAATAAAATTCTTTGCTAGAATTCAATTATTTTCAACCTATACAATTTTTATAAAATTTCTCGAAAGAATTCAATTATTTTCAAATTTTTTTTTTTAAATACTTCTCTGTAGAATTCAATAATTTCAAATACATTAAGTTTAAAATTTTTTAAATTTTAAATGAAAAATTATTAGAAATGTCAGGAAATAAAGAAGCAAATAAAAACTAAATTTAAACTGCAAACATATAACCAGAATACAACGATCATTAACATAGATTACAATTATTACAATAAATAAATATTTATTTGATAAAATCGAAAAGCAATCGTTTATTTGAATCAAATAAATTTTTCTTTCACTCTCTTCTAGAATATATATAGGGGAGAGGGCCCTAAGGTGGTCACCCATCTTTTGAACGACTGTAGATTTCAAATGGAATTATATATAAAGGTCAATAATACGGCGTTTGAAACTTTATCTTATTACCTAACTTCTTATCATAAAGTTTTTTTCATTTAATTAATAAAAAGAAAGTTATGGCACTTTTTAAAAACAGTTGAAAATTCGACTTTTAAAAAAGTGGCCCCAAGGTGGTCACCATACAAAAATTCACTAAAAAAGTTTTTAAAAAATGTAAAAAACGTATTTTTAAGTTGTTTATTTAATATTAATTGTTTTTCAGGATCACAGAAACATATTACATATTTTTTTTGCACTTCGTCCTTTCGTCAAAAATGATACTTTTTGTGTAGGATGTATTAGACAGGTAAAATTTTGAAAAAAAATCTATTTCATTATTATTCATCGTAAAACTTAAAAATTGATAAAATTCACATTCACAGTGATAAATGTTGATAATTATAGCGTATAAACACATTTTTATAAAAAATCAAAAGTGACCACCTTGGTGACAAAAAAGTGTCTACCTTAGGGCCAAGACACAATTTTTTAAACAATAATGAAAAAATTTTTTAAAGCTCAATATTAATTACATTCATTTGGAATATTATTGTACGATATATAAAGATAATTATAACGATTTTTACTAATTGAAAATGGTTAATTTCGATGATTTTAACATCCTGAGAAAAAAATTTCTCGATCATTTAAAAACAGAAATTTTACGACGTCCACGTTACAACGAGACTCATACGACTATTTACCTCAAAACTTTACTAAAATCTTTGTCTTCTCAAATAATAACAATAACAAAAAACATTCGAAGATACTAACTAATATACAAAAATTTTCTTAGGGTGATCACCTTAGGGCCCTCTCCCCTATACTAATAAAAATTGGTTACACAAATTTTGTTATCCTAAGAGAATAAATTGCATATCGTTCAGTAAAAAATTATTATTAAAACTTTTCCACTCGTAAAAAATTACTTCAATATCGAATCTCATAAAGTTTCCTCTTTTTTCTCCTTTTGAAAAAAAAAATAAAATACTAATACGAGGGAGGAAAAAAAAGGGAACAATGAAAGAAATATGTATATATATAGATATTTCTGAGTCGTTACATAAAATTTTATTGTCTACTGAAGTAAAGTCAGTTTATACTCAAATATATACTTGGAGATGACAAAAGATTGCACTTATTTTTATCGTCATTTCCTATTGAAGAGAAACGCAACTGTCATTGCAATATGACGTACAACGAAGAATAGCTTCTTAATCTCATTTGCGACCGCACATGTACATAATCGGCGTAAACGCCAGGTTCATGAACTCAATTCAGTTCAAGGAGGCATATATTGAATATTTGTTTGCAGTGCCGGTTTGCGTTTCTTTGCAGTATATTAAATATATATAGATATATGTGTGTGCGCCTGCATATTGCAAAGATGTCAATGAAGAGAAACCACGCTCTGGGTTTTATGTATTTATATATCTATATATGCAAGTTTTATATACTCGACTATATTTGTCTTGAATATTTTCAAGGTAAAGGCATAGAACTTACATAGTCCAGGGACACTTTGTCACTGGGGCAATGATCGATTGTGTTTTTTTTCATTTTAATTTTCCTTCAATGAAGAATGTTAATTGACTCTGTTTAATACGTAAACAGTCATTAGTGATTCTTTTTCTTTTTCAAAATTTTCTATATATTTATAATGTTGTGGAAATTTATTGACTACTGTTAAAAAAATCTATATACAAATTTATATTAACAGTAGTTAATATAATTAACTACTGTTAATTAATTTATTGACAGTAGTCAAAACTTTATTTTATTTTTTTTTGTATTGTATTGTATAGTAGGTACAAAAATAAAAAAATAAAAAAAATTACTAAAAATGGCTATTTAGTATTTATTAGTGAAATTTACTAATTTAAAAGCAAAAAGTCAGTCACTTATTCAAATTAGTAAATATTTTTACAAATTCAAATTTAGAGAGTAGAGTTGCAACAAAAATTTAATTTTGGTTTTCCCTTACTTTTCTTGATTTCCAAACAAAATTCTCACTTTCTTCCTGACCCTAAAGAATATTCTGATTTACTCTAAAAATTACAAGATACTCAAAAAAAAAATGTTCTATTACATTTATTTACCAGTTTCTTCAAAAGTAAAATTATTCAAAAACATCAATAACTTCGTTTTTAAATAAATATTTAATTATTATTATTTTTTCATAGAAAATAAGATTTTCAAAAATTTCAAATTCAAACCTTTTGAAATTTAATAACTTATAAAAATATTATTATAAAACATGAAGATATCGATCTCTTCGAGTCTTCGACTCGGAGTGATCGATTTCTTCATTTTTTTACAATTAATTAAAAATGTTCGAGTGATAAAATAATTATTTTATATTATAAAAATATTGTTACTGTAACTTCTTCAAAATTATTTTCATATTCAATTATTATCTAAAATTCTAACTGAAATTAATTTTTAAATCGATTTTTATTAGAAAATTCTACGAGAATTGAACTATTTAAATACAAAAATAAATTATTTATTGAATAATTAAATGTTTCTTATAATTTAATTCTCATAAAAAATTTTATTACTAAATTTTTAAATAATTAAATTCTTTTGACGAATTTTAATATACATTTTTTAAGAATAGTTACATTCTTTAAGGAATTTCATTAAAATTGTATTAAAAATAATTGAAATTCTGCGATGAGCTTTATTATTTATGAAAATAATTAAAATGTTGAGAAGAAACTTATAAAAAATTTGCTGTGAAATTTTTATTATTTATGCGAAAATAATTAAATTATGTTTGCGTACAATTTTATTAAAATTTTTTTTAAATAATTGATTTCTTTTGGGTAATTTTATTAAAATAGTAGATATTAAAAATCATTGAAATTAGGAAATTCTTTTAAAGTAATTGAATTTTGGAGAAGAATTTTATTATTTATAAAGATATTTGGGATTTTTACGAGATTTTTTTTTAATTTTGAACATAATTGAATTTTGTGATAAGAATTTTATTTTTTTAATGAAATCTAAGTTCTTTAAAATTTCTAATTAAATTTATTTGAAATTGAAATTTTGTAAAATCTTAAATTAAAACCTTTTGAAGTTCATTTATTTATGAAAATGGTAAACGCAATTTTTTTTAAAAATTCACGCTATAATGCTTTTAATACTCAAATTATTATCTAAAATTCTAACTAAAATTCATTTTTAAATCAATTTTTATTAGAAAATTCTACGAGAATTCAATTATTTAAATACAAAAATAAATAATTGAATAATTAAATGTTTGTTTAAAATTTTGATCCGCATTTTTGGTATCAATTCGTTGCAACTTGATACTTCTAAGTAAACAGTGTTCATAAAGAATTTTATCAACAAATTTTTTAAATAACTGAATTCGATAAAAATTGTATTAAAAAGAATTGAAATTCTGAGATGAATTTTATTTACGAATATAATTGAATCCCTGTTGAAAATTTTACTATTTTTGAAAAAAAATGAATTATTGACAAGAAATTCATAAAAAAAATTGGTAAATAATTGAATTCCAGTGAAATTTTTATTATTTCTGAAAATAATTATATGTTGGCGAAGAATTTTATTAAAATTTTTATTAAATAATTTAATTCTTTTTGGAAAATTTTATTAAAATAGTAGATATTGAAAATCATTAATTTCTAGAAATTTTTTGAAAATTAGTAACATTTTGCCTAGAATTTTATTAAAATTTTTGAAAATAATTGAATTTCAGAGAATAATTTTATTATTTATAAAGATAATTGAAATTTTGACGAAAATTTTTGAAAATTTTTGAACATAATGAAATTTTTACAAAGAAATTGTATAACTTTTGAAAATAATTGAATTTCTGTAATCATTTGTAACTTTTCCAAAATTGAATTATTTTACTGTTTTATCTAAAATTATTTTAAAAATCCATTATTTTTTATAATTAATTAAACAAATATTAATAAATTTAACTAATTCATAAAGAATTTAAATTTTTAAACTTTTTTAAAACCTAAGTTCTTTTAAAATTATCTAATTTATTTTATTCATTAAAAATTGAAATCTTTTGAAACTCCAAATTGAAACCTTTTGAAGTTCATCGATTTATGAAAATTATAAACGCAACTCTTTTAAAATGCAATTAATTTAAAAATATTTAAATATAATTATTCGTTAAATAATTTCTAACAAGTAATAATTTTATGAATAGTTCTTAAAGAATTAAGTTAGTTAAAAAGAAATTATTGTCAGAAATAGAAAAAATTGGAGGTTTTGTATTAGAATTCGTAGTAATTTCATACGTTTATTGAGGGAAACAAAAAAGACGACAAAAATTCAGAATTTTCTTATGAATTTTAAAGAATTAATTTTATCCAGTATTTTTAATAAAAATCCCTGACTTTTTCCTGATTTTCCTGACGAATTCTACTTTTTCTAACTTTTTCCTGAGTTTCCTGATTTTTCCCTGACCTGTGACAACCCTAAGTTAGGAAAAAAATTAGTTATGAAAAATGTATGGAAATTTATTGACAATTGTTAATCAATTTATAAAATTCGTACAAAATATTTCTGTCTAAAAATAAGTTCGTAAAAATTAGTTAGAGTTCGTAAAAAATCAAATTTTAATTCTAATTTTAATTTAAAAATCTCTAATTTTTAGTGCCTACAATATGGTTTACCTTTGGCTGTATTTTTTGGTTTAAATAAAAAAAATATACTTATTGTTCATTTAGTTTGAAACAATTCTATTTTGTTCACGAATTAAACAAATTATTGCAGTTTTAAATTGAGTGGAATTATTAGAATGAAAAAAAAATGTTGTTTTAAGTAGCAAAATGTTTATGACTCTTTGACAAGTCAAGATTTTTAAATAAAATTTAAGATCGCAATAACTTTAAAGTTAAAATAAAGGTTTATAGTTCTGTTACTATACTTTTAATTTGTGTTTTATTAAAAAATATTTGATTGCATATTGACACAGTAAATTTTTATTTAAAATAAATGAAAAGTAAATTAGGTAAATTCTACCTAATATTTACTATAGAATAATTAATATTTGGATGTAAAAAAATATTTTATTTTTTCTCCTGCTTTTCCAACGACATAAGTTATTATTACGTAATTTTATTAAACAGAGAAAAAGAAAAGCAAAAAAAAAAAAGAATACAGTACAAAATAAGAAGAAAAAATATCCTTTCAACAACTCGATCTTTTAGCAATCAAAGAAGGGCTTTTCGTGGTATTGGAAAGATTCTTGAATACCACTGGGAATCTGACTCCTGACGAAAGAAGCTCAAGGGTTATCAAAGTAGGAAGAAAGAAAAGAGGGAAATCATCCCTCGTTAATGCCAAAGTAATGACTGGGGTAGAAACTCTCGAGGACCCTCCAACGGTCCATCTAACCAAGAAGAAAAGCGTGCCCACTCTTATAAAGACTCGTGTCAATCATCATCACCAGAAGTCACGAGGTCAAGCAAAAAAAAAAAGATCGAGGGACAATTTTTCTATAATAAATATATGACAACCATATCATTTTATCAATATACAAATGACAACCATATTCTATTAAATCAATTTTTCTTCACACTATTTTCATTGTATATAATAATCTAAAAGCGTATTTTGAATATCAATAGAGGAAGGGTTGTTGTTATTATCGGAGCGATCAATGATTTTTTTTTCTCTCCATTTTTTTTTTTTTTTGTTTAGAAACTGCGATGCCACATCCGGACATTCCCATTTCCTGTCGGGAATATTGCCTAACTTACATACCCATTTCCCAAAAACTTAGGGGGAAATTTTTCAAAGGCACTGTGGCGAATAGTCACGCGAACATAATTCCCTGTTTAGATTTGAGTTTCTTAGAAATAAGCTATCTTTGGGGAGTCCCTGTTCTGTTATTATAGATATTGGCTGCATGTCTCATTGGTAAACCGTCTGCACGATATACTTTTTTGGCAAAAAAAAAAAAGAGGAAAACAAAATTTAATACGAGGGAAAAAAAGACGAAAAGTATAATTAATACTGCAGCAAAAAAAAAATTAATTTGTATTTATTATAACTGCTTTAAAAATAAATTTATTTATTTTTTACACCCAGAGAAATGTTTTATTTGAAACATGCAATATATTTGCATGGTTACCACAAAAATTTAATTTTCTTTTTCCCTGATTTCCAGACAAAATTTTCACTTTTTCCCTGACACTAAAAAATATTTTGATTCACTCAAAAAATGACTATAGATACTCAAAAAAAAAATGTTCTATTACATTTATTTACGAATTTCTTCAAAACTAAAATTATTCGAAAACATCAATAACTTCGTTTTTAAACAAATATTTAATTATTATTATTTTTCCATAGAAAATAAGATTTTCAATAATTTCAAATTCAAATCTTTTGAAATTTAATAACTTATAAGAATATCTTCATGTTTCTATAATAATTAAAAATAACTCAGTAATAAAATTATTATTTTATATAAAAATATTGTTACTCTAACTTCTTCGAAATTATTTTCAACATTTAAATTCACTTATTACTATTTTCTAGAATTTTTAACTAAAATTCTTCTTTAAATCAATTATTTTTTTATAATTTTTGAAAAAATTCTTTGGAATTTTCAAATCCATTTGTTTACAATAATTCGATTTTTCGAAACTTCGGTTATTTGGAAATTATTAAATTAAATTATATTAGAAAATAAAAACTTCAAATAATTTTTAAAAAAATTCAATTACACTTTTTCGAAAAAATTAATTCTACAGAATTTCCAGTTTAAAGTACGAAAAATTAAAATTTTTTGAGGAATTTATTTAAAATTAAATTAAAAATATTCGAAATTCTGCGATGAATTCCTAAAAAAATTAAAAATTTGGTTTGAATTCTCTCTTGAAGGAGAAAAAAAATGATTTAGTTCTTTGTTTAGAGAAAGAGAATAAATTTAATAAAAACGAAATTAAATGATAATTAATTAATTAATTAATATTAATTAATAATTAAAGTGAATTTTTGTGACATATAAAATTAAATTTTTAAGCTAAAAGTAAAAAAATGCGTCAAGCCGAGAATTCCAATAATAAAATATAAAGAAAGAATGTCATTGCAAAAAATTCCAATACAGACTTTTGAAAATTATTAAAAGATGTTTGAAAAATATTTCAACAATTTAAATGAGAAATTTTTAAAATACTTTTATAATTATCGAGTAAAAAGTTTCCAATATAAAAAGGGTGTTTGAATCCAGTAGTAGAAGAAAGAGGGTTTTTTAGGGCGTCTTGACAGGTGAAATGGGGAGAATTTATCACATTTATCAGAAAATATTTATAGTATACACTTCTGAACGTTTACTTGTCAATTAACAACTTTTTTTCCAATTAATCATTACAATTATTTGCAATTTATTTACAATTATTAAATACAAACAAAAATTCAAATAAAATAAGAAAAAAATGAAATTAATTTGAATGAATAAATTTAAAATTTTGAAATTTTTTTGAAATTAAATGGAAAATTGAAAATAAATTACAAATTAAATAAAAAAATTGTAGATATAATTTTAAGTTAAATAAAAAGTGTTAAAAATAGTTACAAAATAATTGAAGAATTGAAAATAATTATACATTAAATAAGAAAATTGAAAATAAATTGAAATTAAATGAAAAATTTTATAAATAATTTGAAATCAAATCAAGTGCCTAAAAATAATTTAAAAATTAATTATAAAAGTAGTAAATAATTTCAAATTAGATGAAAAATTATGAATCAAAAATTGAATATGAAATTGAATGAAAAACTTAAAAATAATTAAAAATATTAAATGAAAAAATTGAAAATAAGTCGGAATTGACTAAAGTCATAAAAATAATTCAAAATTAAATGAAAAAAATTAAAAACATTAAAAATATTGAACAAAGAAATTGAAAATGAATTTAAATTTTAAATTCCTATTAAAAGATAAATTTTTCTAATCAAATAAAAAAAATTTTAAATTCATTTAAAGAAGAATAAAAATCATACGAAACAGGAATAAAAAAATATTTTCTTCCCCTTTCGATATAAACTTTAATGAATATTATTTAGTAAGATTAATTATTATATATACGATAAATTACATAATTTTTCGAATGTAAATGGGAAAAAATTTCAAAACTATTCGATTATCACTTGTGTAAAATAAATCTTGTAATGTTTATTATGGATTTGTAATAGAAATCTCCTTATACGAAGAAAATCTAAATTAGAATCGCGATGCCAGAAAGACAGATATGGGTGTCTCGAACTCACGTGCTTTGAATTTTAAATTTCTCCCTCTCTCTCTACATAGCAATCGTTTTGAAAGTAAATCAGTTTTCATATTGTATAATTTCATATACTTGTCAGTCAATTTTCATGATGAGAAATGTTTTTGAAAACAAAAACAGAAATTATTATTATTACACCGAGAAAACAATATATTTGAATCAAATTTAATTATCTTTGTTATGCAGTCAACGAAAAATTATTTTGGCATTAATAATTCTGATTCAATATCATAATAAGTTTGATTCAATAAAAATTATATTTAATTCAATTATAAAATATGTTTTAATACAAAACATATTTTTTTGGTAAGCAACATATTTTTTGGATTAAAAAAAATTGTTCTCAATGTTTAGAATTATTTTTTGGTTTCAATAATTATCATTTGATTCAAATAACTGATTACTCGACTATTATCAATTAAATATTTACTTGAATTAAATAGTTTTTGGTGTTTTGAGTCAATTAAATGATGTATTTGCTTAAAATACTGAAATTATTGATTAATAATTTAATACAAAAAATGTATATTAAAAATATAAATTAATATAAAATTAATACGATTTACTATACCAAATACCATTCAATTGATGTAAATAAAAATTATTTGATTCAAGTAAATATTCAATTGATAATAGTTAGATAAATAATCTGTTATTTGAATCAAATTATTTTCAGTTTATTTGAAGCAAATATCATTATGACTTTGACAAATACCAATTGACTTGTAAATAAAAATTATTTGATACAAATAAATATTTACCTGATACATGTAAATATTTATTAATAAACAATTCCTTTGATTCGAATAAAAAATAGTTTAATCGAATCAAAATAAATTTTTCCTTCAATCTGAGTATTATAAAGTAAACATAAAACTTTTCCTTCCCTAAAAATAGTTTCTATTAAATCTTTTTGTGCGTTTTCTGAAGGGAAATAGAAAGCAAGGTCAAATTTTCCTTCTTTCTTTTTTTTTACACAAAGTTGATCCGCCATCTGGTATGAAATAAACCAATAACAGAATCAACAAAGTGCCGCGCCGTATGCGACATGGTTTTTATGATGTGGACAAAACGAACGAGTTAGAAAATTGTGGTACGGCTTCCACCTGCTTTCGTATAATAAACGGAAGGGACCCTCTATTTCTGACCAAGTCTCCTCTTAATCGTAAACAACGATATCGATGATCAAACGCAATTAGCTAACCCCTGAGCCTAAAGGGTTGGCTGCCATTGTATTTATTCCATTAATGTATACACGAATACATATTGATCCACATATATGTGTACATAAATACATCGTTGCTAGTAATAATATTATAGGAAGTCTCCTATTATTTAGGCATCATCCTCCCGATGCGAAATTGCACAACTTATAATATACAAAAAGGACCTGTTTGTGCAGGTGTTACAACACTCGTGTATATAGATTCTATCTCAAATCATCGGCGTTGAAATTTACAGATTTCAACACTGATTGAGATTTTTTGTTTCTTTTATTTGGACTATTTATTATTTGAATTTTTTTTTCAGAATTATTACTACAATTAACAACAATTAACTAACTTCTTACTTACTTTTCTAAATAAAATTAGCAAATTGAAAAAAATAGAATTTAAAAATTTTATATCAAATTTTTTTCCATAAAAATTAAAAATATGATTTGGAATAAAGATTATTACTATTAGAATCACAATAATCTTATATTCTGAGATTGGGAATTCAAGAAAAAGTCAAACTTTTTTATTAAAAGTACTGAAAAAAATTTAAATTTTAGAATTCATAAGAAAATTCTGAATTTTGGTGTCTTTTATACTATGAAATCACCACGAATTCTAATACAAAACCTTCATTTTTCCATTTCTGACAGTAATAATTTCTTTTTAAGATTTTAAATAACTTCATTCTTGAAAAAACTATCATACAATTATTACTTATAAATTATTAAATGAATAATTTTACTTAAATATTTCAAAATTAATTTCATTTTAAACGAGTTGCGTTTACAATTTTCATAATTAAGTGAACTTCACAAGGCTTTTGAAATTTTATAAAATTTCAATTTTTAAAGAATTTAATCCTAGTAATTTTAAAAAACTTACATTTTTATAAAATGTTAATAATTCAAATTCTTCTTAAAATTAGTTAAATTTGTCAATATATATTTAATTAAATATTAAAAATAATAGATTTAGAGAAAAATTTAAGTTAAAAACTGTCAAAAAAATTGAATTTTGGAGAAATTGCAAGTCATTACATAAATTCAATTATTTTCAAAAACAATAAAATTCTTCGCAGAAATTAAATTATTTACAAAAGTTTTAATAAAATTCTAGGCAAAATTTCAATTATTTTCAAAAATTTTCCTGAATTCAATGATTAAACGATCAAACGAACTTACCTAAAAGTGAAGTTCGATCGTAATTATATTATATTATACTACAGTTGTAATCGAAGGAACGAGGCAAATGAAATATAATTTTTAATAATCTACTATTTTAATATAATTTTTCAAAAAAAATATTGAATTCTCTGAAAATAATTGATATTTTTAAAAGTAGAAAAATTCTTCTTACAAAAGTTCAATTATGTTTAAAATTTTAAAAAAATTCTCGTAAAAATCACAATTATCTTTAAAAATAACAATATATCTACTATTTTAATAAATTTCATAAAAGAATTCAATTGTTTAATAAAATTGTACTCAAACATTTACAAATTATTTTCATAAATAATAAAAATTGCACAGGAATTCAATTATTAACAAATTTGTTATAAACTTATTCTCAATAATTAAATTAGTTTCATAAAAATTTCTTTTATGAATTTAATTATTTTTATAAATATAATAAATTTGTTTTAGGAATTCAATTATTTTCATAAATGATAAAGCTCATCGCAGAATTTTAATTATTTTTAGTATAATTTTAATCAAATTCCTCGAAAAATGTAATTATTCTTAAAAATGTGATTAAAATTCGTCAAAAGAATTCAATTATTTGAAAATTTTTTGATAAAATTCTTTAGAAGAAATAAATTTTAAAAAGCAATCAATTATTCAATAAATCATTTACTTTTGTATTTAAATAATTGAATAATTTTAAAAAGGATGCAAATTAAAATATTTGAAAATTTGAATTTTCTATACTTTTAACTGGAAATTTTGAAGAATTATTTTTTTTGAAAGAGTTTAATTTCATTTTTTTTTAATAATAATTTAAAGTTACATGTAAATTTTTCCAAATATGTCAATTTTTTCAAATTCTTAGAAATTTTCCTAAACGTTTAAGAGAATTTTTCCAAACTTTTGGGATTTTTTCTACGCTATTACATGAGAATGTTTCTAAATTCATTGGAAGTTTTCGATAATTTTTTAGAAAAGTTCCCTTATTTATGTTAGTAAATTTTTCTAAATAATTAGTGGAATTCCTAAATTTTTTGGGGAAAAATTTCCAAAATTTTTTTTATAGTGTATTTAATTGAAGAATTTCCGAATAATCAAAATTTCGTAAAATTGATTTTCAAACAAACGTATTTGAAAATTCTAAAAGAACTTTTTCAAAAATTATTATAAATAATTGATTTGAAGAAGAATTTTAGTTAAAAATTCTAGAAAATAATAAATGAATTGAATTGATAAAAATAATTTTTAAGAATTTACAGTAACAATATTCTTAATATAAAATAATGATAATACTTTTATAAGTTGTTTAATTTCAAAAATAAAAATCGATTTCAAATTTTATTGTAAATTCTAATCAATATTTCAAAATTATATCAAGGGATGATTCAACAGATCGTCAACAATGACTCATGTATGTTATGACAAAGCAAAATTAACGTCCATTAAAAATTCAGGATAATAAAAATTATCGATTTCATTTAATAGAAATTATTTTCTTCAATTTTCAACTCTTCTTCTAATAAAAAAAATCCTTTTTTTCCTCATGAAAAATTTTGTTATTCCCAAAACAACTAGTTTTAATAAAAATCATTTCCTTAAGTTTTCAATACTTTTTCTAATAAAAAAAAATCCCTTTTCTCCTCACGAGAAAGTTATTCCTTTCCCCATGAAAAAATATCTTTCTTTTCGCAATGAAAAATTTGCTTTATTTATCCCATGAAAAAATTTCTTTACATTCGCCATGAAAAAATTTCCCTCTTTTGCCCATGAAAAAATTTATGAATACTTTCGATTGCGTTCATATAAAACGATTTCTTTCTTTTTTTTATATATAGATAAAACAAGCATCGGGAACTTTACTTTAAATTCAAGTTAAGTTAACTCTTCCCGGTGTGTACACAAAGAAAGCTATAATCATAAACTGGTATCAGACAATAAGGTTAGTGATGAGGGGTTGTACCAAAGCGTAGTAAAACTAAAATTGAAGGGGTGGACTGAGTCGTCAACTTAATGGAAAATTGTATTGCTAGAATTCCCGGGTTCCTATATAAACTAGGTCGCTACAAACCATCTGTAACGGAAATTTACGTCACTCCCGCCGACAAACAAATAGAAAAAAAACAAAACAAAAAAAAAACAAATCATGATTGACTAATTACATATATTATATATGGGTATGAAATATATCCGGTGCACTTGTCCCCCATGGAAATATTTCACTTGACAAAGTAAATCAAAACACTGAAATTAATTATTTTTTAAAGAATCGAAATCTTAATTTCAGACCTCGGACTGAATAAAAAATAGTATCAAAATTGACAAGTGACACAAAATTTTAGTAACTAACATTTTTTTATTTATAAAAAAATTTTTTAAAGACAAAATGGTGGTTTAATTTTTCCACTTGAGAACGCTGGTGTTTTTTTCCCGTTTGCCTCATAAACTATACAATTACCACGAATTCTAATACAAAGCCTTCAATTTTTTCTATTTATTCTGACAATAATAATTTCTTATTAAATAACATAATTCTTGAAGAACTATCATAAAATTTTTACTTACAAATTATTTAATGAATCACTTTACATTAAAAAATTTTCCTCAATTCAATGATTTTTAATATCTACCTAATATCCAAATAAAATTTTTTCAAAAAAAAATTCAATTATTTAAAAAAAAATTTGACAAAATTCTAAGCAAATATTTAATTATTTTCTTAAATAATAAAAATTTCACAGAAATTCAATTATTTTCTTAAATACTAAAAATTTTATAGAAATTCAATTTGTAAATAATTATTTACAAATTTTTTTATAAATTTCTTCGCAATAATTGAATTATTTTTATAAATAATAAAATTCTTTCTAGGAATTCAATTATTTTCAAAAGTAATAAAATTCTTCGCAGAAATTAAATTATATTATTTAAAAATTTTTTTAAATTCTTCTCGGAAATTCAATTATTTACAAAAATTTTAATAAAATTCTTGTCAAAAATTCAATTACATTCGAAAAATTTTCTCAATTGAATGATTTTTACTATCTACTATTATGAATAATATTTTCCAAAAAATTTTAAAAAAAAAAAACAAATAAATAATTCTACGCCAATATTTAATTATTTTATTAATATAATAATTATAATAAATAATAATATATAATAATAATAATATATAATAACAAATAAATAATAAAAACAAAAAATAAAAATTTCACAGAAATTCAATTAAATCCTGCAATACTAAAAACTTTCCAGAAATTCAATTATTTACAAATTTTTGATAAATTTCTTTGCAATTATTGATTTACTTTTATACATAATAAATTTTTTTACAGGGATTCAATTATTTTTATAAATAATAAAATTCTTTTTAGGAATTTAATTATTTTCAAAAGTAATAAAATTCTTTGCAGAAATTAAATTATATTTAAAATTTTTTTTAAATTCTTGTCAAAAATTCAATTACATTCGAAAAATTTTCTCAATTGAATGATTTTTAATAAAATTACCCAAAAGAATTCATTTATTTAAAAATTTCTTTATTTTCATAAATAATAAAATTTTTTACAATTATTATTTTTTTCAATTATTTTTATAAATAGTAAAAATGTTTTTAGGATTTTAATTATTTTCATAAACAATAAAACTCATTTCAAATTTTCAAATGTAATTATTCTTAAAAATTTTATTAAAATCATTTATCAGAATTCAATTTTGAGAAGCAATAAATTATTCAATAAATTCAATAAAAATTGATTTAAAAATGAATTTTAGTTAATAATTAAATATTAAAAGTGTTATATCATAAATTTTTAGAAATAATTGAATTTTGATAAGTTTTCAAATTAAAATCTTTGAAAATTTGGAATTATTTTTATACTTTTAAGTTTTAACAAATAATTCTGACGAATTATTTTTTTTTTGAAAAAGTTTAATTGAATTTCTTTTTGGGATTATTTGAAGTTTTTATTTTCAAATATATATTTAATTAAAGAATTTCCAATGAATCGAAATTTCACATAAAATTGAATTTTAAACAAATGGATTTGAAAATTCTCAAAGAACTTTTTCAAAAGTTATTAAAAGTAATTTATTTAAAGAACAATTTTAGTTAAAAATTCTAGAAAATAATAATTGAATTGAAATTATGAAAAGAATTTTGAAGAATTTAGAGTAACAATATTCTTATAATATAAAATAATGATTTTATCATTCGGTCATCTTTAATTATTATAAAACATGAATTTTACAATAGAAAAATAATAATGATTTAATATTTAGTTTAAATAGAAATATTTTTTACAATAAATCTACTACGAAAATTTCCAAATCTCGTGGTAAATGTAAACGGTCAGTTTTGTGCGATTTAGGCTCAATTAATATTTTCTTGTACACCATAACATTTTTTAAATTTAAGAGTAGAATAGATAAAAATATTTTTTTTATTTTTTACTATTTTGAATTACACTTGTTTTACGATTAGAAGAAATTTTTTTTTCTCAGCGTACACACATGTTTGTTCGTCTTGAGATTATAATTTACGTGAGAAGAGAGAACATTTTGTTCGTTCTCGGAGTTTACTTTGGCTCTGTATCATCTTTCTGTCAAGAGAAGTATTTCCAGGTCATTACGATCCGTTTGAAATCATGTAATATAGTCGGGACTATTTCAAAGGCTAGGCTAGGGGGAGGTACTCGCTTTCGTCAACATTTCTTTATTTCTTCTTTTTTTTTTTTTTTTTTTTGAAGGAAAAAAGAAGTCATTCAAATAACATATAATTACGAAATTTAACACGAAAAATACGGACGATATGATATTAATCGATCCATGTTTCCTGAAACTTGAATTTCTATTTTATTTCTAATTTATGTGAAACTATATTTGTTTCATATTAATTTTACTACATAATTATGTAATATTGCATAATCTATAATAATCTGAATTAGAACATTAAAAAAGGTATCATATAATGATGAGAAATAAAGACAAATTTATTATTCTATTGAAATTTTTTACGATATTTTTCTATTGACGATAAAATTGAGATTCACACAATCGAATAGAAATCTATTATTACATTTTTTATTTCATTTTGAATGCTCCTTTGGAATATATGTAAAAGTCTAGGAGAAGAGAGACTTTTTTTTTGTTTTAAAGCTCCGCCATTTGTCAAGAAACGAAGAGATCATATTCGTAAAGAATATATCTTTATACTCATCTGGTCCATCGAAATAGCGTCATTTCTTTTCCCGGAAAAAATGGGATTCGTGTAAATGTTCAAATCTATACTCGAATAAAAGCGACTTTCATTTATTCAATATGAATTTTATACGATTCAACTTTATAGTACAATTTATAGAATGGCTTTTTTCAAATTTTTCCCAATATATATATGTGTGTTTCCGTAGATAAAAATTTCTCTCCATTCAAATATATTTCAAATTGAAAAATTTCCCACTTTAAAATTCTATTAGAAAAAAATATTTATATTTCTATCTTTTAAACTATCTATAGATCGAAGTTTTTAATTTAAATTTTTTTTGCAGCCCTCGGAATCACGTGAGTTCGAATATTTAAACTTTTTTGAAAATCAATTTCAATGAAAAAAAAAGAAGAAAAAGAGGAAAAATAAATGCAAGTTTCTTGAGACATCAATCATAAGGACAATAAATCTCGATGAGTTCTCTCGTGTAAAGAAATATATATGTGAATAGTTTCGAAGAATAAACGGCAAACGATGACCGATGCTCCAAGAAGATGGTAAGAGTACATCTTCGTTATTGTTGTTGACAAAGACAAATGCACCGTTAAAAGTAAATATATAAGATACAAGTATAACTATAGCAAAATTCCTTCCAATTGGACTTTTTTTTTTCTTTATCAGAAAAAGTAATTTGCAGTACATATATATAAAGAGAGAAAATCACACTCGGTAAATTAGACATCCTGAAAGTAAACCATCGCATTTATCAGGCCTCGAAAGCCTCACATAGGGACTTCCCTATACACTACCCTTGAGACCCAAAGTAGCTGCGAACTGGGAACCATCCCAGGCGTCTAGAAACTTTCGATTGCTTCTCGAAATCAAGAGAAACGAGCTCTGACTTGCCTTCATAACGAAGCCCAGAAACATTGTTAGCCTTTCTTTTTTTGTGCATTAAGTCTTTTGCTCTTTTTTTTTTGTTTTGCTTTTGGAAAATGGTGATTTGTTGCCGGAAAGGAAAATTTATTTAATTCATAATATGTAAATGATTACTTGTCTTTTATCAAGTAAACATTTGTTTGTATCAAATAGTTTTTATTTGTATCAAACAATTTTTGTTCGTATCAATTAATTTTTGTTGATATCAAATCATTTTTCTTTGTATCAAACACTTTTTATTCGTACCAAACAATTTTCATTTGTATCAAATAATTTTTGTTCTGAATTTACCAATTTTTTTTTGTTTCAATTTCAACCAAATTTTGTTTGTATCAACCAAATTTTGTTTGTATCAACCACCTTTTATTCTGAATTTACCAATTTTTGTTTGTTTCAACCAAATTTTGTTTGTATCAACCACATTTTGTTTGTGTCTACCACATCTTTTTGTTTGTGTCAAACAATTTTTATTTGTACCAAACAATTTTTATTTGTAAACAATAATGTTTATATTAAAGAAAAATAATAATCCTGAAATATTAAATATCATTTTCACTTTTAAATTTAACGATTACACATAAATTTTGACCATGAATTTGCCTTTCGGTTGGAACACACAAATGGCCGGATAGCTACTTCCCCATGACCTTGTTCCTAATTTATGCGGAAAAACCATTGATAATCATCGAGCTGGAAATTGATAGGGAAATTAACGGTTCGTGATTATATATACGTGTATTTTTGCCTGAAAACGATCGAAGCGTGTGTGTATATATATAAAACGTTTATAGACTAAAAGGAAATACGGAGAGTTATAGTCGCCGGAAGAGTGAGATACTCTTTCTTCTCGCTTTCGTGTGTTAGGAAACTATACCAGACATTGAAAAACAGCTGTCGCTCTTTGTTCAAAACTTCTTTTCGTGGACGAAATATCACTACTCGTCCATTAAAAATCTATACAGATTACATCATTTTTAATAGCGAAAAAAGAATTCTTCTGTGTATTTCGTTTCATTTCATTCATCATAGCACGGAAAAAATTATATTATCAAGGTTGACAAAAATATTTTAATTTTTGTCTTTCCCTGACTTTTCCCTCATTTACAGACAGAATCTTAATTTTTCCCTGACTGTAAAAAATATTCTGATTCACTCTAAAAATGATTAGAAACTCAAAAAATGCTCTTTTACATATTTACAAAATTTCTTTAAGAGTAAAATTATTCGAAAACATCAATAACTTCATATTTTAAAAAAAATATTCAATCACTATTATTTTACCAGATAAATTACAATTTTCAAAAAACCAAATTCAAAACCTTTCGAAATTTCAACAAGTTATAAGAATATTATTCTTATTCAGAGTCTTCGACTCGGAATGATCGATTTCTTCATGTTTTATGATAAATAATAATTAAAGATGAATTATTTTCTACTTTTTTAACTAAAATTCTTCTTTAAATCAATTTTTTTTCAATTTATTTTCAATTTTGGAAAAAGTTCTTTGCGAATTTTCAATTAAATATATATTAGAAAATAAAAAATTCAGATAATTTTTTAAAAAATTCAAACTTCTTCAAAAAAATTAATTCTGCGCAGATTTGTTAGTTAAAAGTATAAAAAATTCAAATTTTCAAAAAATTTTAATTTGAAACCTTTTCAAAATTCAATTAATTCTGAAACTTCACGCTATAATGCGTTTAATTATTATTATTAAAAATTTTAACTGAAATTCATTTTTAAATCATGTTTTATTAGCAAATTCTACAAGAAGTCAATTTTTTAACAATATAAATAAGTATTTTATTGAATAATTGAATGCTTCTCAAAATTGAATTGCTATAAACAAATTTAATCAAATTTTTAAGAATAATTAAATTTTTCGAGGAATTCAATGAAAATTGCATTAAAAATTTAAAAATAATTGAAATTCTCTAATGAATTTTATTATTTATGAAAATAATTAAATTTCTAAAATGAATTTTATCATTTTTTTAAATTTTTTGATTCTCTGTAAAAATTTGTATTATTTATGAAAATAGGAAAATTTTTTAATATAATTGAAATTTTGACAAGAATTTTAATAAAATTTTTGTAAATAACTGAATTTCCGTGAAGAATTTTATTATTTATAATGATAATGAATAATTTATAGAAAATTAAAAAAAAAATTTAAACATAATAATTGAATTTCTACAAAGAATTTTATTACATTTGAAAATAATTGAATCCCAGTAACAAATTTTCTTATAAATGAAAATAATGGAATTATTGCAAAAAAAATTTATTGAAAAATTTGTAAATAATTGAATTTCAGCAAAATTTTTATTATTTTTAAAAAATATTAAATTTCTGCTGAGATTTTAACAAAATTTTTTTTAAATAATTGAATTTCTGCACCTAAATTTTTTATTATTTAAGAAAATAATTGAAAGTTTGCGTTGAATTTTATCCAAATTTGTTTTTAAATAATTGAAGTCTTTTTGGAAAAGTATATTAAAATAGCAGATATTAAAAATCATTCAATTGAGAAAAATTTTCGAATGTAATTGAAATTTTGACAAGAATTTTATAATTTTTGTAAATAATTGAATTTCCGATAAGAATTTTTTGAAATTTTTAAACATAATTGTATTTTTGCCAAGAATTTCATTAGGTACTTTTGAAAATAATTGAATTCCTAAATAGAATTTAATTATTAAAAAAAATAATTGATTCCCTGTGAAAAATTAATTATTTATAAAAATAATTCCATTATTGCGAAGAAATTTATAAAAAATTTGTAAATAATTTGTAAGAATTGAATTACTGCGAAATTTTTAGTTATTAAGAAAGTAATTGAATTTCTATGAAATTTTTATTATTTTCGAAAATAATTGAATGTTTGCGTAGAATCTTATCCAAATTTTTTTTCAAATAATTGAAATTTTTTGGAAAATAATATTCACAATAGTAGATAGTAAAAATTATTGAATTGCAGGAAATTTTCGAATATAATTGAATTTTTGCCAAGAATTTTATTATTTGCAATGGTAATGAAAATTTTATTGAGATTTTAAAAAAATTTTTAAACTTTTTTGAATTTCTGCGAAGAATTTTATTACTTTTGAAAATAATAATTGAATTGTTTTTTAGAATTTTATGGAAATTTATGAAAATAATTGAATTCTTAAGAATTTTTTTTACAGTTTCTAGAAATAATAGTTCTGCAAAAATTAATTTATTCAGAAAGAAATTATGGTCAGAAATAGAAAAAATTGAAAGTTTTGCATTAGAATTCGTCGCAATTTCATAGTTTATGAGGAAAACATAAGACACAAAAATTCAGAATTTTCTTAACAATTCTATAAATTTAATTTTTTCCACTACTTTTAATAAAAATCCCTGACTTTTTCCTGAATTCCCTGACCTGTGTCAACCCTGATATTAAACCTGCAATTGACCCACACGAAGGAAGCATGAAAAAAAGACCCAATCTTCTTTTTCCTTGTAATTAAAAAAAAAATTAAATTAAAAAAAAAAAAAATCCAAATTTCATTCATATCATTTTCCACTTATTTCTATAAACACATATTCTGAAAATAATCCACATGACTAATCGTCAGCGGACACTTTCTTTCATCTCTAACAGCCGTTCGCATTTTTTTTTTCTCTTTCTTTCCACCCCCTCCCTTTATCCAAAAGCAAACTGTGATTTTTTGGTGGAAAATTTAGGTTGAACCAAAACAATAATTCAAGGCAGTGTATTTTCACGATCATCTTTTTTACTCCCGCACACGGTCCAGATATCGCAGACTCCCCAAAGGCGCCTCTTTATAGTCTTAAGTCTTTAAATTTTAATCCCAATGACGCCATATTATATAGCTCGTGGATCGTAAAAAATTCGCTTTAGCGAGTTTGCGTTTCACGATATTTCTAAAGAAGGCAAAACCCGACACATTTTCAACTCTTTTATGATCTCGCAAAAATAAAAAAAATAACAGAGAAGGAAAAAAAAAGGTCAGACACGTGTTTCTCAATTCCTGAATTCTCCAGAGACTCTATAACGAATATATCGTTCAAGGCCTTTAAAATTTTAGAGAAAACAAAATTTTTTCGTTTTTCTATATGTTTTTTCATTAATTAATTTTGTAATTAATATGAAAAAAAATTCTAACTTATTTCTTTTTTACAGTAATATAAAAGAAATTTTTTTTTTTTTAATACAATTTTTTATTTATTTCTATTTCTGTTATTTTATTTTATTTTTTTTTTATTACTTTTCTATTATTTCTATTCCACTTTTTTTATTATTTTCATTACTATTCTTTACGTAATTAAAATTTTAAAATTTTGTTTATATTTTATTATCTTCATTATAAAATAATATAAAAATTGTTGTAATCCTCTACCAACAAGGTTTCAAAAATCTTTTGAAAAGCTTTATAATTTCCCAAGTTCTAAGTCCCAAAAACAAAATACACCTGCGATTAAGAAGAATTTCTCACTTATCTACAAAAAATATCTAAAAACGTAAGAAAAAGCAGATCTGAAAATAATTCTCAAATCTTAAGGACGATCAAATACTTAAAAGTAATGTCAAATAACAATTCATAAAGTGTGAGTTGAAATTATGAAAATTCAAGAACAAGAATCTGGAAATGTGTCGTGAAAAGTAATGATTATGATTCAGTTTCCTTTGTTTTGCGTTTATATTTATATATATATACATATACACACCTATTTACCTTGACTTATGTTTATCATTATCTTAGGATCGTTTTTGTAATAAAACCTTCGTGACTTTTCGTGTAATTTCCGTAATATGCGGGAAGCATTAAACTTTTAAAAAATTTAATATACATACAAGTTGATATAGGCAATTTACACACCGAAATTTTTTTTTTTTTTTACATATGAATAATTCAGTAGTGTTTTGCCCTCAGCATTATTATTTTTAATTCTTTCTTTGTACCGTGTATAATTGTATATTTATTTATTTTTTTGTTAAACGGATATAAAAAATCCTGTATAGGTAATGTCAAAAAAAAAAGAATTTTTCGCAAATATTCTTTTTAGCCGAGTCAATATTTCTAAATATAAAATTAACCTATAGTCCCTGATTTTTTTTTGTTTTGAAATTTTTTTTTTTAACTTAAAAAACCAAACTTAAAAGTCATGTACAAATCAGATACACAGTTTTTCTGCAGATATCAAATTGAGACAAAAAACGAATCAAAAGTGTTGCGAAGCAACGTTTTGACTCGTTTTTTGTCTCAATTTGATATCCTTAGAAAAATCGTGTAATAAAAATTAGATAAAAAATTATCTAATCGAAATTAACTAAGAAATCAGGCAAAAAAATTGAATTATAAAATCAGGTAATAAAAATTTAAAAATCAGGTAAAGATCAGGTAAAAATTAGATTAAAAATTGGGTAGTAGAAATTAATTAAAAAATCAGATAATATTAATTAGATAAAAAATCATAGGCAATAAAAATTAAATATAAAATTAGGTAAAAGTCAGGTAATAAAAATTGCATAAAAATTGCATAAAAATGGAATAAAAATCAGGTAATTAAAATTAGGTAATAAAAAAAAGAGAAAAAAGACGGAGTGGGGGGTGTAAATTAATTTGCGAACGAGGGAGAAGAAAAAAAAGTCGAACAGGTGTATCAGAATGAAGTGAGAAAAATAGTCATCACTTCCTTATTTCCGGGGCTTTTACGCACTTCTCTTTTTGGCATTTGTTCGGAGCATGTGTGTAAAAAATAAAAGAATAAAGGCAAAAGTAAAGGAAGACCTTGGGCCCCACGTGCTTGCTTTTCAGCTGCTCCTCGTAACATGCCACTGGTGGGTCCTATTTCTCTCTCTCCCTCTGTCACATATTTACTCCTTTTTTCTTTCCTTCTTGCAAATTATTGTAACCTTGAAATGTGCTCCCAAACAAAAGGGGAGGGACCGCCCATGCGAGCAAACGAATATGCGCCTCATCGTTTCTGCATACCTATATTTTTATTCTCTTTTATACATTTAAACCGAATTTTTTTTATCCAAAAATAATTTTTACAACTATTTTTCTATTTTACTTTTTTGATATTTAAAAAAAAATTTACTCTTTTTCCAATTAGATTATTTTTTATATTCTATTTTTACTTCTGTTTATAGAAATATTTCTATTCTATTTTTTTTTCAACTGACTTTTTTCTTTCACTGAAAAAAAAATTCATGAGAAGAGTGTTTTGGAATTAAAATTTATTAAAAAGAATTATTTGATTGAATATAATAATAAAAATAATTTTCAAACTCTCTAGATTTAATTATAATTATAAACCAGCATAAATTCGCACACTAACTCCTTACTTAATTTTTAAAATAAAATTAGCAATTTTAAAAATAATAAAATTAAAAAATTTGTATTTCCACTTTTTTTTCACAAACATAAAAAATGAATTGGAATATAGTTTTAATGCTATTGTGACAATAATAATCATATATTCTGAGACAGAGAATTCAGGAAAAGTCAGGAATTTTTGTTAAATTAAAAGTAATAGAAAAAAATATATTTTTAAAATTCATTAGAAAATTCTGAATTTTGTTGTTTTTTTTATATGCGTTTACAATTTTCATAAATAAATGAATTTTAAAAGTTTTCAATTTAAAATTTTATAAAATTTCAATTTTCAATGAATTTTGAAAAAATTTTAATAATTCAAATTCTTATGAAATTAGTTAAATTCATTAATATTTATTTAATTATTTATTTAAAAAATGGATTTTTAGAAGAATTTTACATAAAACACTAAAATAATTGAATTTTGGAAAAGTTACAAATGTTTACAGAAATTCAATTATTTTTAAAAGTAATAAAATTCTTCGAAGAAATTCAATTATGTTCAATAATTTAAAAAACTTCTCGTCAAAATTTCAATTACATTCATAAACATTAAAATTCTTTTTCAAAATTAAATTATTTACAAAAATTGAAATTCTTTTTCAAAATTAAATTATTTACAAAAATTGTAATAAAATTCTTTGCAAAATTTCAATTATTTTCAAAAATTTTACCCAATTCAATGATTTTTAATATAATAATATTAATAAATATTATATTTTCAATATAATATTTTAATAAAATTTTCCAAAAGTATCACAAAAATTCAATCATGTTCAAAAGTACATAATAAAATTCTTCGCAGAAATTCTATTTTATTCAAAAATTCCAATTATCTTTATAAATAATAAAATTCTTCTCCAAAATTCAATTATTTTCAAAAATTTTAATAAAATTCTTTGCAAAATTTCAATTATTTTCAAAAAATTTTCCCCAATTCAATAATTTTCAATATCTACTATTTTAATAAATTTTTTCAGAAGAATTCAATAATTTAAAAAAATTTTGATAAAATTCGACACAAACATTTAACTATTTTCTTAAATAATAAAAATTTCACAGGAATTCCATTATTTACAAGTTTTTCATAAATTTCTTCTCAATAATTCCATTATTTTTATAAATAATAAAATTTGTTATAAAGTTTCCATTATATTCATAAATAATAAAATTCTCTTTAGGAATTCAATTAATTTCATAAATAAATTATTTTCATAAATAATATACCTACAATTTTAATAAAATTCTTCGTAAAAATTTAATTAATTTAACAAATTTGTCAAAATTCAATTATTTTCAATGTCTACTATTTCAATAAAATTTCATAAAAGAATTCAATTATTTAAAAAAAAATTTTAATAAAATTTGTCCCAAGAATTTAATTATTTTCAAAAGTAATATAATTCCTCTCAGAAATCCAATTATGTTCAAAAATTTACAAAAATTCTCGTAAAAATTTTAATTTATATCTTTATAAATTATAATATTTTTCTCCAAAATCCAATTATTTTAAAAAATTTTAATAAAATTCTTGGCAGAAGTTCAATTATTTTTAATACAATTTTCATCAAATTTCTCGAAAAATGAGAATTATTCTGAAAAATTTTATTAAAATTTGTCAAGAGAATCCAATTAGTGAAAAATTTGTTGATAAAATTCTTTATGAGATTTCAATTTTGAAAAACATTCAATTATTCAATAAATTATTTATTTTCGTATTTATATAATTTAATCCTTCTAGAATTTTCTATTAAAAATTGATTTAAAAATTTGTTTCAGTTAATTTTACATAATAATTGAATATTAAAAGCATTATAGCGTGAATTTTTAGTAATAATTGAATTTTGTAAAAGTTTCAAATTACTGTCTTTGAAAATCTTAATTATTTATACTTTTACCTAACAATTCTGTAAAATTAATTTTTTTGAAAAAGTTTAATTGATTTTTTTTTAAAATTATTTAAAGTTTTTAGTTTCTAATTTATATTTAATTGAAGAATTTCCAAATAATAGAAATTTCGTTAAATTGAATGGTAAACAAATGGATTTGAAAATTCTCAAATATAAACTTTTGCGAAAATTATTAAAAATAATTGATTTAAAGAAGAATTTCAGTTAAAAATTCTAGAAAATAATAATTGAATTGAAATGATGATAATAATTTTGAAGAAGTTAGAGTAAAATATTGTGATAGTATTAAATAATTTTTTTTTTCACTTGATGATCTTTATTTATTATAAAATATGAAGAAATGGATCACTTCATTATATATTCATTATATTCTTCATGTTTTATAATAATAATATTTTTATATTAATAATTTACATTTTATTTTTATTTCCCCCAATTAATATGTTTACAAGTTGTTTAATTTCAAAAAGGTTTAAATTTGAAATTTTTTGAAAATAATAATTTCCTTTGAAAAAATAATAATAAATAAATACTTATTTAAAAAAGTACGCCAAGGTCACCACAAGATGGCACTTGAGTTGATAAAACCAAATTCCACGCCACCTAGTGATGACCTTGGCGTTCTCAAGTGGAGCCACCATTTTATTTCTCAAAAACTTTTTTGTAATCAAAAAAAAATATTTTTGTTTTCTATTTACACTATTCGAAATAAAAACAAAATAGTTCTAAATTTAAGAGGAAAAAATTACCAATAAAAAGAGAGATAAATTTTCTTGGTATTTTCAAATATTTTAATTGGATCGCTGGTAAAAAAAATTGACCTTGCTTCGCTTCTTTCGGTCATGTAAAAGATAATATTTTCGAAGATATTTTTAACATAATGAAACGTCAGTTTAAAAACTGGCATGTAATATGTTGCGGGACTACCAACAGGTTTTCATGACACATAGATTTCTTAGAACCATCTGCCACACGTATACAAGAGATGTAGGGACACAATGCTCGTCTCGTGAATTTTGCGAATGCAACAATAATAATTGAGTCGTCAACACGAAGGAGTCAATTTTAAATTTTTCGACCAAAAAACCAAAAAGTACGAATTCATCATATCACTATTTTATTTTTTTTTTAAATTTAATTTAATTTTATTTAAATTAAAAATAAATAAATAAAAAAAAATTTTAATAATTAAAATAATTTAATATTTTAATGTTTGAAATTAATATTTTAATATTTAAAATAATTTAATATTTTAATATTTAAAATAATTTAATATTTTAATATTTAAAATAATTTAACATTTTAATATTTAAAATAATTTAACATTTTAAACATTTTATTTAAATTTATACCACAAACAATGCTAAGAAGCAAAAGACAAAAAACGAATCCACGAGAGAAAGAAAGAAGGTAAATTTAATTTTCACGAGAAATGAAAATTCAATTGCGCCAATATACATTTGACGAAATTTATCACGCCCTATCGACAATATTACGAATTCCCCTTCGTTAATCAGAGGACAACTTTAGTGGGAAATTGTATTCATTTCTACTCGATGAACTATGAATTCTGCAAATGTGCACTTTTACTTAGAAAATATATATAGATATAGAATTTTAGGTATATACAGAGAGAAAAAGTACCAAGGCGAAACAGATGCGCGCGAGAGTCGAGAGTTACTTTCTGAAATCAATTCAAGGGGGTCCCATACAATTGATGTCTTTCACGATTGCATCAGAAAATTGAGTTCTTTCACCAAAAATTGCTCTTCAAGAGTCTCTTCAGTCCGGAATTATATCTCCCCTCTACTCCCCCTATTTATAAAATTGTATTACAAGATTAATTCAACGATTTTTATATACAAAAAAAAAAAACGAAAAAAAGATAGTGTATATTTTATACCAGAGAAATTTAATAATAATAATAATAATAAATATTATTATTAATTAATTAACTATATTAATCTTCGTATTCTTTTATTCATTCTGTTCGCAATTTGAAGTTAGTTTCTGTGTATGCTTTTGTTTTTTTTTCTTCAAAAAATATTGTTTGATAAATCGAAAATATGCAGGTATTTTTTCATGATTCGTAATAAAATAATAGAAAATTAAAAAAAATTATGATTAACAAATGAAAAATATACCCATTTTGTTTACTATATGCTTTTTCTATAATTTTTGTTTGACTGATCAAAATTATACAAATTTTTCTCCTTTTTATTTATAAAAAATAGAAAATTGATATAAATAAAGAAATAAAAAAAAAATGTTAAAAAATTATGATTAAGAAATAGGAAGTAAATACCCATATTATGCATAATTTTTAATTCTCAATAACAATGTTGTTCACAAACTCATTCTTTTATTTTGGGAAAAAAAACATTACATATATTCCCGTATCTTAATATTTTTGTAGAAAATTCTCAATTTTCATAAGGAAATAATTTTAATTAGGTATTTCTATTTCATAATTACAATTGTTTGAATCAAATTCAAAGTTTTTCAAAAATAAAGGAAAAAAATGTTTATAAATTCTATTTGTCAATTACAAATTTCAATTAAAAACTAAATTGAAAATTTTTTAATTTTTAGAAAATAAAGGAAAAAATTTTATTCAAAAACATCAATAACTTCTATTTTAAATAAATATTTAATTATTATTATTTTTCCATAGGAATTAAGATTTTCAAAAATATCAAATTCAAACCTTTTTGAAATTAAACAAATTTACAATTAATTAAAGATGATCGAAAGATAAAATAATTATTTTTATTATAAGAATATTGAATTATTTTCATAATCAATTATTGTCAAAAATTTTAACTAAAATTCATTTTTAAATCAATTTTTTTTAGAATATTCTATGAGAATTCAATTATTTAAATACAAAATTATATAATTGAGTGTTTCTTAAAATTTAATTCTTATAAAGAATTTTATAACCAAATTTATGAATAATTGAATTCTTTTGACGAATTTTAATAAAATGTTTAAGAATATTTACATTTTCAAGGAATTTGATTAAAATTGTGTTAAAAATAATTGAAATTCTGCGATGAGTTGTATTATTTATGAAAATAACACCGAAAAAACGTTATTCTAAATTAAAGAATATCTTCTTGGCTCCTATTAAAGTATATTGTATACTTAAATTAAGTATTATGCTATTCTTAAAATGAGAATATATTTTTATTTTAAGAAAATATATTTTAGTATATATTTTTCTTAAAATATATTTTCTTAAAATAAGAATATATTCTCATTTTAAGAATAGTATAATACTTAATTTAAGTATACAATATACTTAAATAGGAGCCAAGAATATATTCTTAAATTTAGATTAAAGTTTTTCTGTGAATTGATTAATAAAATTTATAAAAGATTTGTAAATAATTGAATTCCTATGAAATTATTATTATTTATGAAAGTAATTAAATGTTTGGGTAAAATTGTATCAAAATTTCTTTCAAATAATTGAATACTTTTGGAAAATTTTACTAAAATAATTGATATTTTGCCAAGAATTTTATTAAAATTTTTAAAAATAATTGAATGCTGGAGACGAAAATTATTATTCATAAAGATAATTGAAATTTTCACGAGATTTTTGAAAAATTTTTGAACATAATTTGAATTTAAAATTTTTTCAAAAATCTTTTCTTTACAATTTCTAATTAAATTCATTTAAAATCGAAATTTTATAAAATTTTAAATTAAAACCTTTCGAAGTTCATCTATTGATAAAAGTTGTAAACGTAAAAATAAATAATTTATTAAATAATTGAATGTTTCTCAAAAAGAATTTTATCAACCATTTTGTAAATAATTGTATTTTAGAGAAGAATTTCATTATTTATAAAAATATCTGAAATTTTGTAGAGGATTTTTTTTAAGTTTTTGAACATAATTGAATTTCTGGGATGAGTTTTATTATTTATGAAAATAATTGAATTATTGCGAGAAAAACTTATAAAAAAATTGTAAATAATTGAATTCCTGTGAAATTTTTATTATTTTGAAAATAAATAAATGTTTGCGTACAATTTCATTAAAATTTTTTTTTAAGTAATTGATTTCTTTTTGGTAGTTTTATTAAAATAGTAGAGATATTGAAAATTTTTGAAAATAATTGAAATTTTGACAAGAATTTTATTAAAATTTTTGTATACAATTTAATTTCGAAAAAGAATTTTATTATTTATGAAGATAATTGAAATTTTGACGAGAAGTTTATTAAATTTTCGAACATAATTGAATTTCTTCGAAGAATTTTATTACTTTTGAACATAATCGAATTTTTGTAATACTTTTGGAAAATTTTATTAAAATAATAGATATTGACTTAATTATGAAAATTGTAAATACAACTCTTTTAAAATTAAATTAATTTTGTAATATTTAAGTAAAATTATTCATTTTATAATAATTTATAAATCATTATTTTATGATAGTTGTTCAAGATTTAAGTTATTTAAAAAGAAATTACATTCAGAAATTGAAAAAATTGAAGGTTTTTTATTATAATTTGTGGTAATTTCATTATTCATGAGGCAAACAAAAAGACACAAAAATTCAGAATTTACTTAAAATCCTGAATTTTTGTGTCATTTTGTTTTTTTTTGTTTTTAAAATTTTTATTTATATATGAATAAACATTTTAAAAACTAATTGAATTCTTGAAGAATTGAAACTACAATTTTTAGATATTTATTTCAAAAGGTTTTACATTGAAAGTATTTAGAAATTATAATAACAATATCGTTGGTGAAGTTCACAACGTTTATAATCAACGATTTACGAAGAAAAATATTTTATTAAGCAAATTATTCATTAATTTTTGAATAGAAAATATTTTGGATATTTTTTTTTTTGAATAATGATTTACAAAAAAAAATATTAATGAACAAAAAGTTTTATTCTTTTTGGTAGGAAAATAATGTTTTTCTTTCAATTGTTGATCATAAACGTTGCGAACTTTTCACCCACGTTAACAATAAATATTTTCATATTTATTCGAGAAAAATTAATTAAATTTGAAAAAATGAATTTTGAAATCTTGAAAAAACGAAGTTTTTGAAAAATTATAAGTATAATAATAATGTTTTGCAAATAGTTAAAATTCTAAAAATAATTTTAAAAAATAAAAATAATTGGAAATTTTAATAACAATTTTTTTCCCTACCAGAAAAGTAATGAATTGAGAAATAATTTTCTCGACATTTAATTTGCAAAAAAAGAATTCTGATATGAATAAAAAGAGAGAGAAAGGATTCTCTTTTTTTCGAATTAATACGATACGAGTCACGTGCGCCTTTGCGCGCCTTGTATCTATATACAGGACGGATTACTTTTGTGGATGGTGATGCGAGGAAAAGGGGGCGAGATGCTTCAACGCGTTCATATTTGAAATTCAGATGCTCGGATTGTTTCGCTAAATCAAGAGAAATGTTACCCCGGTGAGTTTCTGCCCGTGAGGGTGTCACCATAGAATTTCTCTCATACACCGTCTGTTCGTCACAGTTTTTCTCTACTTCTCAAAGTAGAAAACGTCACTGCACTGTCAGACCAATCACTTTTGTTCTACTCGTCAATCTCCGTTTTCCCGAAAATTCACAATTCTAAAGAAAAACTTTTTCATATAAACATATATATATAAATATATACTGCTTTTTTACTTCCTCTGACTCTGAACGTTTCTCGTTCTTTTGATCTTTGCCAAAGCCAAATTTCCTTCCCTCTCTCTCTGAAAATGTATATTATCAATAAACATCTCAAATTCCATTGCTTTAAGTTCCTTTGTATTTTTTCTTCCCTCAATCATTTTTCCCCTTTAGAAAATGTTTTCAAATGAAAGGTTTTTTTTCTGTTCTTGAAAATATTTATATCGCAAAAGTTCTAATGGTTCAAATGAACGAAATATTAATTTCTTCTTTAAATTAGAATTTTATTGCAATAACATTAAATTTTATCATGAAAAAAAATATTTACCTGGAATGGCTACAAATTTTACTATATTAGCCAAATTTTTAAAATACTTCAGTTAAAACTTTAGCTAATATAGGGAAATTTATATCTGTTCCAGGTCTTTTATAATTAAAATGTTCAAAACTCGTGGATAATAACTAAAATATTTTAGTTTGAAATTATTTTTAAAGGTAATAAAATTTTTCGCAGACATACAATTATGTTAAAAAATTTCGACAAATTTCAATTATTAATATAAATAATAAAATTCTTCTCCAAGTTCAAAATTCTTGACAAAATTTGACAAAACAATTCAATTATTTTCATAAATAATACAATGCCACAAAGACATTCAATTATTGTCAAAAATTTTAATAGAATTCTTTGTAAAATTTAATTATTTTTATAAACATTTCGCAATTCAATGATTTTCAATATCTACTATTTTCGTAAAATTTCTAAATAGAATTTAATTATTTAAAAAATTTTTTATAAAAATCTTCGTAAGAATTCAATTATTTTCATGAATAATCAACATTTCTCAGGAAATCAATTCTTTAAATGAGAAGTTGCATAAAATTAGTCGAAAAAATTAATTATTTAAAATTTTTTATAAAATTCTTCGCAAGAATTAAATAATTTTTATAAATATTTAATTTCTTTCATGAATAATAAAATTCGTTGTAGGAATTCAATTAATTAGCACGATAAGAGAGAAGTAAATATTTTTGAGATGAAAATTAGTAATAAGTCAGGAAAATAACATTTTCTTTGAATTCTTTGAATCCAGAAAATTTATTTGATTCAAGTGTGTTATTTTCTCAGTGAACAATAATTTATTTGTTTCAAAGAAATTTTCCTTTTTTAGTCGAAGAATTATTTCTTTGACCCATGTATTAATAATTTTCGAATTTCTTTGATATAAGGAACATATTTTCTGGATTCAAGGAAAATTTGTTTAAATCAAAGAAACGTTTTTTAAATTAACATTTTTTTAGCAAACACAGTTTTTTTGTTATTTAAAAAAAATATTTAGAATGAAACAAGAGTCTCCAATAAATTACATTTGGTTCAAATAAAATATTTCTCTTGTAGTATATACTAATAATATAGTAATAAAAATATATTACTATAAATTACAATAAATATATTGCAGTAAAGGGTGTGTTAAAAAATATGAATGGAAAATTTAATAATAAAAGAAACAGTATTAAAAAGAAGAAAGAACACAAAGGGCAATAAAGAGCATGTTGTATAAAATAGTCAATTCTAGATTCGGCATTAGAAAAATTTTTGTCCCGAATAGCGTTTACTTAGGACTCAATAAAAATGTCCCCAGTGCCCTAAAATCCTTTCGAATTGTAAGCAGGGTTGGCAGCTCCCGAGGGCAAATTAGAAAGGTCCATCTGTACTTTCCTCGCTCTATATATATATAGACATTTGTTTGTCGTCTTTCTTTTATTTGTTCGAATTCAAATTCAACAATACCGCACAACATTTTTACAAAGCTTTTTTACACTGTTTCATAATTTTTTTTTTTCTTAAACAAAGAAAATTTTCTTTCAACTTATACAATTTTCTTTGAACTAAAATTATTTTTCTTCAAACCACAAATTTTTTTGTATTTTTTAATATTCAGGGTTGTTACAAAAATTTTATTTTATTTTTCCCTGACTTTTTCCTGATTTTCAATAATTTTTGAAAAACTTCTTTGAGAATTTTTAAATCCATTCATTAATATTTCAATTTTACGAAATGTCTATTATTTGGAAATTCTTTAATTAAATATATGTATATTAGTAAATAAAAACTTCAAATAATTTTAAAAAAAAATTCAATTTCTCATTTCCAAAAAAATTAATTATACAGAATTGTTACTTAAAAATATGCAAAATTCAAATTTTCAAAGATTAAAATTTGCAAGACTTTCAAAATTTAATTGTTTCTAAAAATTCACGCTATAACGATTTTAATATTCAAATATTATCTAAAATTTTAACTGCATTTCATATTTAAATCAATTTTTTTTTAGAAAATTCCACAAGAATGCAATTATTTAAATAAAAAAATACATAAGTTATTGAATAATTGAATATTTTTTAAAATTGAATTTTCATAAAGAATTTTATCAACAAATTGTAAAATGATTAAATTCTTTCGACGAATTAAAAAAATTTTTTTAAGAATAATTGCAATTTTATAGAAATTTGATTAAAATTGTATTAAAAATAATTTGAAATTCTGCAATGAGTTTTATTATTTATAAAAATAATTAAATTTATAAAAAGAATTTTATTATTTATGAAAATAATTGAAATTATTTATGAAAATAATTGAATTTCTGTAAAAAAATTTTATTATTTTATAAAAATAATTGAATTATTGCGGAGAAATTTATAAAAAAATTTGAAAGTAATTAAATTCCTATGTAGTTTTTATTACTTATGAAAATAATTAAATGTTTTTGTACAATTTTATTAAATTTGTTTTTAAATATTTGAATTCTTTTGGAAAATTTTATTAAAATAATACATATTAAAAATCATTGAATTGATGAAACTTTTTGAAAATAATTAAAATTTTGCCAAGAATTTTATTATAATTGTTGAAAATGATTGAATTTTAGAGAATTTTATTATTTATAAAGATATTTAAAATTTTGCGAAGAATTTTATTACTTTTAAACATAATTGAATTTTTTTAGTACTTTTGGATTTTTTAAATAATTAAATTCTATTTAGAAATTTTACGAAAATAGTAGATATTAAAAATCATTGAATTGCAAAAAGTTTATAAAAATAATTAAATTTTACAAAAAATGCAATTAAAATTTTTGAGAATAATTGAATGTCTGGGTGTCATTTTATTAAATTTGTTTGAAAATAATTTAATTTCTAAAAAGCATTGTATTATTTATGAAAATAATTGAATTGTTCCAAATGATTTTATTTTTTTTTTAATAATTGAATTTCCATGAAAAAATTTATTACTTTTAAAAATAATTAAATTCTTGTGATGAATATTGTTATTTATGAAAATAATTGGATTTTGCAAAGAATTTTATGAAAATTCTTAAAAATAATTGAATTATTTAGGTATATAATCGAATTCTTGGGAAGAATTTTATTAAAATCTAAAAGAATAATTGAATTATTTCAAAAAAATGTTATTAAAATATTTAGAAATAGTTGAATTCCAGTAAAAATTCTAACATTTTTGTGAATAATTAAATTTTTCCAAACAATTTCAAAATTTTAAAACATTCTTTCAAATGAAAGATTTTTTTCGAGGAATTGAAATTAAATTTTTAATAATAATTACAATTTTGGAGCAATTCTTGTAAAATTGTATAAAAAATAATTTAAATCCTAAGATGAATTTTATTATTTATGAAAATAATTGAATAGCTGCTAAGAATTTTATTAAAATTTTCAAAAATAATTGAATTCCTCAGAAAAATTTTATTATTTATGATAATAATTGAATTATTGTAAAAAATTTTATTAAAACGTTTAAAAAGAATTGAATTTATGTGAAAAATTTTGTTATTTTTGCAAATATTGTTTTAAAGAATTTGATTATAATTTTTGAGAATAGTTTTTTGATTTCTAGTATAACCGAATTTAAAGTAGTGAAAGTTCTAAAAAAAACAGAAATAGTAGCTTTTAGTGGTTGAAATTCAAATAAAGTACCCAAATAGTAGCATAACGTAAAAAAAAGTATAGTAAATAGTAGGTTTTAGTAGATGAGTGCGAAGCCTGTAAATGCGTTTTCTTTAAATCAACAGAAATATTTTTCTGGGCATCCATTCTTCGGAAATGAAAAAAAAAAGCCTTTAACGCATACAAATTCGCAATAAATTCAAATTACATTTCCATCTAGAGTATTAAAAAAAAAGTATAGTCAGCTAAGAATTCATGGCTAATACATTAAAAATCTAATCATTCCCCGACAAAATCGAAAATATACGCGGAGAAAAGTTATTTGAAGATATCATGCGATGCGGGACACATAATTTAATCGACCATAACCGCACAACGCGCCCTAAACTTTTTACCATGTATATTACAATATATATCGAAGTATTTACCCGACATAGAGAAGGGACACACTTTTCATCCCTCCTTCGCCACATATTCGCATATAATATACCCTTACAGTGACTCGTTTTCATTCTCCTTTTCATAAATAATCGACCGTGCGAAAAGCGCAAGGACGACAACTACTACGACGATGACGACGACGAGGACAACGTCGACGCCCGTCGTCGTCGTCGTCAGTGCAGCCTTCTCTCAAATTATTTATCCCGAGAGCAATAATTCATAGCCCTTTTTAAAAGCGATCGAGAATGATTTAACGCACATTGTCGTTGCGTTCGCACGCAAAATTTACGAGTATATCGTGCGTCCTTTACTATATATATATAACCGGTATGTGGTAACAAGTCCTATAGCAACTATTTTCACGCCCGGGAATAACCCACAAGAAAGAGGGAGACGAGAGATCTTTCCTTCTTTTTTTTATGATCTTAAAGCAGAAAAAAAAGAAAAGGATGATAGGACCTCGACTACCTGATCATTGTTTGCAAGTGGAGCAGTTCTCGAGTTCTTCATCGTTCCACTTTATTCGTTTCTCTTCGGAAACTGAATGAAGTACCGCAAATGTCCTTGTATGGACTTTTATAGGATCTAAACGGGGGATCCCCTTGGCACCTACCCCAGTTTTTGTCGTAGTCGTTGTCCTCCTTTCCTCTATATATAAATGTGTGGGTATTACGAAGGGACCTCTTCCAATGTGGTACGCAGTTTCATCCTTTTTATATATATACACCCAACAAAGAACCCGTGACATGCACTCGAAATTCCTTCGCATCGTATCGTTTTTGGCCCCGAATTGCTCTTCCGATACGCTTCCTTATTTCCAATTCGATTGATGGAAACTGGGAATTTTAATAGTGGTGGGGATGGGTTTTCAATTTCAATGACAAATATTGTGGGAGAATATATATATATATATATTTTTGTTTACCGTATATATTTGTATACATATAAAGAAAAAGGATTGTTGTTTTTACTATCGGATTAAAATAGGATTCATAGTATTTAAAAAAACATATCCGACTGTTTGCTGCAACAAAATTGTTTTCTTGTCTCAAACAATTAAGTCTATTGTTACAGCAAACATCTGAAGTGGTTTTGTTAATATAGCAATTCAAAATTGTCAATTGTTGAAATAATAAAAAATTTTGTTTCAACAACAAATGAAAATTTCTAGTTAACAATTCCTTCTTCTCCTTATATATGTGTATATGTATGAATAAAAACATATATTTATATAAATAAGTAATTTATATATAAACTTGAATGTGAAAACAGTATAAGTCCGTCAAGAAGTTATTTATCTTTCGACTCTACTGAAATTTATCATGATGAGACTAAAAATAGGGAAGAGTCTCTCCCCATTTTGGACAAAGAAACTTGGAAACTTTAGACTTCATCATATTTAGACACTTTCATTTTTTCCCTAGAAAACAAGAATGTTTGTGAGAACGACAAAGAAATATTTATTATATTTGTATCATCGTCTGCTTTTCAGAGATAAAAATGAAACTATATCAATAATAGAGTTGCAAGAAAAATTTAATTTTCTTTTTCCCTGACTTTTCCCTCATTTACAGACTTTATCCTGACTGATTCTGACTTGTTCCCTGGCCCTAAAGAATATTCTGATTCACTCTAAAAATTATTAGATACTCAAAAAAATATTCTATTACTATTACTAATTAATTCAAGTCCAATTAAGTAAAATTAAGTTTGGTCTGAATTCATTTTTCAAACAGTACGGAAAGAGAAAAAAAGGAAGAAATAAAGGGAGAGATGAGGAAGGTAAAAAAAAGGAAGAAAAAAAAGAGAGAGAGAGAGAGAAAAGGAAATAAAGAAAAGATTTGATGTCAAATAAAGATCAAAAGCATTTTATTAAAACGAGACACAATGAACGAATTCTATAATTGGCACCTGAAGTAGTAAACGTTTTGAAATTATGTGCTTAGGAGACCAACTGCCCCTGATATTTATATTTGACTCGCGTGCCCCTTTGCCATTAATAAACACATTTTCACCCGCGTTTCATTCTGTAACAGACGTCAGTCGACACGTAAGTAAGTTTACACTTTATAGCTATGGGTTAAAGGCAAACTTTCAACTCTCGTCGAGGCTTTACTACGCGTTGGACTTACTGATCCTTTTGTGGGAGTCTGAGGGTCCAGAGAAAGAGAACTCACTCTCCTTCTCTTTCTCTTATGCTCTCTCTCTCTCTCTTACTGGGAGAGCAAAAGGGAAAAGCATCCTGAAATGCGAGCACCCAAAGAAAGATTCACACAGGACTTTTGCTTTCCCTCAGGAAATTCTCGAGGGAGAATCTCTCGTTTAGATTTTCCTTTCTGGCCAAAAGAAATTATAATATAGTAATAGATCTGGATCTTTCGGTTGTAAAATATATTTTCTAAAACACTCTTCGATTTCTTTTTTAATACTACAAACTTGTTTTAATCCCAGAAATTTCCGCAAAAAAAGTCAATCTCTTCCTTCACCAAAAATAGCGAATAAATATAAAACGCCATTCTCTTCCTTACACAGAAAATAGCTTCACTATATTAATAATTTTTAAAGTGAATCAGAATATTCTTTTGAGGTCAGGGAAAAAGTGAAAATTTTGTCTGGAAATCAGGCAAAAATATAACCAGTCCAAGTCAAATAAGAGAATATTTTACTTAAAACTACAAATTAAATTTTTTCATAACTATAAAACATGAAGATATCGATTACTCCGAGTCTTCGACTCGGAATAATCAATTTCTTCATGTTTTATAATAATTAAAGATGGCCCAGTGATAAAATCATTATTTTATATTATAAGAATATTGTATTTCAATTTTCAAAATTAGTTTCATCATTTTAATTCAATTATTATTTTCAAGAATTTTTAACTAAAATTCTTCTTTAAATCGATTATTTTTAATAATTTTCGAAAAATTTCTTTGTCAAATTTTAAATCCATTTGTTTACAATATTCAATTTCACGAAATTTCAATTATTCCTAAATTCTTTAATTAAACGCATATTAGAAAGTAAAAACTTCAAAGAATATAAAAAAAAATTCGATTAAACTTTTTCAAAAAAATTACTTTCAAAATTCAATTATTTCTAAAAATTCATGCTATACCCGTGTGGAAAAATATTGTGGCAGTCTAGAATCCAATGATTTCCCGATTAGCAATCATCAAGTCCGTCTAATTCTAGACGGTCCATCAAGTCCCGAATCAGTGACTTAACAGATGGGCTTATTAGAAAAAATCTAAGTCAAATATGTCCGTCTAGTACGGTGTTATTAAGACCGTCTAGATTTGGTCTAGGATGTTATATGCGCATGCGTCGATGTATACCCAGCTGTTAATTAACATGGCGCCTAATGGCGTCTCGTCGTTTGGCGTCGTTAGATCAGTCAGCGAATGGTGCATTTTCTTTGTGAATTTTAGTATTCGTTGTGGTTTCTGTTTTATGTGAATAATAATGTGCTATGTTGTTGCTGTTTTCTGTATAATTTAATTTTAAATGTGCACTGAAAAAATAGATTTTGATGTGTTTCTATGTGTTTTGACTAGTCGGATGAAGCTAGAAGTCGCACTCAGCATCAATGTTTAGGCGTCATCTACAAATATGCCTCTCCTTCAAATTTAGTAATACTTAATGATTTAAAAAACCATCGAATATTGTTATTTGAGAATAAATTTTACACTAAATAGCAAATTTAGTAAGTTTTTATTTATTAATTTCATTAATTAGTGGTTGACGCCTAAAGATTGGTGCTGAGTACGACTGCTAGTTTCATCCGGCTGTTTTGATTTGCAGTAAATTTTATTTTACAAAAAGACTACTATATCTCCAATGCCAAAGATTGGGAGGGACACAAAGCCTTTCGCAGTTGAAGTGAAAAATACAGAAAATTAAAATATTTTTTTATACTTTTTATGTAAAAAAAAGTCATCAAAATTATTTCAAATATAATTAAGTTTTATCATTCTAAGAATAGTTGTCATAACATATAATGAGAAATTTTAATAGACGTAGATTAGAATTTACTAGCACTGCTGATCAGACCAAAAACGCTGGTCTATTCTAGACGATAGCGTGGAAGTTTCGTTTCAATTCTGAACAGCCGCTCGACAAGACCGTCTGCCCTGGGTCTAGAAAGACGTTAGACAGTCTAATAAGCGCTTGGTCAGCGCCCTAAAATTTTTCCACACGGGTATTGCTTTTAATATTCAATGATAATCAAAAATTTTAACTGAAATTCATTTCAAATCAATTTTTTTTTTAAATTCTACAAAAATTTAATTATTTAAATGCAAAAGAAAATAATTTATTGAATAATTAAATGTTTCTCAAAATTCAATTCTCATAAAGAATTTTAGTAACAAATTTTTAAATAATTGAATTCTTTTGTCGAATTTTATTAAAACTTGCATGAACATAATTACTTTTTTCAAGGAATTCAATTATAATTGTATGAAAAATAATTGAAACGCTGTGATCAATTTTATTATTAGTAAAAATAATTGAATTTCTGCAATAATTTGTAACTTCTCTAAAATTAATTTTTTTTCTAGTGTTTTTAACTAAAATTCTTCAATAAATCCATTATTTTTAATAATTTTTTAAAAAGTTCTTTAAGAATTTTCAAATTCATTCGTTTACAATTCAATTTTACAAAATTTCAATTATTTGGAAATTCTGCAATTAAATATATACCTATTGAAGAATAAAAACTTGAAATAATTTCAATGAAAAACCTATTAAACTTTTAAAAAGAATTAATTCTACAGAATTGTTTGTCAAAAATATGAAAAATTAAGAATTTCAATGATTTTAGTTTGAAACTTTTTCAAAATTTCATTATTTCTAAAAATTCACGTTATAATGTTTTTAATATTCAATTATAATCTAAAATTTTAACTGAAATTCATTTTTAAATCAATTTTTTAGTAAATTCTACAAAAGTTTAATTATTTAAATGCAAAAGTAAATAATTTATTGAATAATTGAATGTTTCTCAAAATTCAATTCTCATAAAGAATTTTAGTAACAAATTTTTAAATAATTGAATTCTTTTTGTCGAATTTTATTAAAATTTGCATGAACATAATTACTTTTTTCAAGAAATTCAATTATAATTGTATGAAAAATAATTGAAACGCTGCGATGAGTTTTATTATTAGTAAAAATAATTAAATCCTTAAGAAGAATTTTATTACACTCTTGAAAATAATTGAACGTTCAAATGAACGAAATTTATTTATTTTCTTCTTTAATTTAAATATTTATTACAATAATTTTTTGTCGATATAAAATAAATTAATTATAAAGTTTCTAAGTGTAAAATTTGAGTTTTTAATTTTTATTGCAAACAATAAATTATAAAAACATTTCTAATAAAAAGTGTTTCGTTCATTTGAACGTTCAAAACTTGTTGATCATAAATAATTGAATTTCTGCAATAGGTTGTAACTTCTCTAAAATTAATTTTTTTTCTAGTGTTTTTAACTAAAATTCTTCAATAAATCCATTATTTTTAATAATTTTTAAAAAAGTTCTTTGAGAATTTTCATATTCATTCGTTTACAATTCAATTTTACAAAATTCCAATTATTCGGAAATTCTGCACTTAAATATATATTGAAAAACAAAAATTTGAAATAATTTCAATAAAAAACCTATTAAACTTTTAAAAAGAATTAATTCTACAGAATTTTGTTGACAAAAATATGAAAAATTAAGAACTTCAATGATTTTAGTTTGAAACTTTTTCAAAATGTAATTATTTCTCAAAATCCACGTTATAATGCTTTTAATATTTAATTATTATCTAAAATTGTAACTGATATTCATTTTTAAAACCATTTTTATTTAAAAATTCAACGAGAATTCAATTATTTAAATACAAAAATAAATAATTTATTAATTTCATGTTTCTTGAAATTGAATTCTTATAAAAAATGTTATCAACAAATTTTTTAAATCATTAAATTCTTTGGACGAATTTTAATAAATTTTTTAAGAATAATTACATTTTTCGAGGAATTCGATTAAAATTGCATTAAAAATAATTAAAATTCTGCAATGAGTTTTATTATTAATGAAAATAATTGAATTCCTAAAAGAATTTTATTACTTATAAAAATTATTGAATCCTTGTAAAATGTTATTATTTATAAAAATAACTGAATTATTGCGAAGAAAATTATAAAAAAATTTGTAAATAATTGAATTCCTTTAAAAAAATTTTATTATTTATGAAAATAATTGAATGTTTGCGTAGAATTTTATTCAAAATTTTTTTTAATAACACAGGCACACAAAAAAAAAAAAGTGTCGTGGCCGAGACACTACAGTAGTATATTCCCATGTATTTTTGGCCGCTGAATCCGAATCTGAAGTCCGAATGCTCAAATTGGTTCTTTTTTTTGAGTTATACTCAAAAAACGACTCAAAACACGAATTTGAACCAAAAAAATTAAAAATTTTTTTTGTGACATGACAATAGCATATTTCCATGTATTTTTTCCCGCTGAATCCGGATTCGAAGTCAGAATTGACAGATGTGCTCAAAATTATGAGCTAAACTCAAAAATCGACTCAAAAAACCGAATTAAAATGACGAAAATGAAAAATTTTTTCTATGACATTGCAAAAGTATATTCCTATGTATTTTTGCATGCTGAATCCGAATTCGAAGTCAAAATTGACAGATTTGCTCAAAATTTTGAGATAAACTCAAAAAACCACTCAAAAAAAGACTCAAAAAACCGAATTAAGATGAAAAAATTTTTTATGACACTACACTACTATATTCCCATGTACTTTTTCCCGCTGAATCTGAATTCGCAGTCAGAATTGACAGATTTGCTCAAAATTTTGAGATAAGCTCAAAGAACTGATAAAAAAAGCGATTTAAAATAAAGAAATGGAAATTTTTTGCTATGACACTACATTACAGTATTTCCATATCGGATCTCGCATTTAAAGTCAGAATTGACAGATTTCTGACTGATTTGCTCAAAATTTTGAGATATACTCAAAAAACTGATAAAAATGTAATTTTAATATGAATAAAGGAAATTTTTTGCTATGACACTACACTAGTGTATTCCCATGAATTTTTTCACTGTGATTCCAAAGTCAGAATTTTCAAAGTGGCTCAAAATTTTGGATTTCATTAAAAGTGCTCAAAAACATGCATGCTTGTACCTGTAACCAGGGTTTGAGTTCTAAAAAAATTTTATGTCATTCTGATAATTCTAACTTCGAATTTGTATTCAGCGTATATAAAATTCATGAGAATACACTACCGAATACCAAAAAAATGAACTCTTTTGCATTATATTAAATTTTGAGCATTTTTGGATTTAACTTAAAATTTTGAGCCAATTTAATAATTTTAACTTTGAATTTAGAAGCAGATGTAAAAACATGAGAATATACTAATGTAGTGTACTAGCAAGAAAAGTAGAGTTTCTTGACTTTAATTTTTGTAACTTAACAGATTTTCTTGTGTGTCTCAAAATTTTGAGCCATTAGAATAATTCTCACTTCAAATGCGAGATCCGAGTGTAAAAATATATGGAAATACTGTAATGTAGTGTCGTAGCAAAAAATTTCCATTTCTTTATTTTAAATCGCTTTTTTTATCAGTTCTTTGAGCTTATCTCAAAATTTTGAGCAAATCTGTCAATTCTGACTGCGAATTCGGATTCAGCGGGAAAAAGTACATGGGAATATAGTAGTGTAGTGTCATAAAAAATTTTTTTCATCTTAATTCGGTTTTTTTGAGTCTTTTTTTTGAGTGGTTTTTTTGAGTTTATCTCAAATTTTTGAGCAAATCTGTCAATTTTGACTTCGAATTCGGATTCAGCATGCAAAAATACATAGGAATATACTTTTGCAATGTCATAGAAAAAATTTTTCATTTTCGTCATTTTAATTCGGTTTTTTGAGTCGATTTTTGAGTTTAGCTCATAATTTTGAGCACATCTGTCAATTCTGACTTCGAATCCGGATTCAGCGGGAAAAAATACATGGAAATATGCTATTGTCATGTCACAAAAAAAATTTTTAATTTTTTGGTTCAAATTCGTGTTTTGAGTCGTTTTTTGAGTATAACTCAAAAAAAAGAACCAATTTGAGCATTCGGACTTCAGATTCGGATTCAGCGGCCAAAAATACATGGGAATATACTACTGTAGTGTCTCGGCCACGACACTTTTTTTTTTTTGTGTGCCTGTGTAATGAAAGTCTTTTGGAAAATTTTATTGAAATAGTAGATTAATAATAGATTATTTTAATCCTTTCTGGTGTTAATTTAATCCTAGAGGGATTAAACTGTTGCAGATTATTTTAATCCATTCTGGTGTTATTTTAACACCTCACGTTTTAGTGTAGTACAATTTATGAACTTTTCGTTCTTTTTCAATCAAATTACGGACTTTACGGACCTTTTTTTTAAAAGAATGACTTTTACGGACTTTATAAGCAAAGTTACGGACTTTTACGGTATTTACGGACCTAGTTCGAGCCCTGTACAGTGTAAAAAGAAACATCTTAAAATACATTGTAGTCACTTTTAAGATATTTAAAACATCTTATATTTTCATTTTACATCTTAGAAATTAAAGCAATTTAAGATGTTTTTGATAAATTTTTCGAAACAACTTCAAAATTACAATAGTATCTTAAAATAAGATTTCTTTTTACGCAGAGTAATCCAGTATAGTCAATCTAGTTTATAAATGAGAATTTTTTAGATTTAAGGACAAAAAAGGTAGATGTAGCTTAAAAGTAATTTATCTGTATGTATACAGAATAAGACCGAATTTAAAAAGTTTCTGCGGTTCTTTTCTCTAGTTTTTCGTTTATTTTCCCGGAATTAGTCTACGCTGAGTCGCTGACTGTTAAAAAGCGAGGGGTTCGCTTTTCTTTTTTGTGTGGCATTCTTTTTAAAGAATAGCTATTTTCCGCGCCAAAAGTCTTTCTCAAGTGTCGTTTAGGAGAGTCGAGTGTTACCTGCGCGCATTTATATCAACGTCTATCAAGGGACCATATCTTCAAGTCTCAAAGTACAATATTTGCGCAAAAACACCCTTCTTATTTCTTTGTTTCAAATTCGCCATCTCGATATTTTCATAAGCCCCATAGCTATTATCTAACAGTTCCTCTTCTTCCTTCTTTTTTTTTTTATCCGCGCGAGGGTTGTTATACCGAGGATCGAACTGCAACCCCCCACATCCATATATATATAGAATTCTGACAATACCGCAACCCGCGCGCGTGTGCCTGAAACACAATTCAGAATATGATTCCTTCCTCGCGCCATGAATCCTCTATCGGATTATTTTGTATTCACTTTTTCTGAACAAAAGAAAAAGAGGCATAAATAATCAAAAAGTTTTACAATGAGAGCGTACGTTCGATAATTAGATTCCGTAGAGAGAAAAAAAAAAAGAGGACTCCGCCTATTTCAACTAAAAGCAACGTTAGAAAAGAATCTCCAATCGTTTGGCATTCCTCCCTCTCTCTCTTTCTCTCAGAAAAGTTTTACTGGACTGGCAAACAAAGAACGACTCCCCCTTTTAGAAATGCGTCCAGCATATTTATGGCCAAAAACTTTGCAAGTTTGCTTACGTCGTGAAGCATTTCAACAATTCGAAGCGCGGAACCACTATACGCAATTGGTATGTATATGTATATATAACAGCCGCAAATAGAGAGCTAAGAGCAATACTCACGTATGTGCAATAAATGAGAATAATGCAGACCTCTGTTCGGTATATATTCATATACAGTCGATATATGAGGGCCGTGTCGAGACATCTTAACACGAGGTCATGTTTAAATATTAGGAAAAAAATACAAGTATAGTGATGGTTATGTTCCAAAGTGATCGTTTAAGTAATACTCAATAATAATAGTAAATTTTTAATTTATCACTCAGTGGTAATTAATAATGAAGACGATAATATCGATCACTCTGAGCCACGATAATTTAAAAACCCTCTATTCTTTACGCGTCTCAATTTATTTTTTAACTTTATACATTCTCTTTAGAAATTCTACAGGTAACAAAGCTTCACCTGGAACAACTATAAGTTTCTCTGGATCAGCGAAAATCTTACACAGTAAAACGTGAGGTGTTAAAATAACACCATAATGGATTAAAATAATCTGCAACAGTTTAATCCCTGTAAGATTAAATTAACACCAGAAATTTTAAAGCATTCTCGTCAAAAGTTCAATTCTCTTTATAAACAATAAAATTCTTCTCTGATATTCAAGTAATGTAAAAAATTTTAATCAAATTCTTGTCAAAATTTCAATTATTTTCAAAAGTTTTCTAAAATTCAATAATTTTCAATATCTACTATTTCAATAAAATTTTCCAAAAGAATTCCATTATTAAAAGAAATTTTAATGAAATTCGACGCAAACATTCAATTATTTTCATAAATAATAAACATTTTTACAGGAATTAAATTATTTACAAATTTTTTTATAAATTTCTTCGCAATAATTCAATTATTTTCATAAATAATAACATAACAATTATTATATTAATAATAATAAGAAAAAATTTAATTATTTTTATAAATAATAAAATTCTTTTAGGAATTCAATTATTTTCATAAATAATAAAACTCTTTGCAGAATTTCAATTATTTTTAATGCAATTTTAATCGAATTCCTCGAAAAATGTAATAATTCTTAAAAATTTTTATTAAAATTTGTCCAAAGAATTTAATAATTTAAAAAATTTGTTGATAACATTTTATATAAGAATTTAATATCAAGAAACATGAAATTAATAAATTATTTATTTTTGTATTTAAATAATTGAATTCTCGTAGAATTTGCTAATAAAAATGGTTTTAAAAATAAATATCAGTTAAAGTTTCAGATAATTGAATATTAAAAGCAATATAACGTAGATTTTTAGAAATAATTGAATTTTGAAACAGTTTCAAACTAAAATCATTGCAATTCTTAATTTTTCATATTTTTGAGAAACAATTCTGTAGAATTCTTTTTAAAAGCAGTTTACTAGGATTTTTATTGAAATTATTTCAAATTTTTATTTTTCAATATATATTTAATTGCAGAATTTCCGAATAATTGGAATTTTGTAAAATTGAATTGTAAACAAATGAATATGAAAATTCTCATAAAACTCATCGCAGCGTTTCAATTATTTTTCAAACAATTTTAATTGAATTCCTTAAAAAAAGTAATTATGTTCATGCAAGTTTTAATAAAATTCGACAAAAGAATTCAATTATTTGAAAATTAGTTAATAAAATACTTTATGAGAATTAAATTTTGAGAAATATTCAATTATTCAATAAATTATTTACTTTTGCATTTAAATAATTAAAATCTTGTAGAATTTTGTAATAAAAATTGATTTTCATTTCATAAAAATGAATTTCAGTTAAAAATTTAAATTATAATTGAATATTAAAAGCAATATAGCGTGAATTTTTAGAAATAATTGAATTTTGAAATTAATTTTGAAATTAATTTTTTTTAAAAAGTTTAATTAAATTTTCTTTTATATTATTTGAAGTTTTTACTTTCTAATATGCGTTTAATTAAAGAATTTAGGAATAATTGAAATTTCATGAAATTGATTGTTGTAAATAAATGGATTTGAAAATTGCCAAAGAACTTTTTCGAAAATTATTAAAAATAATAGATATAAAGTAAAATTGTAGTTAAAAATTTTTGAAAATAATAATTGAATTGAAATAATGAAAATAATTTTGAAGAAGTATAATATTCTTATAATATAAAATAATGATTTTATTACTTGGTCATTTTTAATTATTATAAAATATGAAGAAATCGATCACTGCGAGTCGAAGACTCGGAGTTATCGATATCTTCATATTTTATAGTTATAAAAAAATTTAATGAACTAAAATTTCATTCATTGCAAAAAATAACACCAAAATTGATTATTTTAACCTTTTTTGGTGTTCATTTAATCTGCAACACTTTTTAATACCTCACGATTTACTGTGTAACTGCAGACTTCGCACTTGATAATTAATTTTTAAAAAAAAGTAGCAAACAGTAGCTTTCAAACTAAAAAAAGAAGGAAAGAAGTAGCTATGGAAAAATTAAACTAGACTCGATTTCTCCATGTTTTGTAATAATATTCTTCTAAGTTATTGAATTTCAAAAGTTTAGAATTTATTTTTAATTTTTATTTTTAAGTTTGAATATTAAATTCTGGAAAAAGTCAAAATTTTGTCTGTAAATCAGAGAAAAATCAGGGAAATACGAAACTTAATTTTTGTGTCAACCCTGATATTAAAAATTAAAATAATAATATTTATTAATAAATAATTTATAATTATTAATATTAATAATAATTTATAATTATTAATATTAATAATAATTAAAATGATATAAATTAATAAAATGATCATATAAATTAGACTGAAAAAAAAAATTTATTTGATTCAAAGAACCGATTAATTGACTATTATCAATTAAATATTTTCTTGAATCAAATAATATTTATTGGAGTCAATTAAATGGTTTAGTTCATATTTGCTTCAAATACTGAAATTATTGGTTCAAATACCATTTAATTGACTCCAATAAATATTATTTGATTCAAGAAAATATTTAGTTGATAATAGTCAATTAATCGGTTATTTGAATCAAATAAATTTTATTTTCAGTGTAGAAAAAGAATAAAAATTATGATTTAAAATAAGAAAGTAATCATGTAATCACTAATAGTAGACGAATGAGAAACGTCTGAAAAAAAATCAGATAAACATATTTGAACGTTGAAAAAGTTGGAGATTTTCAGACGCCCAGTCAGCTCGATTTTGCGCGATTGAATTCGCGATTATATAGAGAGAGAGACCCTTTTGATAAAATCTTTCATGGAATCTCTGGCTGGCATAGGCAATGAATCAATGTGCATTAAAAGAGTAGAAGGGAAAAAATATCCCTTGCAGTAAAGTTAGGTTCGTTGGCTATATGGCATATTTTGTGAGTTTCAAAAGAGTAGGTATATTATTTCGATGGTTGGCATTGATATTTTCTTGATTTTCATCGCGTTCGTTGCATTCCTTTTTTCTCCTCTCTTTCTTTTTTGTATATATATAACGTTTCTAGATGCAAATTGTTAAAAATTATCGCTATATATCATCAATTCAGGATGAATATAAAGAAAGGCAGGAAATTGAGGTGAGAATTGACCCAAATTTTTGTGCAGATGCACTCTTCACCCTAACTAATTTAAATTCGTTGAAAAGTCCTGCATTACAAACTTTCCAACGTTTTGCACCTTCCGCATTTGTCTCATATATTCAATTGGAAAAAGTTGTTTGAGCTCGATCGCTTTTATAACGCATTTTATCGAAAACTTTCACTGACGAATACGGTAATAGAGAGGTATTCGATCGTGCTTCTTTTGCTTTTTGACAAAAAAGGCTGTGCGAGGATAACTGTTATAAAAACAGGTGAATTGCAAATTTGTCGTGTTTTTTTCTTCTTCTTCTTCTTCTACTCAATTAGCCATTAACTTTTTTTTCTATTTATAGAAATAAAATAATACATAAATTTAGAGTCTGTCAGAAATATTTCATCAAAAATAGCAAAATTTGCTATTTTTAATGAAATATTTCTGACACTTTTTCTATTTAATAGAAAAAGCAGTTTCAACTGTAACAATTATAAATTTTACTATAGTAGCGAATTTTGTGGTTAATACAATTACATTCTTTGGACTCATCTAATAAAACCAACAATTTACTATTTTTTTACGTTAAGCTACTCTTCGGGTACTTTTTTTAGATTTCAGTAACTAAAAGCTACTATTTCTATTTTTTTTTTTTTGAAAATTTTTACTACTTTAAATTCGCTAATACTAGAAATCAAAAAATTATTCTCAAAAATTATAATAAAATTCTTTAAAACAATTCAATTATTGTCAAAGAATATTCGAAATTCAATCATTTTCAATATCTAGCATTTTCATAAAATTTCTCAAAACAGTTCAATTATTTAAAAAAAAATTGATGAAATTCATCCAAAATTCAATTATTTTCATAAATAATAAATTCCCACAGGAATTCAATTAATTTAGGACAGGATTTTCAAAAAAATGTCGAAAAAAATCAATCATTTAACAAAATTTTTATTTCTAAGAAATTGTTATTATTTATGAAAAGAATTCAATTCTTACGAAGATATGTACAAAAATTTTTTAAATAATTGAATTCTGTTTGGAAATTTTATAAAAATAGTAGATATTGAAAACCATTGAATTGCGAAAAGTTTTTTAAAATAATCAAATTTTACAAAGAAATTAAAAATTTTAACAATAATTGAATTATTGCTTACGATTTTATTAGAATTATTTAAAATAATTCAATTTCCAAGAAGAAAATTAATATTTTTAAAAATAATTGAATTTTGTGATGAATATTGTTATTAATCGACATAATTGAATTCTTTCGAAGAATTATTTATGCAAATAATTGAATTCTTGTGAAGAATTTAAAAAAATATATGTTTTTAAATAATTTGTTCTTTCGAGAAATTGGCTTCTTTCAATTAAATTTTCGAAAATTTAATTGATATTAAATTTTCAAGAATAATTACATTTTTTTGAGCAATTCCTGCAAAATTGTATTAAAATAATTGAAATTCAGCGATGAGTTTTATTGTTTATGAAAATAATTGAATTTCCAAAAAGAATTTTATTATTTGTGAAAATAATTTAATCCCTGTGAAAAAATATATTATTTATAAAAATAATTGAATTTCTGCGACATTTTTAGTATTTAAGAAAATCATCAAAGTGAGGTGTTGAGAATAATTGAAATTTTTCAAAGAATTTATTTTAGTACAATTTTTGAAAATAATTGAATTTTCGATAAGAATTTTATTATTTACAAGAATAATTGAAATTTTGACGAGAATATAACTACATAAAAAAATTGTACATTATTTTTTAATTTACATCAGTTTAAAATGCAATGAATGCAACGATAAGTGCGAAATCGATTAGAATAGAAAAATAAATTTGCATTTAAGAGGATTCGAACCCTAGTTAATAATTTCCCAATGTTACGGTAATTAGCGCACACGACTAACAGATTTGATTAATTATAGTATCAATACCATTGCTTGTAGATACAATATAAAGTTCAATAAAAACTCCCTACGACTTTAATTACAAATGATTGTAAATACCATTGATTGTAATTACCATTGAATTAAAGTACCAACTGTAACGACATTCACAAAAAAAATATTTATATTTCCCTCGAATAAATTTTATTTAATTAAAATAGAAAAATTTATTTTCGACCAAAAAAATGCATTTTAATTGTGCCAAATAAATTTTATACCATAAAAAATGTAATTTCTGAACAGCGTCTTTAAAAATAAGACCAAAAAATAAAAATTAATAATTAAATTTGAAAAATAAAATTAAAAAAGGTAAAAACGGTCTAAAAACAAAAAATGATAACGAAAAACGGTCTGATTTTCAGTAGAGTTAATTCAAAAACAACTATATGGACTTATTGTGACAGTTGAGTGTGAGAATGGTTGATCGATGATCTTAAATGGAAGGCAGGTCGACGCAAAATGAGTGATCTGAGTACTTTTTTTTTAAAACTCAAGGGGAAAGATGACGTTTTTTTAAGTGATCTATTTTCGTCTTAATAAAGACAGTTTTCTTTTCCAACACTGCACATAAACACCTGAGTTCACACAGTCAAGGGAAAATACTCTTCTTCTTATTTATTATTCAACATAAAAAAATAATTTCAAAATACAACATTTATTTTTACACTCGAAAAACTTCAATTTAAATTTTAAAATTTAAAAATGTAAAAATTCGCATAATTTTTAAATTTAAAAATGTATGAAAATAAAATATGAAAAAGAAAATCAAAAATCCTCTAATTTCTTTCATAAAAAAAATTTTTTAAATTAAAGGAACTTTTTACCACAGAAGACATGGAATTAGATGAACCAATCATTCAAATTTTTTTTTCAATTCAGCCACATTTCAAACCAATACGGTATCAATGGACCCCTTGAATATGATACTAGTTTTTTTCATTTCCCACTAAAAGGTTTTGCCTTTCTATCATAGAAAAGAGATAGGATTCAACAGGAGGGATGAAAAAAAGACCCTCTCTTTATAAATATATATAGTCCTGATAAAATCCATTTTAACATTCAAAATTAAAAAAAAACATTAAAAAAATTTTAAACGTAAATTCAAAATCTAAATCTTATCCATAAATTTAATTCTCACCGAAAAAAATTTGAAAGCACAATTGAAAATAGAACGAAAAGTAAAAAAAAATCGGAAAAAAAATAATAAATAAAGGTCTTAAACTTTTGGCTTAATGGCAAAACAGAACTTAAGCATTTGAACCGTTCGCTCGAATAACGGCTTAAGTGTTTTTGAGGCATTTTGGAAAGTCTTAAAATAACACTAATTTATAAATTCTTAGTAATTTAAAGCATTACTATTTAATTTTAATAGGTTTTGCTTTAAACAATTCCAATCAAACATTATAATTTAGATGTTAATTAACAGGATGGTAAGCGTCTTTTGAAAAACGGCTTAAATCAACTTAAGCCGTTGTTCGAGCGAACGGTTCATTTAGGCCAAAGAAAAAGTTTAATAATTAATTAAATCAAAAGCTTGGTAATTATATATTAAATAGTGTATATAATGAAATTATAAATTATCGACTTATGATTTAATTAACATTTATTATTTTACATACAATTAAATATTCACAATTATACTAATACCAGAATTCTATATATTCAACCGTAAAACCGAAATTTAACGAGAATCATAAAAATTGTTATTTCAATTTTTTGTCTAGACGAGAATTTTTAAGTTATGAATTAAGAAAAAAAATGTCTGTTTACATTCATAATAAAAGACTTGAGATAATATTTTGTCAGAAAAGTCACATTATGGATATTTTTGTAACCATGCGGTGTTTCATACGCAAGCTCCATTTTTTTACTTATTGTCAATAAAAACATTGAACGAACTCTATTTTTAATTTAATTGATTACATTTTTTTTTTTGCAATTTAGTTCTACTCTCCTAAGCAATTATGTAATTATTTAATAAAGTCGAGTAAATTTATTATAACATCGCGCCTCGTCTATATGTATAAATATAGTGAAAGAACTTTATATATATATTATATATGCAAGTGTCATTAATCGTTATCTCAACGTTCACATAAGATGTATTGCTATTACTCATCGAGACCACGTAATCGCACTGACTGCATAATATTTTGATATGATAATTGAGGATATATTTTTCCTGCTCGAGCAACCACGAAAAATTGCTGAGACATTCCCTTGAATTTGTGCAACAATATTAAATTACACACTTCTTTACTATTAATTTAATTCAGAAAATAATAACCGATAACAATTAATGGACGGGTAAATATTGAAAATTAATATCTTGAATTTTAACTCAGATCAATATTTAACCATCAGAAGATTTGAATTATTAAAGAAATAATTTTTAAACCGAGAATAAAATTTATTTTCATATTATAAATAACTATAAATAATTATTATTATCATATTTTATTAACTATTATTTAAAAAAATTATTAATATATTACATTGAAAATAATTTTGCAAGTAAATTGTTAAACAGAGAATAAAAATGTTTACTATCAGAAATAATTTTATTACTAGATTAAATATAATCTGGTGATAAAAAATAAAAAATTCTGCATAAAAAAATAATTATTAATTATAACAATTATTAATAATAATAATGTTAATATTAATAATATAATAATTATTTACTTTATATATTTACAAAAAATTCAATCTTCAAATATAAATTTTTAAAATAATTTCATAATCAAAATTTTAAAAATTCATTTATTAAGTACATAATTAATTAATACTGTTCATATTTTCTAAAATTTTAATAAATCTTTCGAAAAAAATTCAATTATTTTTATAAATAGTAAAATTTTTCACAAGAATTAAATTATTTTTAATCAAATTTCAATAAAATTACATGAAAGAATTTAATTATTTTCAAAAATTTCCTTAAAATGCTATTTCAACAAGAATTTAAAATTCTCTAAAAATAATTCAATTATTCTCAAAATATGAATGAATTCAATTATTTTGAATATACTTAATTTTAATAAAATTCTTTAAAAAAATTCCATTATTTTCGAAACATAACTTTAAATGAATTTCTCGAAAAAAATTTCATTATCTAAAAAAATATTTCTATAAAATTCTTCATAAAAATTTAATTATTTCTTAAAATTTTTTTAAATTCTTGCGAAACATTTTAATTATTTTTATAAATAGTAAAATCCATCTAAACAATTCAATTATTTTTTTTTCAATAGTAAAATCTTTACAAAAATCCAATGATTTTCAAAACAATTTTAATTAAATTCCTCGGATGAATTCAAATATTTTTAAATATTTCCACAAATTTCAATTATGTCAAAAAATTTTAATAAATTCTTCGAAACAATTTTTATAAATATTAGTAAAATTCTCCGCAAGAATTCAATTATTTTCAATTCACTTTTAATAAAATTCTTCTTCATAAAATTCAAATGCTTTCAAAATTTTCAATTAAAATTATTAAAGAAACTCCATTAGTTTAAAAAAAAAAATTCAAAGAAATTCTTCAAAGGAATTTAATTAGAATTTTTAAAAATTTTAATAAAATTCTTTGCGAGAATTCCGTTATTTTCCTAAATAATAAAATTCTTTGAAGGAATTCTATTATCATCAAATTTTTTGATAAAATTCTTATTGCAACAATTCGATGATTTTTAATATATTAATTTTCAAATTGAAAATATTTGAAAAGAAAAAATTATAAAAAAAATTAATAATAATGCAATTTATTTTGCATTATTTTCGTTTATGAATCACAATTTTTTTAACAAAATTATTATTTTGTTTTAAAAAAATAAGAAATATATTTGCAAAATTCCTATTTTTTTTAATCTTCTTTTTGGAACAGGATTTTCAACAGGAATTAAGACATGCAAAAATTTCAAATTCAAACTTTTTGAAATTAAATAACTTAAAAAATATTGTTATAAAATATGAAGATATCGATTGCTCCAAGTCGAAGACTTGAAGTGATCGATTTCTTCATGTTTTATAGTAATTAAAGATGATCAAGTAATAAAATCATTATTTTATTATTATAAGAATATTGTTACTGTAACTTCATCAAAATTATATTCATCACTTTAATTTACTTTTTATTTTCTAGAATTTTAAATTATTTTTTATGAAAATATTGAAAATAATTGAATTCCTTAAAAGAAATTTATTATTTATAAAAATAATAATTAAATTCCTGTGAAATTTTTATTATTTATGAAAATAATTAAATATTTGCATACAATTTTATTGAATATTTTTTTAAATAATTGAATTTTTTTGGGAAATTTTATTAAAATAGTAGATATTAAAAATCATTGAAATTAGAAAAATGAATTTCATTTTTTTTGAAAATAATTGAAATTAGGACAAGAATTTTTTTTGAGATTTAGGAAAATAATTGAACTTTGGATAAGAATTTTGTTATTTATAAAGATAATTGTGATTTTTACAAAATTTTTTTTTTTAAATTTTGTACATAGTTGAATTCTATAAGAAGAATTTTATTTTTTTTAAATAGTTGAATTTCTTCAATTATTTGTAATTTCTCGAAAATTGAATTTTTTTAGTGTTTTTAACAAAAATTCAAATTAGAAAATTTTGAAATTCTATTATTTTTAAAATTGCTAATTTTATTTTAAAAAGGCAGTAAGAAATTAGCCGCGCGCTTTTGTTGCTAGTTAAATATTAAAAGCAATGTAGCGTGAATTTTTAGAAATAATTGAATTTTAAAATTAATTTTTTTGAGAAAGTTTAATTGCGGATTTCTTTATATTATTTAAAAGTTTTTATTTTGTAATATGTATTTAATTGAAGAATTTACGAATAAATTGAAATTTCGTAAAATTGAGTATTGTTAAGAAATGTATTTGAAAATTTTCAAAGAACTTTCTCGAATATTATTAAAAATAATGATTTTATTACTCGGTCATCTTTAATTATTATAAAACATGAAGGAATCGATTTTAAAAAAATTTCATGTTTTATAGTTATGCAAAATTTAATTTATAATTTTCTTTAAAATGTTTTCTTATTTGACTCGGATTGTTTTATATTCTTGTCAGTAATTGGTACATAATTTTTCATTTTTTAGTCCGTAAAATCCGTATTTTCAAATACTTTAACTGGTTCGAGGCCTGAAATAATCAAACAGTATAGGAAAGTATTTTTTAAAGAAAGAAAAAGAATCGTTTATCAGGGCTAAAATCAAGGAATCGTGAAAATTGAAAGAATACTATTTTCCGGTGTATTGTACCTGTTAGAATGGGTATTTTTCGAAGGGTTAGGCGTCTGTTTTATCGATGGTTGGACCACAATATTGTCTCGAGATGAAAATGCCGTTCCTCTTTATTCGACAATGGAATATTGCGCTTTTCTCACGATCGCGAGAAGAACGGAATTTAGACAATAACATACATATACCGTAACGAAAAGTCCGGAAACTAAAAGTTCCTAAAAGAGAGGACCTTCCGTTTCGACTGGAGAATGTCGCATGCACACACATATATTCAAGGGTATTAAACACAAAGGAAACTTAACAACGGTCGCTAATGTCCCCCTCTTGTGCTTCCCCTTCCCCCTTTTCATTTCTAGGTTACTATATATTTTTTTGGCGTTAAACTCTTTTAATCCCGATTCAAAATATGGATTACAAGAGAGAGATATTTTTTTTTCATCATTTCTCATCAATTTTTTTTTTCTAGTAGCAAAAAAAAAATGATAGAGGGTTATTTCCCCATAAAAATGAAAACTTTTGGAAATTCACATCTGCAACCCCTAAAAGTGTATAAATATAAAACTGAGAGACTCATCGCACTTCTGGGGATGATGCTTGAACGCATCCGGTTTATCATGATGCTCGCTTGTATACTGGTTTGTTGTTGTTTTTGTTGTTGCTTGAAGGAAAAGAATAGATGGCGGCAAACTCTTATTTCTCTGGAGTTTTTATTTACGATGATCAAGTCCCGCGCGTTTGGGATGCAAGAAAGAAACGATTCACCCCAATGCACGCGCAGTTATCTCTTGAGGGTGAGCGTTGCATAGAAACTCGATTGGGGTGTTCCAATCGCAGCGTGTATCGCACATGTATATACCAGAAAATGGTTGAAGGTTCGAATGCTAAACTTGATGCGGTCATGCATGCCGCGTTTTCAATGATGGATTTCTCTTTTTACGGAGAAATATATATATTGGCCCTTTTATATATTTTATTTCTGGGAGATAAGTGATACTAATGGAATTACCCAAAAATCCATCAAGATTATCTTTTAAAGATGAACGTCAATTGGATTCGGAGTCTCTTTTTCAGCATGGTTATTGTTATTTCGATGAAATAGATTTTTAGCGTTGGATAGTCGATTGACTTTTTTAAGGTACTTTCTTCATTGGATTATTTTACTGTTAATTAACAAATTATTAAATTTGGCTTATTTTTTCCTTAGTTAATTCGCTTTAAATGAAATTTATTTTCATGAAATTCAAATTTTTCGCCGCTATAGTTTCTGATTGTTTTTTTTATTTTAATAATATTTTACATTTCCATTATGATTAGAGTCTAATAATAAGCCAAAACACGGATATACTCAGAACATATTTCAGGCTTCGCACTCATCTACTAAAACCTACTATTTACTATACTTTTTTTACGTCATGCTACTATTTGGGTATTTTTTTTTAAATTTCATCCACTAAAAGCTACTGTTTCTGATTTTTCTTTTTTGAGAATTTTCACTACTTGAAATTTGGTAATACTAGAAATCAAGAACCTATTCTCAAAAATTAAAATCAAATTCTTTTAAAACGATTCAATTATTTTTCACAAATATTCGAAATTCAATTATTTTCAATATCTACTATATTCATAAAATTTCGCAAAAGAATTCAATTATTAAAAAAAAATTGATAAAATTCATCCAAAATTCAATTATTTTCATTAATAATATAATTTTCCACAGGAATTCAAAATTAATTTAGAACAGTATTTAAAAAAAATGTAAAAAAAATCAATTATTTAACAAAATTTTTATACAACTTTTCACAATAATTCAATTATTACAATTCTTCACAATATCTAATAATAACATTTTTCATGGAAATTCAATTTTTTAAACAAATTTTTTCATAAAATTCTAAGCAAGAATTTAATTATTTTCATAAATAATAAAATTCATTTTAGAAATTCAATTATTTTCATAAACAATAAAACTCATCACTGAATTTCAATTATTTTAATACAATTTTACAGGAATTGCTCGAAAAATGTAATTATTATTAAAAAATTCAATTTCAATTCCTCGAAAAAAATCAATTATTTAAGAAAATCTTTTTCTTTTTTCTTTGGAAGAATTCGAATATTTACAAAAATATTAGAATTTTTCACAGGAATGCAATTGTATTTAAAATAAAATTTTCATAATATTTATTATATTTAAAAAAAAATTTACTAAACAATGTTTATAAAATTCTTGTAAAGAATTCAATTATATTCAAAAATATCAAAAATTTTCACAGAAATTCAATTCTTTTTATACATTTTAATAAAATTATTCACAATAATTCAATTATTATCATAAATAATAAAAATTCTTCTCAGGAATTCAATTATTTTTGAAAATTTTAATAAAATTCTTTGTAGGATTTCAATTATTTTCATAAATTATAAAATTCATCGTAAGATTTAAATTATTTTCCATTCAATTTTACAGAAATTGCTCTAAAAATCTAATTATTATTAAAAATTTAATTTCAATTACTGAAAAAAATCAATTATTTAAAAGAATGTTTTTTTTCAAAATTGTTTGGAAAAATTTAATTATTTACAAAATTATTAGAATTTTAACAGGAATTCAACTATTTTTAAATATTTTAATAGAATTGTTCGAAAGAAAAAAAATTATTTTAAAATTTTAAATACAGTTTTAATTAATTTTTTTGAAATAATTCAATTATTTTCTTAGATTTTAATAAAATTCTTGCCAAGAATTCAATTATTTACATAAATAATTCAATTATTTTTAGGCATTTTAATAAAATTTTGCGGCAATAAATAAAATTTGGGTCTTTTTTTTTATCAAATTGGAGCTTTTTTTAATTAAAAAAGAGCTTTTCCCGAAACATGGAGGTAGTCTGAAAACTATTTT